>JAQNBH010000010.1:29487184-30017049 GCA_028752905.1 Cladorhizidae sp. MBARI D1340-BT2 | reverse complement strand
GTCACCTTTGGCAAATTCTTTTTTTCAATAAAATGTGACTAAATTTACCAAAATAACCATAATATGGTGAGATATTCAATTCTACACTCATTCAAATTTGCACGCAGTTGTTTCCCCCCAACCCCCCCCCCCCCCCATTTTTTTCTGTTGCAGAGAGCAGGAGAAATCTTTTTCTCAACAATTATGCAGTTTATAAATACAGGGTTAGCTTAGTAAAGGCAAAATAAGCACTAACATGTGGGTAGTTGCTGTCACTCTACTTATTGAATTTACCGACTGTTGCTAAGGATTCGCAACACTAATGGCCAATGATTTTTTAGTTGCTGTTATTTTGTAGATCTTGCAACATTTATTTTGTGTACCATCTTTGTCTTCTCTAAATACTAGTGCTAGCTTAGTAAGCATGAAAAGATAGAAGATGGGGTCTCCACAGCTTTTTTCTCAAACCAAAACAGATTATAACCTAATGTGAAATACGGAGCTTATGGAGATTAACAATTATTTCTTAGCCATGCCATTACTCCAAGATTTTTTAGTGACTCGTGATGAAGAAGTATAGCAAATGTGTGAAGAAAATGCATATCTTGAAGGCTGTAAGACTGGTCAGTCTATAAGTTACAATATTTAATATATATGACTACAATAATAATACATCATCTCAGGGTGTTTTTTGATTGCTATATGGTTGGTTTTCCTAAATCAGTTAATATCATTAATATTTTGTTGTTAATTAAAATATATTCTCTTGTCCATCAATATATGTTTTTGTCTCACCCTCCAACATAAATGGCCTACAATGTCTCATAATTTCTCGATACTAGAAGACTCTAAATTGATAAATACATACCAATGACAAATCCTTTCTTGATTAAGAATTTTCGAGTCTCCAAGCACAAGAGACCTAACAGATACCAACCTTGATAATTCTCTGCCACCAGAGTCTCTCCCTAACTTCTTCTAGCTAAACCCCAAGCTTGACAAAAGACTTTTAGATCTTAAGTAGCTTATATTAAAACAGCAATAGTGTAGCAGATAGGATGAGACTAACTAAGCCTGGACTGCAGATAGGTTTAAATACCCTTGCAGCCAGGCTTTCACAACTTATGGTAATGATAACAGTGTGAGAGTTGTAGAATCACTGATGTCTGACTCTCTACAGGACTTATATCTAAGAGTGTGAGATGATATTATGATTATAGTATGTGTTGATAGTCTGAGGTCATGAGTTCTGAATGTCCTATGTGTTGATATTCTGAGGTCATGAGTTCTAGTCTATTTATAGATTCTATCTAGCTCTATTTATAAATTCTATTTATAGTCAAGTTGGAGGCTCGAGTATTACATGATGTGAGGTATTGGGGAAAGTGGACATGACCTCCCGACCAAGTTGTTTGATATGGTGTGTTGTTCAAGGATGAAGTTTGTGGTTCGGTATGTAGGCTGTCATCATTGGTGTGAGCTGGTTTAAGGTGATCAACCGAGACAGTGTCTTTTCGACCATTGATATTGATGGTGAAATATTTGTCAGTACGTTTAATTACTTGATAGGGTCCATCATGTGTGTGGCAGTTGACAGATCATTAGAGATGTTACTGTTACTTTGGGTAGGATCGGCTGGGTAGGGTCGAATAGTTTGCATGTGGGTTTTGAGTTTGGATATATAGTCTGAAGGGTCCGGAAAAGAGGTTGTTGGTGAGGGAGTGAAAAATTGTCCAGGGAGATGGAGAGTAATACCAACATCTCTGCGGCAGTCAAGGATATGTCTTCCTTGAGAGCAGTTTGAATACAAAGGAGCACGAGCTGAGGGGCATCCATCCATGAGTCAGGGTCGGGTTGTGCTTTCAAGGCAGCCTTCATTTGTCGATGAAACTGCTTGATCAAGCCATTGGTTTGTGGGTGGTATGAGGTAGTTCGAGCGCATTTGGATCCAAGGTGAGTCATGAAAGTGTCCCACAACTGAGACTCAAACTGACAACCACGATCACTGAAAATGGTAGGACTGTACACCAAAGCAAGCGATCCAGCCACTAAGGAAGGCTTGAGCAACAGCTGTGGCAGTGATGTTAGTGAGGGGAATGGCTTCTGGCCATCTCATGAAACTGTCAACACAGATCAGAAGGTAGGTAAATCCTCGTGACAGTGAAAGTGGTCCAATGAGATCTATGTGGATAACATCAAAACGAGCATCAAGGGTTGTAAAGAGTGAAAGTGGGGCAGTGATGTGTCTCTGGATCTTGGCACGCTGATACTCTACACAGGTGCGAGTCCATTGGCGATCATCGGTGTTAATACCAGGCCATACGAACCGGGCCGTGATGAGTTTCTGGGTTGCTCGTATTCCTGGATGGGAACTATGAAGGGAATCAAACACAGTGCATTGCCTTGCCAGTGGGACAAGAGGACGTTGTGTGCCTGTAGAAGTATCGCAGTAAAGTGGTTCGCTGGAGTTGGCCAATGGGAGAGCTATTATAACCAGTGTGGAAAATGGGGAGGATTGAAGTGCGGGTCTGTTCTCTGTATCTTGGCCATAGCCTCTCAAAGTCCACAGCAGGTGTTTGACCATATAGCAGGGCATTAGTTTCAATCCGTGAAAGGGAATCAGCTACAATGTTGTCTGATCCATGTAAGTGACGGATGGTGGAGGTGAATTGTGAGATGTAGTCGAGCTGACAGGCCTGACGAGGAGAGTGTCGATCGGAGCGAGTGTTCAGTGCGAATGTCAGGGGTTTGTGGTCTGTGAGTTGCATGGGTGGGTTTTCGGTCGCCAATTTCTTCCCCACTGATCAGTAGCTGGAGCTTGCTTTGCTCCGAGGTGGCAGTATGCTTGACCAGTTCTGCCTTGACGGTGTCATAGGGGTTACATGTGAGAGTTACAAGTGAGAGGCTCGAGTATTTACACAAAAACTGAATTGACTACGTAAACATGACAACTGAGCAGGTGATCCAGAGTTCTATGGTTAACAATAATGATGATGTAATCTAATGGTGAATAATGATGCGATATGATGAAATGATTAAAGTTTAGTTCTCTACAATCTCATGACATATATCCATGTTTCTACCAACCTCCTGCCTAATTACATCATTATATTCAGCTAGCAAGGCTACCACCTCACTATTCTGTCTGTCTGTCATAACTGGCAGCTCTGCAAGTACTTTACCCTGCTACTGACCCTCGTCTTCCTCTTCTGCTACAACTACCATACCTAGTAGCGAACTATCAGGAGGGTTCCAGGCTTTTAACATGTCGATATGCACTATTATTCTCTTACTCCTTCTTTCAGGTATGGCTAGGGTTGTGTCATCTTCTTGCTGACTATACAGCTTAAAAGGAGGCTTGCATAAAAAATTCAAATAATATTTTTGGCTGTTATCTGCTCAATAGGATGTACTGAGTAGGTATATATTTTTTGGCTTATACAAACAAACCCTTGTTGAGCTAGAGAGCTTTCTTTGGCATCATTTTGACAGCCAACAGGTCACTTCTTGTTTGGAGGCGTGGTCTCGCGAATATGTCTGATTTCGATGGATGATAATAATAATAGTAATAATAATAACAATAATTTTACAGTACAGTCATTTGTAATGCATATAATGATTGAGTTAGGAAAGATGGAAGTATGTACTGAAGGAATGCAAGTTAGTTATACAGGCACCCAAGATTATTTTATTAATTGAAGTTGGGAGGATTTGGAGTTGACATACAGCTGCTGCATGGACATGAGAAGTGGAAAGTAAATGTACTTTTTGCATCAAAGTTCGAGATGAAGTGTGCCCATAAGAATACTTCTTATACTTTGAGGGATTTCTTGATACAAGGAATTAATGTTTATAGGTGGAAGGGCATTCCAGAGACAAGGAAGTCTGTTGAAGTACCAATGTCTGGACTGGTTCGTGAGTGATCTTGCATGGCATAGCTTTGATGAGCAGAAGATCTGGTTGAGCTCTTCAGGAAGGAATGATAGTTTTTTATATTAAAGTTTGGTGTGGTGTTCTTGATTAATTTGATAAAAAACAGGATGTCCTGGATTTCAAATACCATCATTAGGGGGAGAATGTGAAGATGTATTAGGCGAGATTTATAATCTCCATCTGGGTATCCAAGAATAAATCGTGTCGCTCTTTGAATTGTCTCTAATAAGATTATGTGCTTTGTCTTTTGTGGACGCCAAATTTGAGAGCAGTACATGTTCTCTGTGACCTAACCGAGGTTAAATATAGTTGTTTCAGAGTAGAGGCAGAATTACCAGTACTGAAAGTACATTTGAATAGGCCTAGATGCTTATAGGCTTTAGCAGTAATGTGGTGGTAATGAATTTCACATGAGGGATCACTAGATAATATTACTCCTAGGTCTCTATGGAAGGGTTTGGATATGATCTCCTGATCACTGAGTTGGTACTTTGAATTAGACTTACTATATGCAGCAGTTCAGAAATGAACATGGACACATTTTTACTTGTTGAGTTTGAGATTCCATTTGGAACACCAATCACTTTTAATGAGTTCAAGTCTCCTTGTACAAGGTCACGATCTACATAGCAATGGACTATTTTAAAACATTTGGTGTCGTCAGCAAATATATGGGTTGTGGAGAAATTGATGCATTTGAGTAGATCATTGATGTAAATGAGAAAGAGTAGTGGAACCAGGATGCTGCCCTAGGGCACTCCGGATAGCACCTCAGATTGTCAGATAGAACATTGTTGATGGACACACAATGGGTCCTAGATGTTAGGTACGATCTTAGCCACTTCCATATGTCTGCTGTGATACCAATGATGTATAGCTTAAAAAGGAGCTCACTATATGGTATTGTTAGGGATCTCAACCTTGACTACAGAGTGCCCAGCCCTATACAAGTATGAGACAGCACAGTACCTACAAATGAATAAGAACAGTAATGAGCAATTAACAAAGCCACAAAGAATTACTCAACAACGAAGATATCAAAACGAAAGCTCTACAAAAGGACATGTGGTTGCCAACACAGCTCACAAAGGGAATCTTCGCAAATGAAGGCCAGCAGAGGGCTACGAGACAGTGCCCTTATGGGTTCATTTACGGAGTGACGAATACACTGCTGATGAACAGTGAGGTCATCAACTGGAGTTATAAAACGGGATTGTTGTTGTTGGAGATGCGGGATTGTTAAAAACTGAGATATACGATTATAGTACAGCTGAGTGTTGTTGTAAGTTTATGTTGATATTGCAGTTAAAGAGGCTTGGATAGTTTTCCAGCTTCTTAATAAACTTTAACCTAATTTACTCCATTCAATAGCAAGACGCTATTTCCTACTAGTTTCGGGCCAGGGAGGGGAAAACAAGGGTAGTCTGTTTTATGGCTCTAGTAGTAATTGTCACAGTAAGTTCATAGTTATATTAGGGCATTGCAGTTGTTCCCACTACTCAAGCTAAAGCAGTTGAGTAGAGAGTGGAAAGCTGACAGGTATACTGTCGAAGGCATTTGAGAAGTCGAGGCAAATGGCATCAATGCTGGATTTGGTGCTGATATTTGAGTAAACTATATTGAAAATTGTTGGAGAGTAGATCGGTTTTTCAGGAATCCAAACTGGGCAATGGAGATAGATGTGGTGACAAAATTTATGATTTTGTCGTAGACCAGATGCTCAAGAACTTTTAAGATGCAGCAGTGAAGCGATATAGGTCTATAGTTCTCGACCAGTGATTTATCGCCTGCTTTGTGTATTGCAACTATCTCATGCATTCGCCATTCCAGAGGAATTTGGTGGTAATACAAACTCAGGCAGAATAGATGATGAATTGGTAGGTATAGAGCTGCAGCACAATATTTCAATACACGTGGGACTATGTCACCAATTTTATTTTGGTCAAGTGAGCAAAGAGCATTATATACTTCCATTTCTGTGATGGAGATGTTGGAAAGCATTTCATTCGGAGCAGTTAAGTAATCTGTTGGAGGAAGAGTATAAGTACTCCATGTAAAGACTGAATTAAAGTAATTGTTCAATATAGTGTCTTTGTCATGGTCTGAGGCAGCTGTTGTTAAACCCATATGAAGCTCTGCTGGTATCTGGCACGATTATGTAATACTGTTAATATACCTGTAAATTCTTGCAGAGTTTTTTGCACAGTGCTATTTCACAAGAGTAGATTCAAATGTTCTTTTGGCCTCAGACATCATGGTCTGAAGATTTTCAGTATATTGAATACGAGCTTTCTATGGTTACAGGCAGAGGGAACTCTCTTAAATTTCTTCCTTATTGAATGAGTATGGTTAATTAAGTGCATACTTAACTTCAGGAGTGAACCATTTTGGGACATTGATTTGTTTTTAATGTGACTTTATGGATAAATAGGGACATAGCCTTGATGATAGTTGATCTCAATGATAGCCAAGCAGATTCAATATCTTGAGAGAAAAAATATTAAGTCTAGCAGGTAGTTGTTGATGCCGTCAAAATCAGCTTTGTACACTTGGATATTTCGTGTAGAGACAGTGTCTCGAGAACTAGATGATGAACAGAGGAGATGCATAGATCATGAATAGGGGTGACTGAGGAGTGGTAATTAGATTGACATTGTTGGTTAGCACTAGGTCCAGGATATTACCTTATGCATGAGTAGGACTAGATATCATTTGAGTTAAGTGTTAATCAAAAATCAAATCACAGAACAGCAAAGGATATGTGGATGGGGAGATAAGAGATTCCCAGTTGATATCTGGAAAATTGAGGTCGCCTATAATTAGTAGATTCTTTTGAGCAGAAATTGTCTGTAAATAGGAGAATAGAGCAGTCTAGTATTCATGAGATGAGTTTGGAGGTGCATAAACGAGTACTAAGATCCTGAGTTTATCTCAATAGTCATGATTTCTAGTTCAGGAGGGTCTGAATGATGTTTAACTAGAATCCAAGATTCAATAGCGATCAAATTCCTCCCCCTCTTGACTGTCTATCTTTTCGGTAAATGTTTAAAATTGGTTGGCGAGATTTCTTTCTTTATCAAATACAGAGTTAGACAACCAGGTTTCCGTAATTGCAATTATATTCTAGTGAGATGAGTAAACAAAATATTTAAATGCTGTTAACTTGTTAACTAAACTGCGAAAATTCCAAATAGAAACTTTTCCTAGTCATCTTGAACTGGTGATGGGAGTAAACTGGGTGACTTGTGGGGCAGGGTTGAGGGGTTTTGAAGCTACATGGTTAGGATCGGGGATGTCATTCGATTAGAAGATAATTTTATGTAAAGAGGTGTTGTCATGTTCCATGTGAACACCGACATCTGAGACAACCTGGTTAACTGAAAGGGCTTGGCCTTCAGAGAGGATCTTGCTATCAGTCAATTGTACATTTCCATGTGATATGAACTGATGAGAGGAGAAGGGTTGAAATGAGGCTGGTTAGGCAATTGATCCATGCTAATTTTGTTTGGGTTCAAACTTTTCATTTACAACTTTCTCATGTAATATGTTTTTCACAAAGATTTCTTGATTACTAATCTTAATTACCTTTCTGTCTACTCCTAAATTGATCAATGTCCATCTTTCTCTTAAGAGCAACGCCACCGCCATTCTTTCTTCAAGGCTGAGGTCCCTCCTCAGTTTCACTGGATGAGTAAGTTTACTGCTCAATGCTATCAGGTTGTAGACATCCACAGTATTGAACATATTCACAAGGATAGGACGAGATTTCCTCCCATTTGTGAACATTCCGAGGCGATGACAATCTCTGATTGAGTATCTGTTGATAGATTCTATCACTGAAGATAGAGTAGTAGACATCACACTGTTAAAGTCTGTGTTAAACCTTTCCAGTCTTGGAGTATTTGTCGAACACTCTTTAATTCCAAACAGCTAGATTATAAACTTTTTGTCAGACTCATGGGTGGTAGATAGCCTTGTACGCTTCACTAATGGATCATGGTTAGCATGTTGAAGTTCTGGAAATACAAATGAGACACCACAGACTACTGAGGCATAGTTGCTGTAGCCTCTGAAGACATGTTAGTACTCATTTAAGCCAGCTCTTCTCTGACTTCACGCATGTCACAGCTAAGTTTGGCAAACACATCCCTTAAAGAATTTAACTCCAACTCCTGCTTTTCTAACCTGCACTGAGGAGAGTAAAAGGGACAATCAGACTTGCATACAGCAATGAAAGCTTCTCTGGACAGGCCAGCACACCTTCTGTGCAATCACATGGCGCAGATACCATCGCATTGGACCGAGTCTTGTCCTTTTTTCTTTCCTGTTGCATTTGCAATCTTCTGATCACAGATAGGACATATATAAACTTCACTTTTGCTAGGTTTTCGTCTGCTTTTTTGCCATTATGTCGGCACAAGGGAACTCACAACTTCATGTATGTTGAAGTTTGCAACGAGACTGCACAGGCATGAGTTAAACTGGCTTATTCTAGCTACGATAAGAAGAAAGAAAAACAGTGGCTAACCAAAAGCTAGAAACAAAATCTTACAGAGCAGAAAGTTGCACACCATTAGGTAAAGGGTATCTTATTGTTATGAAAAATTGTAAGCTTCCCCTTTGCTTTGCCAGCTGCCATGTTGATGACTCATCGGTGGGATACTTGGAGGCCAGACAAAGTCCTACTTCAATATTCGCAGAAAACATGTTTCAATCACGTTCAAAAACTGTTTCGCATATCCACCCTGCATTCATGTGAAACTCGTTCCACTCCAGTCTTGCACAGTGGTTCAGGACAGAATAAGTGTCACTTTCGATAGTTATGCACACACATGAGCTATAAGTGATATACTGGAAACAGAAGACTCTGTCTCTGTAGCTAGCTAGCTAGCTACCTGCACCTCTCCTTTTCTTCTTCAGCAATTGAAAGTTCATCTGAAATATCAGATACAGGCCTAGCTGAAGAACAGGAAGCAAGTGGAACAGTAAAGCCGTATCTCTATGAACCTTCAGAAACTGAGGATAGTAGTGTAGGCACTGTTGAAAGTGATGATTCAGACTAGAGAACACTGACTGGTAAGGATTAATTGGCTAGCTCTAGCTAGATTTACTGAATTTACTCCACAGAGGTAACTCTGGTCATTGCCAGGTGATGCCTACTGGTCTTGAGTGTATTTGCTGCCATGAAATTGACAAGACAATGTCCAATATGCAGGAGGGTGAAAATGTGAGCAGCTGTATCATACATGTGTCCTTCAAGCAGCCTATTTCACTTATTGGCAGCAGTATGGCACTGGTAATGTTCATCACATTCTCTTACATGAGTAATTAGCTATGTTGTTAATTTAACCAACACATCAAATACCATTTTTATTGTTATAGGTTCTACAGATTTATTTCATATCGCCAATTAACTAGCTGGTATTGGGGGTGGCTTGGAAGAAGAGTCAAGGTTGTTCTTCCAAGCTGTGCAGTTACAAAGATTAGACAAACATTTCCATCAGCAAACTACAGTGGATTTAAGTACCCTGATATTTGACTTATGTTGTGAATGGATTGATTTAGTAATAGAGCTATGGAAATATTCAATTATTGCTGTACAAGTTAAAACGACTTCTGTGGTTCTGCACTGATTCCTTATTATCAGGCCTTTCATAATCACTGCAAAGAGGTTTAGGCATATCCTCTGCATGAGCATCTTTGCTTCCAACTCCACTCTGATAAACTAACACATTTTCATCAATGAGGTCATCTACGTATCCTGTAATGAGATGACAATCATATAATTAAATATGTGTGTGCTGTGAGGATTGTTGTGTATGTATGTAGGTAGTATGTGGCATGAGCATGTATTGTCTGTTGTGCATGTCGCTACACTAACAGTATTGGGAAGTGGCAATATCTTACCATAAGTTGGGTTCACTGTAACCTTCTTCACTATGTAGCCACACTTTTTGTACTTCGGGAAAACGACATTGTAACGCTCATCACCCTGTCTTGTTACAGCTTGCTCCCGACCAGCATTTTCATTATAATGTAGAGCAGCTAATTGCATGCTGTAGCAAGAAATATAGCACAAATGCTTGGACTCATGCATAATGTATTGTGCACATTAGTATGCACCTGCATCTCATCCCATTGTTACCAAAAAGCTGTGTTGGGTGCAAAATGAAGAATTATGTTGTGGAAGGATTCCAGTGAGGATGTTTGAAAAAATAGTGAAAGGCGCTTGATATCATTACAAAGCATAGTTTTAGTCAGTAACTCTGTTAACTTCTCACTTGCTTTAGTATCTGATTGAATTAGTATAGTAGCAATGTAAAATTATAAAGGAAAAAGTTCACTTACGCCTTTTAAACCATTTTTTCTTTTGTCCCCTTCCAGTAAGTGGCTGATGGGCATACACAGGAAACTTCTAACCATGGCACATTGTGAATGTGATTTACGAGCGACAACCACTTAGCCTTGAATATTTCTCCATCACTGATTAGTGTTGACCATGCACACCAATAAAAGTGATTGATGATGCTCTTCTCCCATTCAGCCACAATGCATTCTTTGTTCTTAGCCAATGGTTGCACTTTCTTCTACAAACCTAGAAAAAGTAGTGCATATAGTATAAGTGTAGTCCTACGTAATAATCCTTTTTGCGATGTGCCAGATATCATAGTGATGCTTGATGTCTGGGTAGTTATCACGCTATGTCGATGTCTGTCTGTGATCAGTGAAAAAACATTTTCACTCAGAAACTGCATCACTCGAGAAAGACCTTCCTTCTCCATGTGATAAGATCCTTCAACTTCATTACTCTGCAACTGTAATAATCACCATAAATCTCTCAACAATTTCTTAGTTACACTTACCTGAACAATTTTGAAATCCAATACTTTGTTGTAGACTAATTCAATAAAGGAGTACGTTCCAAATTTGGCGCTGTGACCAGGACTGTCTGCTCTTCCATCACCTGCAACAATTAACCTTGATACTCTTCTTTCAGCTGGGCAAATAATCTTCTCTTGTGCTTCACCCAAGTTTTGCTAACTGCTGGTTGTAAGTGGAACTTCTGATATCTAAAGAATGTAGAAGAGGAAATCATTGCACACTTCAGAATTCTGAAAAGTCTGACCACTTGAGTTGGTAATGCTCCTGAATACAGAATAGCTGCTGCAGATAGGATGTTCCCTGCTGGATGATTTGAGATAAATGGTTGGCTACAGGTACACTGATTCTCACATTGAGAGAATTTCTGTGAAATACTGATGAAAGAGCCCACGTATTTTTTCTTACAACAGTCTCAACACTTTGGCAAAAAGTACATGTAGCATATAATTCAATTAGTGCAGATTCAAAAACAAGGTATTATGACTATTTTTCAGGTGGTTCGTAGAAGACTCTCCAGACCTATATTATTATACGCATAATAATTCTATCATTAAGAAAAGAGCATACTTACCATCCTACACACAATTGGGAAGGATAGTAAGATTCGTCTATGCTCTCCACCTCACACAAGTCAAATTCAAAAGGTCTAGGAGCAGCATTTTTAAGAGTCGAAGTGAATGGATATAAGTCACATTGCACACTGACATCACAAACTGATTTCAACTTGTACTCTAAAATAACACTTTAACTAGCATTAAATGCATACTTACGATACATTTGCTATAGTGTTTGGGATTTACTTGAATTCGAACACTTCTCCTTGATGGCATAGCTTGTACACCAACACTATTACTATTCATGGATGGCATAGCTTGTACAACAACACTATCACTACTCCTGGATGGCATAGCTTGTACACCAACACTATCACTACTCCTGGATGGCATAGCTTGTACACCAACACTATTACTACTCCTGGATGGCATAGCTTGATCACCAACACTATCACTACTCCTGGATGGCATAGCTTGTACACCAACACTATCATTACTCCTGGATGGATAGCTTGTACACTAACACTATCACTACTCCTGGATTGCATAGATTGTACACCAGTGATATCAGAAACTTCTGGTTCAAAATCACTCTGCGTACTTTCACTCTCAGGATCGCCTCCACTATCAGAATCACACCTTGCAGAAGTAAGGACTTCAGCTACAATCTATTATAAACATGAAATAGCTGTTTAGCAAGCTAGCATAACTCTATGGTCAACAAACCCTAGCTCTAGCCCTTTCTCTTTTTTCATATGCTCTTCTCTTTGAATTTGTTTCACCTAGTGGAAGTACAAATTTTCCAGAGCTAACTAGCGAATTCTGGTTGGCTGCAAGCAGGTCGTTTGAAAATTATAGGTACAGCCCCAGGTTTAAGTCTTCTGCGTTTCTCAATGCCAAATGTTGCAGCAATGGCTGTATCTGGTTCAAAACAGTCAGTGAAGTGAGCACTACAAAGCACTGAAGTTTTGGTGGGCTCCCATGTTCTCTTGTTCTTTTGACTTGGATAGTCCACTTATGGCGTAGACTCCGTAGAGTCTGGTCTCTGGGAAAGCTAAACAAACTAACACTGCCACTGTGTATATTAGAACAACCTACTGCCACACACTTCTTAACCATAGTTGAAAAGCCAAAAAAGTACTGCCTTAACAAATTAGTCTCCTGGTGACATTGTCTCGAGGCCACGCCCCCAAACAGGAAGTGACCTGTTGGCTTTAAAAATGCGGCCAAAGAAGTCTCTCTAGCTCAACAAGGGTTTGTTTGTAGAAGCTAATTTTAAATATATATACTCAGCACAACCTATTGAGCAGATAACAGCCAAAATATTATTTTTTATTTTTTATGCAAGCCTCCTTTTAAGCTTTAAGCTTGTCTGAATCTTCTTCCTGAAACTCGGGGATAGGGATATCTACGGGCTCATCATCCTGTGTTTCTTCAATTTCAACCTCCCCAACTTTCCCATCCCCAAACATTTCATCACTAAATTGAAAGGGCATGGTACCTGATTCTGCTGAGCTCTGTGTCAGTCCGTTTAGCTGAAATGCAGCCTGATTCCATGTGATTAAAGTTAGCTCATGTATCTTATTTTTCACTGCCTTCAACTCCATTTTTGCCTGCATTTGTTGAAATTCTAGCTCTAATAGATACTTCATAATGCCTGTATACATACACAATAATTTTTTTTACAGGGGATAGTCCAACAATTTAATACCTTTGCAGCCAGGCTTTCACAGCTTATGGTGTTGATAACTGTGAGAGTAGTAGAATTACCATATTTCCCTATGTGTTGATAGTCTGAGGTCATGAGTTCTAGCGCTATTTATAGATTCTATTTATAAATTCTATTTATAGTTTGATCTTTGCAGGGCTGCTTTGGAGGGCTGAGACCTGACAAAGCACTAATCAATTTTTCTACACTGGAAAATAGGTTGTAAAAAAAAGTCATAAAAATTGCTCGTGATTGTACAATATTCAGTTTATTTGAAATAAGTTAGCAAGTCACTGAACATTTTCATATGAAGAAGTGATCAGTTGTTTTTCTCAGTTAAAATAGTTAGAAGCAAAAACCCTTCTACAAAACTGCTTATGATGGATGTATCAATGTATATGAATTTAAAAACATATAAATGGGAAACCCATCTTAGGGATCCCATAAATCAATGTTGGTCTACTTCCAGTGCTGGTTTGCTTCTAACCTTTAGCCTAATGTGTTTTGTATATGTGTAATCTTTCCAAGTTCATAGCATATAGATTTCACCTCTAGCTCGAAATATAAATACATTATGTCAAGGATTCTGGGCAATTTATCAAGTGTATTTAAGATGAATGTTTGGCATAGGGTGTCTTGTCAGTTTTGATGTGTCTTCTCTATTTACCAATGTTCCCATAGATGAGGCTGTTGAAGTAATTTTTTTAATGTTGGCCAAAGATGAGGTATATGGTCCATCCTATTATGTTTATGGTTTACATTGGTCGATTCTTGTTTCATTTTCTTTCAATTCAACATTTATTTTAGGGAATTTATATTAAAAAAATTAATCTGGTATATATATATCTAGTCGAACTTTTGTCATTGACCCTATACCAACCTACAATTTCCTTAAACACCTTGTGTGCTGGATATGGGGAAGAAGTTATGTGGATTTATCATGTCCTCCCTCATTGCCTTTGTCAAAAGGTCCCTGTTTTGATAAAAATCAAATTATTTTAAACTCTAAAGCTTTGTAACTTGCCCAAAATATTTAAACATTCTCATCAGTTTTGTGCATAAAAAGTTGTGAAGCCACAACTTCTTGTTTTCAATTTTGTTACCTTCATTTCCTGTGCGTTTTTGCTTACTTGCTAATGGCAAAACATGGCATACAAATCACCTATTAATAATCAGTAAAACTCAGCTCATGGTTACTAAGATAGCTACAGGCAAAGTCAGGTAGACCATCTGTATTACATAACAAAATAACTTTTGAAGCAGTGAAGTACTTTTGGAAATTAAAGATAATTTGGCAATTTACACCAAGGACATGTACCCAAGTTTAAATATTAGTCTTCTCATAATAGTCATATAGCAGGATAACTGCAAAATAATTAACATTTGCAGTAAACAAATTACATTAAGAAATAGATGTAATGAGCATAGTTCAAGTTCCTCATAGGCTTGCATATAAGTCAACCAGAGCCAGTTAATTCCAGTGACATCAATGAATACCTAAACTACAGTTCAGTGTTGGATTCACTCCCTTCCTCAATACCTGGAATTGCACAATTGGATTTCTTTCATACTCAACAAGAATGCTCTGTGGATTAATAGGCACAACTGGTTATCATGACACTTAGGTGACTTCAAACATCAACAAGACAACGCCTCTTACAATACCAGACTATATTTACACAGTGCGTGAATGTATGTGTGTGAGTGTGTGTGTGTTATATGTGCATGTGTATCCATGTGTTCATTTGAATTTACCTGTCAAAAAAGTGAAACAAAAACTGACCATCTATACTACAAATACATACTCTTGACCAAAGCTATGGCACCATATCAATTTATACACATGCATGTTGTGTACCAGATAACATACCATCTCCTTTCGTATAGCTACAGTATTTTTAGTATAGAGTAGTTACCTGTACACATGCAGTCCTTTCTAAATTATTAAAACCACAGTACAAATTTTACAGTTTGAATAACCGAAACTAACTCACCCATCTGAACAACAGGTCTATTCGGATTGGCGAGGTTGCAGTGTACTGCTAAACTAAAACTACACATTCATAAGCACATGCACCATGATGTGTGTGAGAGGAACTTTGGAATTTAAAAAATAATCAACATACCCATGCTACTTGTGTCATGTTGAATTGACCTGTCAAAAAGAGTGAAAGCCAACCATCTATACAACCACAGTTAGAAACCTTAAAAGAACAATTATTATATCTCTGTTCATCGGTTTAAAGGGTAAAATGTCATCTAATTATTGTGGTATAGATTGGTGGTTAAGCCTCCATTTTATTATGATGGATAAATCCAATATAGTTGTCTCTTTTTATTTATTCTTGTTTGAAGTTGTTGTTTTTGGTTTGTTTGTTTGTATAGAGGGGTGATGAAAAACTACAAGACTGTAAACTCTCTTGCGGTACTCAAAGCATATTTAATAATATTTCTAACTTGTTTCTTCTTGTACACTTCACAAATCAGCACATCCATATTTTGTTGCTATATCCATAGATATAATAAAGAATGCTAGGCTGCTTCATTTCTCCATAATTGCATCTACTTATCTCTTACTTAGAAGAACAAGATTCTCTATACAGCCACTGACCACTCACTTGTTTGCTAGTGGATACAAAGGCAACTGCAGAGAATTGCTTCTAATTGCACACCTTGAACTGGTTAGATTGTTCTGTTTATGTTAATCTATATTTTCAAAGCAGTGAGAGAGTGCTGAATCAGTTCAGCGGCTAGGTTGAAAATTTAACAGACACAAGTCGTTACTTTTGTTGAGAATCTTTTGCCTATTTTTTGGTGTTTTACTCAATCGAGAAATACTCTAGTCGCTTAAATGCATTGCTATTAATGTTTTAATGAATGTAAGGCAAATTCTTTGATTAATTCTCCCGTCCTCCCCCCAAGTTGTCCAAGTTAGTGTCATTAGGTGCTTATGACGTTTAATTAGTTAAGTGGGAACTAAACCTCCTTTTTTTCTCCCCCTTTTTCCCCCCTCTCATATATTACCTACATGCTCTTTGTGAATTATTGTCATTTGGATTCTTCATTGCTAAGTTATGATGGACTTTGCACACACACCTCCAATTTCTTTTCAAACATTAACCAAGTAATGCTGTGGAGAAATGAAGCAAAAAAACAAAAAACATTGACTTCTTCGAGGCATAAAATGCGACCCGTCATCCCCAGTATCGAAAAAGTAGTGCAAAATGAAGCTTATATGACGTAAAGGTAGCTATAGAAATTGCGCAGCTACTTTTCATGCTCGAATTGCACTGCACACCAGTCTGGGTCGCCCGTGTAAGACATTTCCCGCTTGAGCCAGATAATGCCCACTTCTCCTTGCTCTGCTCTGCCTACTTCAGGCCCAAAGTTCTACAAGAGTTTCTCTCAGCATAGAAGGAAGCGGCGAGTACCCAACAAAGGAGCAAGGCAGCCAAATGTTTCAAGTGAGGCATATTTTTCCACTGCTGTGAGTGAATTACCTTCGCCTTCATTGAGAGCTAGTGGTAAGAAGCTGGTGCTCTCTTTGCCATCAACCGTGGAGAATGCAGGGGTAGCAGCCAGTTATATTTGCTGGAGACTGACATTCTTGATAGCCTTCCTTCTGAAACTTGTGCAGAAATGGAGGGTCGAGAATTATAGACTGTCAGGAATTGCAGGCTTCAGTGAAGAAGACTGTGTGTGCTGACTGCTATTTTCCAATGGAGGTAAGGGAAGACTTGGGTAACTGCCATGGCATGGTGACGAAGATGTTCTTGATGTGAACTAACCCTAAGTGTAATATCCATAGCATTTTTTCATATCCACAGTCCTAGAAAAGCATGAACTCCATGACTGTTCTTGCCGCCCGGTTGGTTGTTATGGGAAGCAAAGGTCTGGATACATTCTGCCGAGTGGTGGGATTGCCTCCATCATTAGTGTGCCAGCGTTCTCCAAATACAATCGGGAGTTGGCTAGGCTAAGAGAAATGAAAGCTGAGGCCTGTGCCTCTGCACACCTTCATAAGCTGAGAGGGGTCTCTGAGGAGGAGGTCATTTACATCACCGTCACCTGTGATAGAACATGGTCAAAGCGGGGTCACACAGTGGCATATGGTGTTGTGGCGGTAATGTCTTGGGAGATGGACAGATGCTTGAAGTTGCAGTCCTCAGCAAGGTTTGTCCAGAGTGCTCAGCTCATGATGGACTAGACAAAGCATCGGATGAGTTCAGGTTTATACATACATACATAAACGTACATACTTTCCGCACACAAAACATATGTTTAATATACATTTGTATATATATATAATATATATTCATGCAGGCTCTGGTGGGATGGGCATTGGGGTTAAGTGCAATAAGAACTATGGTGGATCCTCGCCCATGATGGAGCCTGAATGTGCACTGAGGATTTGGCAATGGTCAGAAGAAAACCTGAAACTCCATTATACAACGGTGAGAGTTAATGCATAACTTTATAATTAATTTCACTGTTATGATTTCACTGTTATGTTGTTTCTTTCTCCCCAGATAACTTCCGATGGTGACTCCAAAACCGTAAAGTTGCTCTATGAAAAGCAAGTATATGGTGATAGAGTTACCATTGTCAAGCATGAATGTATAGGGCATTCCCAAAAGCATATGGGCAAGGCCTTGCTCGAGCTTCGAAAGAACCCTGTGTTTAGCTATGTAGTGGACCAAAAAGCCACCCATGCTGCTAAGGCTGCTGCAGCAGGAGCTAAGGGAAAGCGGATAACCAAAAAATGTGGCAGCAGATCGACTGTTGCCCCAGCCACCTCTGTAGAACCAGTAATGGTTCAGAAGCAGCTCCCGTGGACTGGTGCCAAAGATATCACCGAGGCTGTGATAAAGTGCATGCAGCAATGTTACGGGAACCACATAAGAGCCAACCCGGGGAACCTTGCACTAATGATGGCTGCTTGTTGGGCAGTGTTCTACCATTCTTCTTCCACCGATAGCAACCCAGTACTGTCCAGATGGTGAGGAGTCCTGGTGCAAGTCCAACCATGCTGTTGCTAGAGGCCAGCCAGTACCCAAGCACACCCCCACAATTCCTGAACAACTTGCTGAGTATGTGAAACCTGTCTTCACACGGCTGTGTGACAAGGAACTACTCCAAAAGTGTCTGTTGGGTGCAACACAGAACCAGAACGATCCATCAACTCAACTATCTGGAAGCGTTGCCCAAAATGCAATATGTGCACTTGCCATCTGTGATGACCTCCTCTTTTTTGGCCGTATTGGTATGTCTACTAAAATATCACACAGGTTACAAAAAAAAGAGTTAAGAGTGTTTTAAGTTCACCCAAAAATTGACATTTTGAGATTTCGTCCACCCCTTAAACCTGTTTTGCAAGTTTTTTGGTGTCCACATATATAAAATAGGAGTCAAACAATAATTATATAGAGCATGCTACACCATTCCCAAAACAAGAAAAAATATTAAAAATATGACTGATATTTTAAAGAAGAAATGAAACAAAGATTTACCCATGTGATCACACAAGTTGTAGTACACCAATATTATATTTGGTGTTCACATTTGTGTTTGTGGTCTGCATTGAGAAATCTCTTGACAAGACAACCTCACAATTTTGTTTGGTAGAAATAAACCATTTTCTGTCTTGTGTAATTACTGCTGTAGCTCTGGCAAGCCAAAATTCATCATTGTGAAGGCAACCATGTTGATTTATACACAGTGTACCAGATAGCATACTATCTCTTTCTGATATAAATGTACTCTGGTACTCTGGTAGGGTTATGTTACATTCCTATGTTGTTGGGATTGAGCCAAAGTCTAAGGATGGTAGAATTACTAGCCCATTACACACATGTGGCAAGGGAATTGAGATTCTTGTTACATTCCTGGGAATCCACACAAGTTCATCTAACATACGGCATGATGCATGTGTTTATGAACGTGTTATTTAAGATAATTAGCCTTCTGATTTTTCTGGGATAATATATATATTAGCTCTAGGTTTAACTCAGCTCTGTTAAACGTTATACTGGCATATAAAATTGTCACACACACTAACTCACAACATACACACATACACAGCACACATGCACTCACCACACAGTATTATAAGGTGTAATCACTAATCACTCCCAGAAATAACTGCTATGCCTTAATGCAGATTAACGGAGGACTTTTTACAAAAGTTGACACAATTTCACATTTTTTTAATATAGAGGATCACATGAAGACAAGTACCCAACAACTATATATCAGGTGATAGCTGATGCATGAAGGGATGTTACGGTAAATTGTTGTTGCTTAGCAACGGACCACAGAAATGTGAATATTGTTATAAGAGACAGGAAGTAAAATAAAAGGGTTTATATAGGGTTTATATCATCTCAATTTCATATTATACATGAAACCAGCAATGTTAGCCGGTCAACTTTGGTCAACAACAACAACTCCTCTTTGTCAACAACAAAAAAATTGGTTGATTATTTAAAAAACCCACAAAGATGTGAATATCATTATAAGTTGAAAAAGGCTCGGTTTCGTACACATGAAATCAGCAATGTTAGCTAGTCAACTTTTGGTCAACAACAACTACAATTTTTAGTCAATTATAACAAACCACAAAGATGTGAATATCATAACAAAGAAGAAGTAAGGGCTAGGGTCCATAGTACTGAAAAATAAATAAAAGCATGTGCAAAGTGTGCACAACATACCTTCACAATGCTAAATTATAAAAAATAAAAGGGCAATGATTGGCATTGTGAAGGTCTGCATGTTCAGCATAACTCAGACAAACACATAGTGCTACATTATAAATAATAACCTCTCCTCCAACCCTTATTATGCTACTTACTAGCCCTTACTTTACAACTCTTATCTATTCTTACCTTGGGGGAAGTCTTCATGATCATCGCTATCGTCTGAAGCTTGGCTTGGCAGAGTAGGGCGACCTATAATTTGAAAACTTGCTTCGTGGTCGGTGACAACAGCTTCTGCCATAGCATCACCGTCAATTACGCCACTTCCCAGGTAAGCACATGCATCATCTTCCTCTACTTCACTAACGTCAATCTCGGACAGGCCGAAGTGATCCTCAAATAGGAAGTCTAAAACTTCGTCTCTACTAAAGCGGGTCGCCATTTCTTCTTTGAGATCGGGAATGAACAGGAAGTGATGTTTGCTGGCACGCTTACTTCCCTTTCCTAATGTTTTATTTTCCAGTATTCAGGGATATATTAGAGGCATGCTTCAGGCATACTCGTGCAATTTTTAAAGTTTATACCGTGATCGGTCAAAATTTTTAGTCAAGGTTAATCAGTTTTCACGACTTAAGTCGCTTATGCCAGTGAGAGGGTTAATAGCTGCAGGTTGTTCAACCAAATGAGTCGAGACATATACACCATACATAATGATGAAGATAGTGCTGTGGCTACAAAGCTGTTGTTTAATGTGGGCAGTTATCTCTATCAGAGCAACTTATTCTTATCAGAGAAGTCAGTTTGAGTTATGTATTTCAGTATATGCATAAGCTTTTGTTGGTGAAAATGCTCCAGACTATTTTGCTGCCTGCATAGATCAACTACTAATGCCAAGATAGACTTGGCTATTTTTAAATCCTGTATAATTATATACACTCCTCACTTAATGCATAATAGATTACCAAAAAATGTACATTGGTTGTTTCCACAATAATTTTTGAATTAATAAATTGTGTCCTAATGAAAATCAGTCATTGAAGTGAGTGGTGTGCTCAATCGACGCAGGACTATTCTATGAATTGCTATCAAGATAATTATAATAATCCGAGAGTGAATTAAACACAATTTTACCTTTGCTGTGGATGTCAGATGAGCTTGGATGAAACTTGCTAGAATTTTGACATAAGCCAGTTTGCTGTAGCAACTGAAATATATAGCTGCATACATCTTAATTTTTTTATTCTGAAGTTTGTGGAGCACCATCCTCAATTATGCTACCTTTGCCTTAGCTCTATCCTCTTTCTTTTCTCAGCACAGGTCTCCTTCAGGTATCTAGGTAGCTCAACCATAAGAGGAGATAAACAGCAACTTGTTATTTATTTCCTGCATGTGCTGTTTATTGAAATACCAGTGTGGACGTGACCAGTATAATATGCTGTAACACCATCATAAACATATAATAACAAGCAATTCTTCTCTGATACCAGCCCAATGTATTTGATTAGTTCTTGTGCATTGTATACTTATTTAGGCCCCGGACGGCCTCTATTGCTGCTAGAGATAATGTCACACTAACTTAAATGACCATTTTCTAGTAGTAAACATGCATACCAAAAATCTGTTGCATTATTTAATGCTATTTCAATGCAACAAGACATTTCATACATGAGAGCAGTTCTTAACAGTTAGATGGTTAGCCAAAAATGTTCTATGCTTTAAACATTTATACAAAATTTATTGGGTATCTACCTGGCTCATGTGATAATTTGGAACCTGGATTGTATCCCTCAAGCTAATGCCCACATCTTTCTTCTATCATACCGATCCCGCACATTCTCCACTGGCATGTACTATCAAGTTCAAAAATAGCTACAAGAAATTGAATAAAACACAAGCTGAGGAATCATTGAGTTATGAAAAGTTATTACATTATCAGGCCATTGTTTTGTACTAGCTCAGATGAATGAGTATGTACAGGTTTGGGGGGAGTGGCATAGGTATGCAATGGAGTAACTCTTGTTGAAGAAAGGAATCCAATAGTGTAATTCCAGGTACAAAGATGTATGAACTGAAGGTCACAAACTTAAATGCTAGAAACTAAGGCTAAACAAATTTTTGATGTGCAACAAATGTGTGAGAAACTTCATACTATTTTAAACGTTTTGGCCTACTTACAAAACTTTCAAGTGTAACCACAATTTTATAAAAATCAAAACGCGAACCATAATGTCAAAGAAATGGAGAAGTTTATGATAAGACGCCACAACTTCTCACCCATACCCAACATGTAAGATATATTATTTCAAAAGCCATTAAACTATTAGTAGTCATAGGGTCACCGACATGCCATGTATCGTGGAGAAACATATGGAATTGTTTGGTGAGGGTTATGCAGACCACTCTAGTATTATAATAGCTAACTATTAATGCTTTGTACAAGTAGTTCAAGTGATCTAATCAAATATTTTTGTTTGTTTCATTGTTTGATAAACATCACACCAATATTAGTATGGGAGAACAAACACTAATTGTTTAAAACGAATTATTCAGAGCACATGTGACAACCCCTCCCATCCCAACCCACAGCACACACACACACACTCCCGCATAGGTACAAATTGTCTGCTTCCTACTGATCTTTTAGCTACCTACTTAACCAATCATTTTTACTTACAGAGAAATCACATTTACTTGTATGGATGATAAGGGGAAGAATTTGATTCAATTTTCAATTTTAAGTATTTGGCTCCAATATTCTGATTAAACAATCATCCCCTAAAAAAATTAATATCTTAAAAATTCACTCTCAATCACTAACTAAGAACTTTACTACTTCTTCTACTTCTCACCCAGACTTTAAATTCGCTACCGCCTACTGTTCAGAATGAATCCCGAGCTATGTAGTGACTGAATTTCTAATGCCTTCAGTGCAACACTTGGCAAGGTATTTTACATTCACTGGTTTTATCCATGGAGTTATATATCCAACATAATGGCAAATATACTGTCATCTTACATGACAAGGTTAATGGAAAGTATGGTAGGCCTAGATCTGTTCTGAATACTGCAAGGGGTCCTCATATCTGGACAATTTGAAGTAAGATATTGCACAGAGACAAGCTTAGTGGGTCCGAACAATAAGTTGCCAGCAACCTCCATCTCAGTTAGAAAACAGGTACAACCACAGAGATTTATACTACATTTTGCAAGATTACTTGTTTGTGGAGCCATGAACTAAGATTTAGCTTGGTATGCATGATTAAGATGGTTTATACTCCCACTCATCTTGCTCGCACAGCCAGACCCTTTACTAAATCAGAGTGAAGCTATTTGGCAAAGTGTCTGGATATGCGAGACTAACTCCCTTCAAAGATATCTGCACATTTGCACTCGATTCAATTCTATAGACTGTATTTCAGGATAATCATAAAATTCTATAAATTAGAGTGATCACTGTAGACTAGACATAACCCCAGATCTAGGACTACAACTAAGGACAAGGGTATGGGTACATCTATGATAGGGCATAGCAACAAAGGAACTAACGGTAAATATTTAAATGTTCTTCTAAGCACCAAAAAGGCATGACTATGCCTCTGGAACTACTAAGCAGTCTGATGCCTGAATGATGATATTTTTAAAAGATTGCCATTAGCTACTTGCGATATATAAACACAGCTTACCACACAATTTAAATACTATTTACCTCATACAGGAAAGCATCTAACTGCATGAAAACACCAAGGATTCTTGTATTTTGTTATAGTTAGAAGAGGAAGCTTTTAGTGGCCATAATGTTGGTACAAAGAGTAAAATTGTTCTCTCTCTACAAAGAACTTGTATGAGTCTTATATCCCCAGAATTTGTATGAATCTTGTCTGTAAACAAGTGCCAGTAAAGGTCTGTCTCATTGGCAACAATAGCATAACATTGGAGGAATGGCAACAGTATCCACTCTTTCAATGCATCACATATTTTTAAAGCAATATTTTCACCACATAAAGTTAAGACCTGAATTGTGTTGAACTTTCCACCAGTCACCAGTCACTAGAGCATGTCTACTCATTGATCCCATAATGCAAATAAATTGAGTTTAACAACTTCAATTTAAAAATACAAATACACTGTGATAACTCAATAATGACATATTCACACAAGTTGACCATTGCAAAAGTAATATACGAAAATTAAGGTTAATTATAATAAAGTTATTCATTAGTCTTGTGATTAAATATAATAATGATTACAACTTGTCAGTATTTCTAATTTAGCCATGATTATTGACCACATTATTCATATATATTTAGTCATTTGATCACCCAGTGGTCATTTGATTTTCTATAACAGTATAATGCCCAACATCTTCCGAAGAGGTGTGTTGATCAGTTCCTTTGGGGGGATAGCTTGTTTCATTATTGTTTAACTTTTACGAAATTATATCCAATTAAATCTTCAAATTTGCACACTTCGCCATTGCAATGTAATGTTTGAATGTTTGAAAATCGTAAGCTGCCATAATAATTTTGCCTTCAAAGTTGCCACAATCAATATCAGTATAGCCTTCAAAATTGGGAAGACTAGTATAATCAGTGTCAAAATTAGACAAATCTTCACTCGATTCACCATTTGCATATTTCTAAGCTGTAATCATGCAGCCGCTGCTGTTACTGCAAAAGGAATAAAAATAATCATAGATTTTGAGACATGTTTATGTTCAGCACTTGTTCCTCACTCATCAAGACTTGGGTATCACCATCAAAACTGTACCAATATTTCATTGCTCTAGCTAACTAGCTACTGGTACCCAGTCCTGATTATGTTAATAGACACCAGACAAAGATATTTGGAAGTTATGATACCATTGACTATGGGTTAAGCTTTTTTTAAATTTAAGTAGGCATCACTATATGAACAGCAACATCAATAACAGCAATGTGTTTACCTTCATTACCCTTGTCCAAATTATTTGTTTGTGTTTGGAGTGTTCCTGGTTTTCTGGTAGACTAAGTATTGGACCATATCACTCTTGAACTTCCAGAAGATTTCAATATTTTGGAAAGTATTTCAGATTCACTCTTCTTAACACGCCACCAGCTTCTTTAGCGATCCTTTACCTAATAGTGAGTATCATAAATATGATGTAAATGGGATATTGCCACTAGTTTTACTCTCATTATAGAATTGTGCAATCCTGGTATAACTAGCACTAGCTCTAACTTAGGTCATGCCCCTAGTTAGCCCTAGATCAAGCTGTAGTGAAAACCCTAGCTCAAGCTGTAGTAATGAAACTAGAAAGCCTTATATAGCTAACTCATTTCATTTTCAATACTAAATGGGTTAGGGCTCATCAGTACAGCTTGAACTAGGGGTAGCTATGTTCAATACTATATTGACCTCTATAACACCTTTGACCTCCATATCTCACAATACCCACACATGAGCTCAACCTATACTGAAGCTATTCAATACCTCTCATAACACCTTTCACCTCCATAGGGTACAATTAGCACATGTGAGCTCAATCGATACTGATGCTCTGCGAAAATGCTCTGTATCACACACCAACAGAGATGGCTATCCTACATTGTTTACCTCATTAAAACTAATATTGATGTTCACACTTGGTAAGAAAAATTCAAGAAACTAGATGCAATCCAACCCAACCAAACATAATGCAAAGGTTCTGAATTACTGCCTAAAGTTTCGTCATTGACACTAAATATAAATAGCTAAAATGATACTTCATAAAAACTAATTATGTAAAAGAAAGGTAAAAAAAGGTTAAAAATGCACACTGTTTAAGTAAGCTAATAAAAACATGATCATCAATTCCTAACATGTTCTGCTGTGTGATTTTTATGATGGCTCTGCCAGTCACTATAGCTGCCTAATGTGTATTACAGTGGTAATGGTTTGCTTACTCTACTAAATCAAAGAAGATAAGTCTTCCAACTTCTTATCACCCTGCAAAATAAATTTTTTGTAATTTAATAATTATGGAGGTGGTGCATATGTGCATGTGCATTTGCATAACTCACAGAATTGCTAAAATGCTGTATTTCATAATTAACAGAATTTCCAACGTATAATTGCTGGAGCTGCCTATGCATCCCAGAGTGGCTAATGCAACAGGAGCGCCCAGACTAGCCATTTGATGAAACATACATCTAGATACAGAAAGATGCCATGAGATTTTCCCCCTCCCGCCTCAAAACCGCACTCCCTTGCTTGGATAGTTGAAGGATTGAATAACACCTTACCTCATTATATATTTCAATTTTTAAATAATTCCCCCAAAATTATTTTGCAAAACTTGAAACATTATGCAACTCTGTCACGAAATCTGGTAATATATATTTAGCTCCAAATATAATTAAACCATGGTATTAACTCCTTTCTCCAACTCTTCAAGTGTCTAGCTTTACATGTTCTATAGGACAAGCCTTGATTATTTCATTGTTGAAAGATTTAAGTTTTAGCAAGCTACACTTTTGTCTACCTCATTCTGTGACATCATTGTTTTCAAGATACTTTCACCCTTCTCTGAGCAGGTGTAACCTAATAATATCAGTAGGTATACTATTGCATTTTTCAAAGCTGAGTGAGTAAAAAAACTTTAAGTAGTTTGAGCTGATGTGATAAACTTAATTTTGTTTGTACAGTTGTAATGAAGCCAATTGTGGAGTTAAGTTGAAGACTGTACACCCAATGTCAAACACCTGAGAGCGGGTCTGGCTATGCTTTTTGTCTATAACAAAGCAATATTATTAAACACATGAAGCCGTGTGGCTGAAAATATTAGATTTTCAACATCATAACACAGGCACTACTTTCACACAATTCATCCTCTCATACGGTTACATGATCTCATCAGATGCAGTACATCTGATGTGATCATGTGATCATATTATGGGAAGGATTTCACTGTTATTGATAACCTGAGCATTTCTAAAAGAAAATTGGACACCAAGGATAGGAGCAGTGGTTTGTTAGCCAAACATCACTACAACAATGCAAGTGACTTTTTGGTTTCATATGTTGAACAATGGTAGAGCAAACAAAGACGATCTTCATCTGCAAAATGATGTCTCTAAATAATATCAGCAATTTAAGCTCTGCCTAGTGGTGGTAATAATAATTATTATGGCCATGAACTGTGTGTTAAGAGTATGTCTTCTATAACCGCCTGCCTATTGAATATTAAAGGTGGAAAGCATGCACCACAGAGAGTTTATACGAGAAAGTACAATTGGACATATATGAGGCATATAGCAAATTGTAGTACTCAAGTATGGAATGCAACCTTTCTACTCTATGCAAAAGTTCAATATTTGAATGAATGACAATGTTAATAGAATTGAAACTATTTTCCCATTTAGCAAGAAAGCATATAATTGTAGGAATTAAATAATTATAACCTTACTGAAAAATACCTACAATATACTATTAGGATAGGCACATATTTATGCTACATGGTTTATCCTCTGAAGTAATGCCGAGAATAGTTTCACTGGCAAGGATATTGTGCCCTCAGGTCCATGTAATATATACCTCCAATTCCTTTCCAGATTTCATGTAATTCCCAAATCTCTCACATTACAGTTGTTCTAAGTTCATAATTAGTTTATACCAGGAATGAGTCAAAAATAGTGATAAAACAGTAATCAGATGTCTGCATCTGACACTTCACACTTCAAGAAATCCTCTAGAAGAGATAACGTGAAAATAATTCTGATGTGAGTGAAAATTACATATTCTGGGACTCTAATATATTAACTTTAACTTGCACCTCTTTAATTTTGGGAGTGCATCCCTGGTTGTAGTATGAATGACCATTCAGAGACTACACTCAACTATATTCATGATACATGTCTACATACATACATAACCTACACACTCCATTTATTAACACATTTGCTCACATATGCATTCCATACATTTATATATAAGAGTAGATCATGATATATATATTGAAAATTGGCAGTTACACAATATTAAATCCAATCAAAATAATGCATGTACCAATCTTTTCTAGCTTTTCAGATAATGACCCCAGATAACTAGTAAGAATGTAGAGCAGCTTTCTGTTGCTATAGAGATGAAAAATTATTGATGATAATGCAGCAGATGCAAGTGTACAATTTTACACCAAGTCTCAGAGTGTCAAGCAGGAAACCCTATGGTCGCCAAAATACAGTCACTGGGTTTTTAGCAACTATTTTCAAGTTTCAAATAACTCTATGGCAAGTGTGCAGTATGTGATATCTCTTATGTATGTTCTACTATTGAGCACTCTTTTTAATGTTAGGAACCTATTCCATGCTTAGTTAGCCTTTGTCTTAATTTGCAAACTCAGTATGGTGAGGGCTAGGGCTGGGGCTAGGGCTAGGGCTAGAACTAGGGACATTCAATGTGCAATGAAGATTGCAGCTATTTTCATACAATTGATTAGTGTTAGTGTTAACTTTAGTTGTTATAGCTATTTGTTTATTTTGTGAACAACTATTCATCATAGGCATTGCTACCAATGCACAACTTTTTGGGCTTTTAGATGTTTGCTTATGAGCCAACGATTTTTCTTAAAAATATTACCCACTTCCAACCATCAAATGGTGGTAATAGCAAACAGGTACTTCCACATTACTAAATAATGCACATACATAGGTTCTTAAAAAAAAAATTAACATCATTTTAGAAGGAAACAAGAAATTAATGTGACAAGCCATTTAAACAGGAAACTTGAACTATTCAAAAGAGGGACATAGTGAGAACTTCTCAAGCATGTATCACTAGGTACAGAGTTCACACCCTAAAGTATACTTGGACAAATAAAAATTATTTCATAGTTTTCATGGGATTTGTTTAGCCAAATACGAGAACAATCTTTCAGTCCTGCTGTTCGCATAGCTACTATGAGCCGGATGCACCATTGTGAATATTAAGAATAAACTCTCAAGAGCGAAAGCTATCCCAAGAGTGCGCACGTCAACCTGACCAAGATGCATGGAGTTGAAAAAACTCACTGCAGAATAGAATGCCTTTGAGATCTATCTAGGATATTGAAACAGACACTAAAGCATGACACACTGTATGCCATGGAATGTTTGAGATAGCTGTGGTAGATATAACTACAAACCTCATCCGTATTGTATTGAACTAGGCATGATCCAAAGAAAGAAATCGGTTTCTATACAGCTATTAGCAGCTGCACTACTCTGGGCCCGAACCAAAGTAGGAAGTCATCTGATGAAAAATTACAATGCAAGCTGATACAGCACTCCCCTTGCCCACTATGGTGATGTGATTAATTTTTAAATATTTGTCATAGTATATGAGGAGATTCCTCTATGCATGTGCATACTAAAACCATGTCATCTGCACAATCATGTTGATATAGTGCTATAAATATTGTGCAGAGTTTAATGTTATTTGTGTATCAACTCTCTCACCTGGGACTGTTATATAGGGGTCTTTGAAGAAATTGAAACTGATTAATTGAACCTGTTATATCAGAAATCCCTAGCAATTGCTTACCTTAAACTCTGGTTGTTAAGCCTTTCTGTGTTTAGGCACAAAAGTTAGTTTAGGCAACTAACAGGCCAATAATAATTATAGGTAGATCCCATTTACAAACCAAAGTAGTCCTCTTATCTAAGCCTTATGCATTGGATACAAGCCATCACTTTTTGCTGTAGCACTAAGCTCATCCAAGTGTGTTCCAACAGTTTCTACTATTGTGTCCATCTCATCACTCCTCGTGTATGGAAGAATGCTCTCCCAAGTAAAAATGGATGCTGCAATCTTGTCCTTTTCTATATTTATCTTCTAATGTGATAATACTGCCTGTCACTAGAAAAATTACTTCTGAACATAGTGGGCTCATCATTTTTGGTGGTCGTCAAGACCACGAATGGTCCACATTTCAAGATATCCCCCCTTACCTTGTGTGACATTCCAGATTTCCCCGGTTTCAAATTATATCAAATTCATAGTGCAAATGCGCATAATATCAGCATAAACCGAGACCATGTATACCAATGGTCTTGTGTCTACACACTTTCCCCCCACTCTTGCTTTGTGGTGGCTTATCCCAAGGCTCATTAAAGTGTTAGTGACTCACATTGGCAAAGAAATCATCTTGAGCATATTAATCCAAACACACTGTCTGAGATGACAAATGTAACAAAGAATTCACAGAATACATTCACAACAGAAAGTAATGCATAAGTACTTCAAATTAGCAATCTCGCACGTGTTTTTCTGATTGATAACACTCAGATCACCATATGGCATTGTTGGTGCCGAGTGGGTTAACCAACCTTATAGACATAAAACCCTAAATTAACCCAGTAATTTGACCTTAAGGTTAATTGACATTTCTTTAGAAATTTCATTATGGAGTCCATTCCTACAGCATGGTGTCTTCTTAGAAACTTTCAAAAGGACTGCATACATCGCTTGTGTAATGATTATGCATAATTATATTTTAAAAAAAGAAGTTTACAAGTTTCATAGATTACTAGTGAGCTATTCTATGAATGCTACATACAAATATTATCAGTTAGCAAGATCAGTCAGTGGATTTGTCAAAAACTTCCCCCACTTAAATTTACATCATCTATTGCAGTTGGAGTGTGATCTCTCTTACATCATCCTCTCTTTCATATCCAATATTTTCAATCCAAGTGCAGGAGAAGATATTCTTTTCTTCATTTCTCAGATGTGCTGGTTCAGAATCAGTAATCGGAAATTTTTTCTTCCCAATAGAAGTATCCTCCAACTCCATAGGAGGGTTGGATGAACTCCTGTTTTTGTTTAAGGTGCTTAAATTTTCCATTACTGTGTCGTTCATGGAAGAAGTTTTGCCAGCGGATTGATCTTTACTGTGGTCTTTGCACAGATCTTTAATATTCTTGCTCAATTTTGAAAACCAGTTTATAAAAGCAGATTTATATCGGTCAATACTCAGCAATTTTCTCCAAGTCTCACGTGTTTCCTTGGTAATGTAGCATAAATATGCAGAGATGAACAAACCTTGAAGAGAAAGGGAGATAGTAAACAAAAATTGACCAGGCTTATGGAATCCTTTGTAACTTGTGGTTGGAACAGCAAATAACCATGAAAATCCAAATAAGAATATTATCCCAGCCAGACTGGTAATAACACGAGCAATTGTTTTTGTATCCAGAGATTTCTTCTCACGAGTTAGCCTTCGTTGTGTTTGTCGGATTAATTTGTAGACAATTATGACGAATAGCACACAGTTGACCAGAATAACAGTAAATATTGGTCCCATGAAAGTTATCCAATAGACAATTGGATTGCTGAGGAAACAACTGCAAAATAAGAAATAAAAGCATGGGGTTTGAAAAAATTCAAAGTACTAAAGATTGCTTGGGAGAAGCTTTAACAATGCTTATTAGTACATTAGAATAATAATTATGTATTGTCAGGCATGATATTAGTGGGAAAAACTTTTCATGTAAAGTTATAGCTCATCATTTTCTTCATCAGAGTTCCATATTATGTGCATAAAGTAAGCTGAATATTTAGGAGGTAGAGGGTTAGGAGAACGTACTATGTTATTTAAGTAGATCATGCCCTATAAAGTGGGACTTTGCCCCTTGTAGACCATGCATTCTTTACTGCCTGGAGCAAAATAGTGTGCACCGCATTGGTATGTACATACTCAGAAATCAATTTAACAAAGTATTACAGAAAAATATATTCAGTTTCAATCTGTCCATGGATGCAATTTTTTAACTCTGTCTTCACAGAATGACAACTTTGACCAATGAACAAGCAGAATAATTTATCAGGGTGTTTATTTCTCCTTATTCTGATTGTTTTGGCCTCCTGTTTAAAATAGAGGTAGTCTAAACAATACAACAACCAAAAAAGCTTATATCCCAGTTACAACTCATGTTGTGATCTAATTAGCACATTTAAGCTGCTTTTTGAACCAAGATCTCTTCCAACAGAGTTTAAACCATTGTCCCAGGTGATTAAATAACATAAGTGTACCTGTAAGAAATGAGAGCTGACAAAGTCTGTCACTTTGCCGAACATGCACGGAAAGAATATTATCTGATTTTTTGCCGAACATGCATGGAAAGAATATGATCTGATCGTAGGAAACCTTAATGATAAATATAGCCAAAAGATTTAAAAAAATATTTGTTAAGGAGGCAGTGTACATCCATTGTCACCCCAGTATTAGTACTTTCAACAGCTATGGTGGTTGGAACTACAAACCTGTTTGCATAGTCTATGCAAGGTCTTCATCTATCTGATCCAGTGCAGCATTTCTGTATTGCAGTAATCAAACACAGCATGGATCATTTGTAATCTCATGTGCCTTTTTTAGATAGGTCTGCTAGTTAGTTTAAATCACCTATACTTTGTGGCATTACTTCAATATCAACATGTAGAAGGCCAAATCATGTTGAGTTAAATTAAGCAGATGATTATTTGGTTATCGTCAATTTTGTGAAAAAGGGATATTGTACCAAAATAAAAATCAAGTAACAACTGATATAATATAACAACTTATATATTTGTTTCCTACAATGCAATCTTATTATCACCAGAACTGAAGCATTCGTAATAAGAGTGTACATCAGCTTTTTCAAGAATAAATATATATTGGATTGATCTGTCAAAAAAATGAAGGTGTATATGGATCGAAAATTTAGAGACTTTTTACCTTTCAAAACATTGTACACAAGTATATAAAAAATAATAATGATCATAAAACACTTTTACTTCCCATCGACAAGACACTCATCCTGTGCCAAACATTCATCTTGAATACATTTGATAAATTGCTGAGAATCCTTGACATATGTACTTGAACTAGAGGTGATATCAAGAACTTGGAAAGATTATACGACGGTTATTAATTTTTGCTCTCTTTCTTTATTAGAATGGCTATCTGACAAGATTTTGAGAGAAAAAAACCCTCCTAAATGCCTTTTTTAAAAATCAATGATATATAATTTTTTATATTGGACTGATAATGCCTGCAGATCATGTCCTGGTTGTTTTTGACTGTTTGTTTTGACTTAATTGCATTCCAAATGTGCTGTTGGACCTATTCGATGTAGAGCTGTATACTTCTCATATACTATTAACTTAACGTGAGTTCGTGAATGTTAGAGCCTCCCGCCATATTGAGGCATTCCATGACCTACCTAGATCGACCTATTGAGAGAAATTGCCTAGATGTCAAAAATGGTTCTGTGGCATTTAGACAAGTTTTCAAGTATCTGGTGACATTTTCTTATCATATTATGATAAGAAAATTTTCCTTTTTTGTTAATTGTTCTCCACTTGCTACTTCCTTCAAGAAATTGATTAGGATAAACTCCAGCACTGACAAGTCATGTGATATATAACTTCTCATGTTTATATGTAACTAGCAGTTGTTTCTAAAAACCAACAAAGGTTAGGGATGAGGCATAATAGCTATAATTATTGTAGTGACAATGCTCTTGCCCTCTGTAAATTTACCATTTCATTTACTAATTAGTATTTCTAGTAGAATAGGAATGGATGTAGCCTTGCTTAGCAGCTATTTGCACCATGCAAACTCTAACTGAGCTAGTGCATTTCATTTGCTAATGCCATCGTATTGCATAATTGGAGCTAATGTTGAAAATTTGAACATGCATGCATTTGTAATGGCATTCTCAATAATTAACTTGAATTATACATTCTCGACATTTTAACCAGGAATAATGATGAAGGCTAGAGCATTTAGTCGAAATGTTGAGAGAGTAAAATTCAAGCGATTATATGGTAATTGTATAATTATTATGCATTTGTATACACTTAAAAATGGCAAAGATGGCAATTAGGTCTTGTAATTTGCTTCAATTGAAAATACAAATAAAATTTACCTAAAAACATATTCTTATCATGCTAATTTTGTGTAGTTGATTACATGATGTTTTTGAGAGTAATATACAAATACAGAAGCTTTAAATATATATATATATATAAATATCTGTATCTATAGTTCACAATTTGTTTACCTAAATTGTTGGAGCTCTTATATTACAAAACATAGCAGGCTGGTTATTATACTTTTTGGTGTTCACTGTTTTCCATATGGGAGAAAGTTACTCAGTCCACAACTGACCTTTCCCAAGCTGGTGCAATTCAATCTAGAGAAGCTGCTAAATTAATATTGCATGCACAATATATATTTCTTGTCAATACAACTTCTACAAATTTGCACGTTTTATTCAATCATTAATCATTACACTGGATTGGAATATATGGAGTCTTTTTGCTCTAAATTATTAATTAAGAATGGACCTTTTTATTCAAGTTTTGCAACAGAAGAACAAGGATACATAGAAAGATAACGCGATATAAGGTAGAGCTATAAAGTTGAATATCTAGATTTTCAAACAGTTTTTCATGTAGGTCAGCCAGTTTAGCTCTATGTATGTGCTTTAGTCACAATTTTGTGACAGAAGCTGAAGTACTCTTACTGCAGTGGTTGCATATTTGCATTGAGACAATGATAAGAAGGCTACATACAAAAATTGTTGCTAATTGGTAATTATCACCCCTGGGCCATGTTGTGTGGTACTAATCCTAAACCTATAGCACCAATAATTATAGTTACCGATACGACTGTTAGGTTGACTTTCAAAATGCTGCATTTTTCCAGTGCTCTTCTGGTAAGTTGATGGCTAATCCGGTGTGGTAGAATGCTTTTTTTGTTGAGCCTAATATTTTTATTTTTTTTGACATATTCAGAAACATTAAATGGGCAGTCAATGAAAGCTCTCTGGCTTTAATACTACTAAAATCCAAATGGCTCAATAAAGCTCTGGATAGTCAATCTAAACAGGTTTAGCTTCATAAATGATGTAAAGTTCTAGAATATATTTACCTGACACAATTATGACTTTATAGCTGAAGCTGTCAGTCTTGATAATATTGGATGGATTAGTAATGTTAATCTTATAAGAAAAATGCAACTTACAAGTTTTATTTAATTGAAAAAAATCTTCATGTGGTAATTGATAACTTCTAAGATGGGATTTTTAATTGTAGAAAAATCACTAATTAGACAACTAAGAAGTTGCCAATATGAAATTTAGTGGTGATATAAGCTTTATATGATTTTTCCATCAACATTTAAAAAGTGGATCAAACAAATAAAAACGAAGTATTACTTTAACTGTCTAGAGGTTAAAGTTTCTTACAATGTATCCTTTTTTATGATGAGGTGTGTAGAATTTTCCCCATCATTAGTCAAGTCAATAATTAAGGGTACTGCCACAGGAACTAAGGGAGTCACTGGAATAAAGATAGTAGATATATAATAATATTACCTCTATATGCTTCTAATCATCATCAGTTCTAATTATATAATTATGCATCCACTGTAACACTACAATTCCTTTTCTGCACCAATAGGAATGTGATATTAAGGGTGTGTGTGTAAGGTAGAGGGGGTTGACAACATAATATTTGCAATTTTAAACTTACACCAGCAAAGAAGTGAAGTAATAATAATCACTTTCTTGGTGATTTGTTGAAAAAAGTCAACGGACACTTTCAGAAACAAGAGGATGGACTCAGCCAACATCCACAATATGGATGTCAAAGTGAAGTAATGGATTAAGACAGAGGCAGTAATGCATCCACTAACTACTGTTGTCTTGTCCACTCCAGCCACAAACACTATTAGCATGAAGAATATGGCGAGAGAGATCTGGATGTGGAACTTGGTTGCCTCTCGATCCCTCACTTTCCTATGTAGAAAAAATAAATATTTAATTCTGTATCTGAATTGGTATTTTTGTAAAACAAATAAATAAACTACTTAGATATTTTATGTAGAACAATAGATAATTTGACTGATTGAAATCTAGAACAATAAAAGCTACACTGTGAAAAATATAATTAAAAATAAGACTTGTTAATAAAGAAAGGAAGCAATAATTTCTTTTGAGACAGCAAACTTTTAGGCTGATTGTAGATGAATAATTACATGTTCTTGCAATATTGTACTCTATATTTTGAATCTTTGTCACTTATCAAAACATTTGTCCAATTATTAGGGTTTCTAAAATTGTAAAAAAATTGTTTCGTATCTATTTTGCTAAGTTTTATGTCATTTTTATTTACAATCGGGATTTTTACAAAAAAATTTTTTTGGACTAATAACAATCACAATAATATTTTCCTCTGCAAATACTCACTTCAGTGCTAGTAGTGTAATCACAGCAATAATCAAGCCAATCACAGAAAGCGTTAATCCAACGTAAGTGATGGCAGAAAGAGCAGAGTTAAATGAGTCACTGTTAGCGAACTGAAGCATACACACAAAATAAATGAAAGATATATCACAGGTATATTGAAATGTACCTGGAACCTGACTGTAAGGAAAAAGGGCTAAGGCAACATTGCTACCGATTACCATGGCAGCTTTAGGAAATGGACTCCAGAATTTCTGCTGAACTCTGACAGAACCAAGCATCTTTCAGTTCAGTGGTTCATGCTGGAACCTATTAACACATGACTAGTGTTGGCATGTTGAACTTGCAACATGAAACATTAATGTGCTTCAAGTGAATTTGCAGTTGTGCTTGAAGGTGAGTTCACCAGCTCACATGACAATTAATATCTGGAGATTTTACTATTATTCATGTCTCCATAGGTATGGATCTGGGAAGAGAAGTCAATTTGAATGAGTTACAATCACTGTGATTAAATCCTAGGTATACATCCTAAAACTTTAAGCATGCATGCATGAATATGCTATCTCGTAATTATATTGATTACTTTATCCACCACTGCCCACAGACCTTCCTGTGTGTGGTTGTTTGGATGTGTTGACTAATCATGTGATGTGATGTTTTGGACCTTGTGCTAGAGATAGGTGCTAGACTGTTGTGTTGTATTTGCTGTGTTGAAAAATTATCTTATTTGCCTCACACAGTTTGATTGAACTCTAGTCAATTCTTCACAATCACTACTTTAATAATTGTGTCTGTTGACATCATTTGTACAGGCCAACAAACAAAAAAAGTTGTGTGTTGTTGCTGGCTTCACATCAATTAGCACAGCACTGCAGTCAAACCTAGTACTTTGAATCATCAATACTCTTGCCATATATATTTTCTGTCAAAATATCTGGAAGTAAAATTGACTCAAGAGTTACTAAAAATATCAACTTGACCGTGTTTTTTTCTATTCCGAACTGGGAGGTATAATTGTCCATAATATTATTTTTTAAATCTAGACTTCAAGAATGCATTAAAAAACCTACACTTAAAATACTCTGCTCTGAATCTGAAATTACATGGATAATGAATATAATTGATATATCAGATGAAGGAAATACATGTAGCACAGTAGACCAAGTTACTGTATTGATGTTGTTGACATAGGAATAGCTGTCAAGCAGCAAAATAGTTGCATAGATAACCCTTTGCACACAGCCCACCAGACCAAATTTTTGTTCCTAAGGTTAGCACCTTCCATGCAATAAGAAGGAAGGCCTAAGTTATATTGCTCTTTCCTCATTATGTTATTGGTCATGTCATCATATGGGCTAATATATGCTATGAAAGTTACACCAACATTGCTCTGACAAATTTAACACATGGAAAATTTATCTCTTGCAAAGTAGTTGTTTTTGAGGTATTTATTGTGTTTTTCTTGTTTTACATTCTTAAAACTGAGTTTACAGATAATTTAAGTGTATTAAGAGTTGAAAAAATAGATTTTGAAACTTGAGAAAAAGTTCAAACAAATTTTAAATTCGACAGCCCTAAATATCTTTCACCCCTCTCTAGTCCATGAGGTCAAATCTAAAACATCTTCTAATCTTCATGGTTTATAGAAACAAAGAAAGCTATTTCATGTTTAGGCATATCCATCCATATTATAACCTTACTTGCAAAGCTATAAAATGTTTACACAGCTTCAACTAGCTAAGCAACTTATTTGCACTTGAGAACCTAAACATAGCACCATGCAAAAGCTATAACAACAAACTTAAACTATAGCTATAGCTGCTGCATAGTTCTTGGCTTGGTCCACAGAAGAAAGTCTATAAATGGCAGATTAGTAAGTTCCCACAGCTTAGGCTGGCTATGCATTTTAAATGCTGTGGTTTTCATTAGCTTTGTGAGAAAGTTGTAACTACAATCCTCAGCTCTACTATGGGTGCTGCATTAATCTAGGCTTGGCACAAAGAAGAAACTACACAACAAAAAATTAGGATCTTAGTCTAGCTACACAAACTTAGTTGTAAATATATTATATATATTTCTATTCATATGTGGTTTTCAATAGAGCATCTAAGCACATTAGAGAGCTATAGCTACAAACAACATCTGTGTCAATAGCTTCTGCATGGACCTAAGTTGAAGGAAGTCCATTGATAAAAAACTACAGTTTTCAATAGAGCACCTGCCTGATGTGACAAAGCTTAATCTAAAAATCATTGCAGTTGCTGCACAGGACAAGCCTTGAGCCTAAGAAGGTTATACATTGCTTAAAAGCTTTAATGCTATAGCTACTAGTTGATATTAGAAGACACATTAACCATATTTAAGTGAAATATATTATTGTCAATGCATTCAAAGAGTTAAATATATATTGGACATATGTCTAGGATACTATTCGATGCTATCAAATTCAGATGATGGAAAACAATCCCAAATTCTAGAACCATAAAACAATCACAGTATGTGTACTAAGAATGTAGTTTGCAATTGCTATTGAGATGTAGTCATGACATAAAATGTTGCTGAAATTTAATTGCAGTTTTTTGGTGCCAATAATAGTGAGGAACAAATGACCCAAGCAGGAAAGCCTGTGATGCAATATCTACAATTGGCGAAGTCGTGTAGATGATTTTCCCCCAAAATACCTACTCTTCAGATAGGATTATTTATATCGATCATAATAATATTATGTGATAGCATGTAATAGCTGCTCTAAAATGCATTCTGCATTTACCTAAGTATGACATGTTATTTGAGAAACATATAATTATGAGTTATTACAGAAATATTCTACCAAACATCGTTACCACATGCCTTCTCCAATGACTTTGGCAAGTAAAATGTTAGTAAAATTACTTGGCTGATCATGTTGCTGCACTTTAGAAAGACAAGAATTTATTTACAACTTTCTGAATTCTATCACAACATGACACAGCTTTACCGACCAAAACAGCCACTGATCTCTCTGCATACTGTTTTGGTTCTATTAATATCCATGTCCTACCAAACTAACTTTTTCACATTATAAATCACCCTTTTACTAATTACCAATGCAATATTTATGTGATTACTATGATAGCAATTTTTTAAGTCAACTATATAACTAAACTCTTTTTGGAGGACATGACTTCAAGGATGTGTCCATGGGATTTCAGCTATTTGCACGCTTCCAATTACTGTGCAGGGTATGTTTCCTCTAACCCCTCCCTCCAACAAAAGTCAGCAAACTTTAGCTATTATTGTTTCATTATTGACAAGTGCTGACAGTGTAATGATCTAATCACCTCTTGCATGGCTAACAGCAATAACTATATCCTCATAAATAATGTATATTTGAATATAGCAAAACATGTTATAAGTTATAGAAAGGTAACCAAATCTACTCTAATTGAAAAGCTAATAACAGCATTGCACAGGTTTAAAAAGAATACTTATAATGCAGCACAGTTATATTTTCATATTGAACCAATAAAATTTTTAGATCGAGCATATAATTATTGTAATACAAATATACTAATAATGTACTTACCTCTACACTGGGACTGAGCAGGATAGCAAAATGAGTAAGGTGGTTGCACTCACAGACAGAGAAGGAAGAGTTGGACAAAATGTTGTCACAGGTACACCCTTTAGTTGACCAGATATTCCTGTGATATGTGTGAAGTCATTGAGTATGGTTTAGAAGTGTGGAAATAGAGCAGTGAGGGAGGAAGATGTATAGGAATGTTTTGGTGTACAATGATTAGCAGTTTTAAGATTTATTATCAAAAAAGATATTATAATGCTTTATTCTGCTTGTTGACAGGTTTTAACCAGATTTACTACGACTTGTAAAACTAAAATTGACTCACTCAATGTTTGGGCTAGATGCTCTAGCCTGCAACAGTAATAAAACATCCTATTGCACCACTAGTTTTGGGGAGGTGTAGATTGAACATTGATATACACTATGAATGAATTGTAAGTTGAAGTAGCTTCTCACATAGCTTTAGCCTATAGTCTAGCCTTGAACTCGTGGTCAACAATCCACTCTCAGTTTAAGATGAATTTATATATTTAGTGGATGAGATAACAACTTTTTAAGTACATGAATGTCTAGGTGATGGTAAATTATAAAGGTTCAACTATGTCTCATTATCTTCACATGTATAAGTTGTTATTTTATGACAAATGAATCATTTGAAGCTTTAAAATGTATAATGTTTTTCTCTATAATCAACTTGAAATTTAATCTCTCAAGAAGGATGGCATGGTAAGATTTGCATTAGCTTAATATATACCAGTAGCAAGTCATGCAAGTGTACAAACCAAATCCTGGCACACACAACACACCCAACTACCATATGAACCATTTGTGGCAAACATTATAAAAATACAGTTATAATAAATAAATAAATAACACCAAAAGAATAAATACCAAAAAATATGTATAAATAAAAATGTAAAAATAATTCAAAATCAGAAAAAATAAATATAAAAAAGGAATATTTTGTTAAATTAAATCTAAACATAAACATTACCTAGCATTAGTAAATAAATAATTATACCATGTTGTGAATATCTAGCTACTGGCATATATCTCATGCAATTCTTAGCATCCCATTATTCCTGATATAGGTAGTCGCAATCTAGAGAGTAAATTTCAAGTTGATTATTGAGAAGGACATTGTAATTTTGTAATGTCAACTTAAGATTTTTTTTCCGCAATAATAATTACCAAAAATACATAATCATAGTGATCACCAATAAGTTTTGATTCTCATTGTGAACAAAGCTATATTGGACTTCACTTGTCAACAAAGTGGCTGCTTGAAGGGGTGGGTTTAGTTTCACTAGCACACAATGCCAGCTCTAATTAGTTAATGTAGTTGGTCATGTTACGTAATTTGTGAGCTACTGTTGCCAATGTGTAATACATAGGCACAGTATTTGTTAAATAGCAGACATTCTCATTTGTTTTGGGAATAATGTTTTTCAGTTCAACTGGAGTTCAATGTTATCCAATGCCCATGTCTGCCCAGTCTAAAAGTACATCTTCTTAAGTTTTAGCTTCCTAGCTTCAAAATGTGGCGGAACTCATATGCACAGATAGACAAGACAGAAACATTTTGTAGAAGAAAAATGATGTGGTGCTACAGTAGTGTGAGATAAAGCTTTGACATTGTAATGGTAATTATTGTTTCAATCAGATGAGCATTACAGATGATCACTTTCGATTTTTTTTGTATTGCCTTGTTCTTGGAGAGGTGCTCTTGTATCTCACAGTTTAACTTGAGAATATCTCTACAGCATAATCACTTTTCATCAGCATAAGTCAGGTAGCTAGTTGTAATTATGGCTGTTACCTCACTGACACACTTGAGAAATGATGACAGATTTGAAAATTCTGGAGGAAGGTGAAAGAAATGACAGTAGGTCATGAAGTGTATGTTAATAACCCTTCGGATTTATAGGTATGAAGATGGGAAGGCACCAGATGATGTCCACTTATATGTTAAAACACTGTTTTGCCAAATGTATTTCAAACCTTAGTGGGTTCCATTGAAGAGTGATCTGCCTAGAGAGTAAAATTTCAAAGCTGAAAAGAATGCTGATTTTATGATGAGCTGAAGATAGTGATTGAACTTTATAGAATTTAATAATATAGCTTCCTACTAACACTGAATGAGATATCTTTATTGTGAGAAATCACCTGAATAGTCTGGCTGCTGTTAAGCTGGTAATGGTTGCTAATATGCAAGCAACAAATTCTTGTAATTAAAGTACTTTCCGTGCTGTGTGCAGAGTGAGGTCATACTTGAAGTCAAGCATGTTGCAAGAGTGGTTCAATCATTTGATGATCCTTCATATTCACTAAGAGTCTTGCAAATTAGTAGCTAATGATGGTGTAAATATTAACAAAAAGAGGCACAGATTATCAGGCACATTTCAATAACATGTCTCATTAAACCCTCACTATAAAAAATTAAATGCAGATAGGAAGATAAGTACACCGATACAGGCAATCAGTTTTCTGAATGGAAGAATCTGATAGTAGTAATTCCTTATGTAGCAGGAATGAGTGAAGATATCAGGAGGGCCAAGAAATTGTTCACCAGAACGTGTGAAGTAGTACATAGGGGCAACCAATGGAAACTGGAGACCAGAGTGAAAGAACATCAAGATGCCTGTAGAAAGTGTGCTAAAGCGAAGTCTGCAATTGCTGAACATGCATGACATAATGTAAGGGGAGAAATTACCATCTTATCAGAAGACGGGATGAACTGCTAGTGAAGGGGGAATTGTACATCAGCCTAGCACCAAGTCAGTTAAATTGAAAGTAGAGTCGGCTTGCCTGGCTGCTAGTTGGACACTCTTAAGTGCCTGAACTTGAAGACATGACAACCATAATTTTCCTCTATTAAGTTATATATAATTCTATGATAATGTTTAATATCAAACATAACTTATTATTTTTTATATATTAATTTTTTTAAATTTTTTTATTATTACTTATTATTTTATTCTTAAAAAAAAATTTTTTAATTTATTTATTATTCTTGTTATTCTTCTTGTTTGTCTTCTTCTTCTCCTCCTCCTCCTACTCCTCCTCCTCCTCATCCTCCTCCTCCTCATCCTCCTCGTCCTCGTCCTCCTCCTCCTCCTCTTCTTCTTTTTTCCTTCTTCTTCTTCTTCTTATTGTTATTACATTATTATTGTTTCAAATAAATTATTTTTAATTTGTTATTAATTTTTATTCTGTATATATTATATATTTATACATTTTAAATTTTTTTATGTTTATTTGTTTCTATTGTTATTATTAGCTATTATAATCTTTATTGCATTTTTGACATATCCGGTTCCAATGATGGATGTGTGTGCAAGGGTATGGTTTCTATCATGTGGTGGATGGCAGCATATAACCATCTCTCGCAAATCATATTATCTGATAAAAGGTAGAGCATCTAGTAAAAATATCAAGAGAGAAATAAAATTCAAGTTGATTATTGAAAAGGTTATTGTAATTTATTATATATTTATGATTGAGCAGGGAATATTTGGCATTACACGTTCCACTCAATCATTGGACAGTCCAATCCAAAAAAGCTTTGCTAGCTTTGATAGCAGTTCCCGCTCTTTGTTTCACCGAAGGAAGGAAGCCCACAGTTGAAAATTCAATGATTAGCCACAGGATTTCTATGAAGGCTTTAATATATATATATATAATATATGCCCTTGGCATCAAGAAGCATCTATTGCATGACAAGATGGCAATGCTATTTCCTTCAACTACCTACTGGATATCACAACAACAGTGGGTTAGTCATTTAAATCTCAATTTTTAAGACTTACTTAACTAAATCATAGTAGTAGAAGCCTGATTCCTCATCGTCACCCTACCAAAAATTAAATCAAAGAAAAATACAAAAACAAGAAACACAAATGAAATGAGATATTTCTACATCCATTAATTTTGGCAAAACTCACAGTTTTTTCAAAATGGTGAATTTCAAATAATACAGGATCGTTTAGCATAAGTTCACTGGTGTTACAAGGCCGAATGTTGCATGCCAGAAAGACACACAGAACAGGAGATCCCAACCTAGTACTGCTGTAAATTGGGCATGTTATAGTCATATGATAAAAAATATTGTACATTTACTTGACAATATTATGTTATAATAATTATCTTTAAGCTTTTCCTCAAACTTTACTGAGAAATATCTCAATAGGCCCAGCAGGTCTAGAAATCTCTAGACTACATTTTATATATGGGTGAGATGCATTCTCTTTGTAAACAGTAAAAAATATATATATTATAAATATATATATAATATCAACAAAAATTCTGAAAACAATGAAAATGGCTATGCAAGTTTACTACAGGCTACTTAGAAAACTACTAATTTTTCATCCGTGGACTTCCTTCTCAGGTCCACATGTAGACCAGTATGGCAACTAATGATAGAGCTATGGTTAACAGATATTGCTTTCACACATCAATCAAGCACTCTATTAAAAACCACAACATATTAATTTTAAATAATGGGAGTAGCTAGCCTTATCAATTGGCACTTAGAAACGTATCAGCAAATCTAATAACATTTCTTTGGACCAAACCTAGACCTATGCAGTAATTGCTTTGAAAATATCAAGAGCTAACCATTATGATGATAAAAATCAACAACTTATACAACACCTTGTATGAGGAAATTCTGCTGGAGCACTACATAAATTATGGAGCCAGCCTTGGAAACCACTTTTTTAATATTCACACATTCCCAAATTTGTATTGTAGTCAAAAGGCATTCAAACTACAAGATATGCACAATATTGCTCTCAAATAATTTACATTTTCAAATTTCTTACCACCTACGAGTAAAACATTTAAATATAGTATCAGAAACATAGTAAATTAGTAAAAACTTTTTACCCTTCCTCTCTCTCGCTAGGTAAATTGTAGGTGTGGTGATGTAAAATGCAAGCAATAATACATCTCCTTACATTTTATCATCATCAGTTTTTTCTGGAAAAATCCCTGAAAGGTTCTTGAAGACAAATGTGACTACAGTAATACCTGTGAAGTTAACCATAATTATGCAGGGTCACAGAAGTAGTAAAACAATATAACCTTTATAAACACTCTTGCATACATAAAGAACTTTATCTAGGGAGAAATGGATCCTTTACTAGAATCTCTCCCACCCACCCCCCTCCTCCCTCCTCCTTGTAACTTAGCCAATTTATACATTATATGTAAAATAATAAAACAAAACATGCCATGGTCAACTTAAACAGCTATATTATTTCTTCCATTTCTGTCCATATATCTACATTTGGTCACTGTTTCCAGTCACATCATCTACTTTGTTTTTTCTTATTTCTTATAAGAAAAAATGATCTTGTCTTTATAGAACTAAATATATACTGACTTTCATAGAAAATTGTTTACGAAAGAAGCTCTTTTTTACTCAATTTTGAGTGTTTTTATGAAAAACTATTCATTCTTGTTAAAATGGTAACAGTCAGTTCCTTTTGAACAATAAGGAAAACTTTCTAGACATTATAGGAATGTGTACAGCCTTTTGTAGAAAATTGTTCCACTTTTTAACTGGAACAAGCTCTTAATTTTTTTTTGTTGATCTTGTGAACATTGGCAGATTCAGTTCCTTTTTAACATTAATAAACTCTTTTTAATCATTAAAGGACTGAATACTGCTTTTCGTAGAAAATTGCTGTAAAGATAAGTTCTCTGAGTTGAAATTAATACAAACTCATCTACAAAGTAGATGATGTGACTGGAAACAGTGACCAAATGTAGATATATGGACAGAAATGGAAGAAATATAGCTGTTTAAGTTGACCATGGCATGTTTTGTTTTATTATGTAAATGAAGCAATGCAATGATATCTCCTGATCTTAATACAGAGTGGAGATCTTTTGTCAGTTTATGGCTAACCAACTTAAAGAGAACAAGGAGTGTTATTTCGTTTCAAATTAAATCTTGAAAACCATGTTGTCATACTTGCTCATTCTTGTGTCAAAATGGCCACATTCAGTTCCTTTCCTTTTTAAAGAACTGAATACTGCCTTTTGTAGAACACTTTTCACCTTTTTAACTGAAAGAAGCTCTTTTGGCTCGGGCATTTTTGAGTGTTTCGATAAAACCGTATCTTAAAAAGCTCAAATTGGTACATTTAGTTCTACTCATTATAAGACTTAAGACTTACTCAAATTCATTTGCTTATTCTTTGTATTAATTTCAACTCAGAGAACTTATCTTTACAGCAATTTTCTACGAAAAGCAGTATTCAGTCCTTTAATGATTAAAAAGAGTTTATTAATGTTAAAAAGGAACTGAATGTGCCAATGTTCACAAGATCAACAAAAAAAAATTAAGAGCTTGTTCCAGTTGCATTGCTTCATTTACAGTTTCTTCACTATGTCATGTCCCCGCAGATTACTATCTGACATAGGGTGAAAAGATTATGCTAAGAGACATTTCTCCATAGCTGGACAGATCTATAGAGTCTACACTTGGTACATTGTTTCAAAGATGCCTGAAAAAACTTCTCGAGAACAAGCAAAATGGCTCGAAATATTATCTTCCAGATGACTGATGAATGTTTTGCTAGATTTTCTTTCAACGACTTGATGTCTTACTAAGTAATTTTTATTCCAGTTGCTCCTTCCAGGTTCCCACTTTCATCTAAAAGCTCTAGAATGTAATTTCCTGCTGGAACAACTGCATCATCCAACAAGTAAAGAGTTCCATCAAGTGAGGACAAGTGCAAATGTTCTCACTGGAGTGTTTACTGAATTTGGCATTCTTGTGCAAGTGTGTAGTCAAGCAAGGACAGCACTGCTATTGCTGCATGCTTACTGAGAGCATTGCTAAGTCCCAATGCTTCTGGCTAAAGTGTATTATCATGGAGGTTATCTAGAGCAATAATTATCACGGAATAGCTTACTTTTACAGTCATTACGAGCCATGAATGTTTTATAAGCAAGCTTTATTCATGGAATGGAATTAGTATGTTAATCACAAGCCAATTGTAAGAAGAGCCAGTGGCTGTGCAAGAAGAGGGCATATGACGAGGATCTTAAGTGAGTCTGAACTCCAGTTTTCTCCCTTGAAAATTTTCTTGCTTAATCAAATCTCATCCCCACAATTCTGCTCACTTGATGATTTTTCTGTTTCAGACATGAATTAGAGCTGTGTAGAATCAGCTTTCTGCAAGTGGACGCTCTCCTTGAAATGATGGTCTGGAAAGCCACCTTCCTTCCAGCAATAGTAAAGAGACTTCTGATCCATTTTTGAATATTTGTACACCCATCTGTCTTGATACAGCTTTATGCAGCATGTTCTGTTCAATTTACATACTTAGAGCATATAAAAATTCAACTACAGCTACATGAGATGTATATACAGCATTAATCATTGCATTCTCCATGAAGTACTTATGATTCTTACCTCCAAAAGACAGTGCTAAATCAACAAGTGTATCGAACTTGGTAATGTGCTATATATTTAAATGCAAGAAAGTGTGTGTAGAAATTGAGAGACTTTATAGCTGCTCTACCCTTCACTCTCTCTTGCCTTTCTACTTTTTTGAGCTGTGAATAACTAATACCTCTCTCAGAGTTATGTAAAGAGGCGTGGTTATCATAGGTGTGGGTATCACCTTTTTATGGACTTTCCCTTTCTCAACAGCTTTATTCCGATTGGAAAATGGTTTGCAAACCCACATGGTTCCTGTTTGCTGAGGTTACTTCCCAGGTTTTCAGCTGACCTTGCAAAATGCACCCTCATAATCCTCATCATATTCCAGCCAAATGTGGCTTGGGTGGATCGCATGTTCATTTGCAGATATACCGCAGTGCTTTTTTGGTTGACTAGGTTCTAAATCCAAATTCTCAACACTCTATATCTCATCTTTACTACTGCTAATAGGACTATGAGCTTATGTGGCTACAGATGATGTATTGGTGGCAACAGATGATGTATTGGTGGCAACAAATAAGAATGAAGATTAAAATTTCTCATTGATGACAAACACTTTGGTATGCACTAATAGGTGAGTGATAATTGCGCTTACCAGCAAAATAAATACACTCACAGAGGGTCTAAATTTCAGGAGGCATGCCCCAAGACTCCTAAATGTTTGTTGATAATTATACAAGCACACCAATGTATGTTGTTGCACCCCACTCCCACTCCAATCCCCCCTTCCTCCAAGTTCTTTAATACTTGACTTTTGTCTCGCCTTTGGGAAGAGGGGATGGTTGGAAGTAGGTGTAAAAAGTAGAGTTACACAAAACATATATAGTAGGAGGGTAAGAAAAGGGGTGTGGCTAGTGAAAGGTTTTAAGGACCCTTGGTAAGTCCAATCTCGCTAAGTATAAAAGTAAGAACTTGGAAAAAATGAAAGCTAATTCTGGCATAATATTGTGTTCTCATATGTTATTGTAGCATAGTGAGGGATTAAGACATATTGCTGGAGCTAATTATAAAAAAATATCATTCATGCTAATATAATATAAAAATTTGCAATAAGTGTGGTTTACTTTAATATTTCTTTTTGTAGAACTTTGGCCTCTGCTATTTTTAATTTGATCAAGAAAATATCAAAACTCCCTGATAGGATTTTTTTTTTGTTACAGCCTAAATAAACAAGCAAATCATCAATATTCATCAAAATTAATCGTTCTTGGATTTGCTAAAATCATTTTGTATTACTATTCCATCATTACCACGTCCACATGCCTTCTTCATCTCACAATTTACCTTGCATTATTAACTAATTAATGCTAGAGCAGCTTAAGCATCAAAAAGCAAAAGTTGATTATTGAGAAAGTTATTGTATCCCCTGCATTATCATTCTATTATAGCCAAACAGTGAAGGTTTATGGAATTTTTAAACCATTCAAATGTGGTTAAAGGAAGATATCAATGGTCGTATTAGATATAATTATTCCAATGGTCTCCACCCCTTAATTATAGATAACATTGACATCAAAATTCACTGTACTTGTTTGATTTTTTGAAAAAAATCGAGAGAATAGTTCCAATGGCAGGGCTATTGTTCCCTCATCTTCATGCAACACCTTTAGTCGGTAGTCAGGACTCATGAAGTCATCACTTGAGACATTTATCACCTGGAATGCTACATATGAGATACATTATAGGCATATTATTACTCATGCTTCATATCTGCCAATGAGCGTAAATGGACAAATGCTGGCTCTCTCTCAAATTCCTCACCTTACTTCAAATTGGGAGGTGGAATTTGTGCATTGCAGATAATGATACATCAAACCATAACACTAAAAATATATTCATGACACATACCTATGTATACATATGTATCTACATGCCTCTTTAACACACACACACACACATATATAGACCAGACCTTTATGCACATATATGCACACTCCACACAAATACATAAACATATACATGAGAGAAGTGTTGAACTGCATGGGAAATGTCCTGAATATAATAATAAGTTTGTTGCAGCACTATATCTGTTCTCAACGAACTCTCAGTTGACATAAGAACATTATAATTACCTTCGCAATAATGAACTTCAAATTGTATTCACTCAAAATTTCGACTAGATGCTCTAGTTCATCAGCAATAAGGTTTCACGAGAGCCTGCTATATACTGATTGATAACTATCCACCATGTGCCAGTATATGCACCTAGCATGTGAACTGACACACCCACCTAGCATGTGCACTGGATGTAAAAATAAATAATAAATAATAATAATAATAAAATTCAACATTAATAGAATAAATAAACACACACACAAAATATATATATATAAATATCAACAATCACAATAATAACAACAACAACAATAACAACAACAACAATAATAATAATAAATATTAAATCAATAAATTAAATAAATAAATAAACAATTAATTATGGTGTTTGTGCGTTCAGCTTCAGGCTCTTCAGAGCAGCTCGCCAGCAGCCAGGCAAGTCCATTCCACAGTCCTCGATTGGACCTATCACACTTTGGTGCTAGGCTGATCTGCAATTCCTCCTTCACTTGTATTTCCTTCTGTATTTTGGCCTGCTTAAAGATTGGGGCTTCCAAATGTTTTTTTGTTGTCTGTTTGTTGTTGTTTTTGTTTGTTTGTTGTTGTTTTTGTTTGTTTGTTTGGTTGTTTGTATGTTCGTTTTTATTTTTTTGTTGTTTTTTTATTATTTTTTTTTATTTGTTATTTTTTAAATTAATTTTATTTATTTAATTATTTATTATTTTTTGTCTATTTATCTATTTGTTTGTTTATTTATTTGTTTATTTGTTTGTTTGTTTATTTGTTTTTTTGTTTGATTGTTTATTTATTTAAATTGTTTCTCTCTGTGTGTCTGACTGTCAGTCTGTCTACCTGTTTGTTTGTATGTTTGTTTTGTTTAATTAATTTATTTATTCATTCATTCATTCATTTATTTATTTATTTATTGTTTATTTGTTTATTTATTTATTTGTTTATATATTTATTTATTATAATTTTTTTTTACATCCAGTGCACATGCTATATAGGCATGTGATGACATATGGTGCTATGCAGGTTCATGCGAGCCTTATCGTTCATTATTTCCGATGAAGGCTAGAACATCGAGTCGAAACACATCGAGTGAATACAATTTGAAGTTGATTATTGAGGTGATTATAATACTATATCTGTTGCTTTACCACAAAGTCCTGTATAATGTGAGAGAGGATTCAAAGTAAACCAAATATGCAATCCAGTTGGTGCATCTGCTTTGATGTTTTGTTTCCTTTTTTGTGAATGTTCTCAGAAACTTCCAAGCTATACCTATAAATTGCTGTGTTTAATGTTAAAAAAAAACAATTAACTTGTGTGTTTATGGTCTATGTCATTTTTTGTAAGTCGAAACATTGAAACTCTAGCCCACATGTCATCTATTGGATATAGCTACAATAAACGAATTAAAATCAATGTAACACAGCTAGATATATGCATGTTATAACAATTATTATAACAATTATTATAATTTGTAAAAGTTGAATGAAAATTTAATTTTTATGAAGTGTGTCTCGTAGATTTAACCAATGTATTCATTTCATAGAGTGTTTGGTGATTAAATTGTGGGAGTGAAATACACATGAAAATCCCATGAATAATGAACAGCTAACCATTATTCTAGGGTATACAGGTGATCAAAATTATATGGTAACATTCAAGTTACATAATGTGAAAAATAAATGAATTTAAGGTCACTTTATTATTTGATATTATGGTCTTATGTTTTCACTGTCTCCCCTAATCATCACTTCTGATATCTTTAATCTTTTTTGCAGCCATTACATCTTGGTAGACTTCTGCAAGACCACAATCTCTGGAGCTAGTGTCACTGAACTAAGAAACAAAATAATTTCTTGGGAATAATTCTGCAACATTATACTCCAAAAGACTTGTGTATTAAATCGTAAAAAATTTAGACCCACCTTTATTGTGTTCATGGATTCTAAGATTGTAACACACTTGGCTATAACTATGAAATGATGCAAACTGAACTAAGTTATAATAAATTACCTTGAGATTTCAGAGAAGAAATCTTAGTTTGGTACCATTGAGAGCTTTAACAGGTGCTCCTGAATCACTTGCTTCACATGCCTGTTCTGAATTTAATAATCAACTGCTGACAACAAAAAACCAAAAACCTTCAGGAATGAGCAGTTGATAAATTATATAATTTTTCATTGATAACTTTAGTTGTGAATATAATTATTAACCTGAACACTGTTTTCAATAATTGCTATTCACTAACACAAATGTAGTCTAGTCTATGTTGCTGTACATAGGTTATCCAAGATCAAGTGAACTGCAAAGGTAATCCAAGAAGCTGTCGTAGTAAGCATCCCAGTTATAACTGTAAATTTCATTGACCATCTCTCATGGCTTGTCTGCTATATTAATTAATAGATTTTTTACATTACTATATTAGCTTATTGTTATGTTATTTCAGCCAACATAACTATTGATGGTGATACATAAGAATTTCCTGCATCCCTCTCTAGCACATTCACTGTTTGAATAATGTCATATATAACTGCTTACAACCTTTTTTCTCTTACTGAAGAAGTCATTAGAGACTTTCCCAAGACTAGAATTATATCCATTGATAACAAACAATTCCAACACTTCCAAGATAAGCTTTCCAGCCTCAGCATCAGCTTCCTGGGATAACACAGAAAGATAGATTTACCATGATAACAACTACAAAGTTGACAGAGACATATTTTGCTTAGATTATGCTTTTAATTCTTCCCACAAGCATTCCACCATTGTGGGACAATATCAATAATCACAAGCAATTATCACTTTCCAGAAGTAGTCCAGACAAAGTTTATTTAGAACAAATGTATAGTCACTTATTTTCAAAAAATATTTTACCATTATTTATTGTAGACATGGTCTTTGATTCAGATAAAAATTCTTCAATAAAATAGTGTTTATAAATGTTCTAAAAGTATTTGTATGAGACCACATGCAGAATGCTACTACAAGGTGTAAAAGGTATGCTCCTCCACTTAAATCTGAAATTTAACCTAGAGCTTATTAGAACCTTCGTAACATAGTCTTTTTTATGAAAAAAAACAATTGAATGCCACTTGTCCAAAGGAAAACAGATTGTTACCGAGATCAAAGAGGATCAATATATATACTTTATCACAATCCCCCCCCCCCCCCTCCCCCCCCCCCCCCCCCCCCAAAAGTTGCACTGTCATTAGAGACTTTTAGGAGGATTCAAGAAATGTTTGAAATTTATTTGTTGTTAATTTTGGCTTGGGAGCGAATAAGCTTCCATTAGCAGATTTTTTGCTGAAATACAAGCTTTTGTGCTTTGTTGTTTTGGTATAGGATATTTTTATCAAGAAAATATATGTGAATCCTGATAACTGAAGTTATGGTCTGCATAAAAAATATATCTTTTATTGTTACATTTACTAGCTCTAGTATTGTTCCATTATTTACAGATAACTTGCTACAAAATCATGCTCAAATGCTACATGTGCAGTAAATTGTCACTCTAAGTCCCATGCACTTCCTCCATCATAAAACCATCAATCACAGAAGAGACACTTAAAATAATTCTCTAACCATATATTTGGTGCTGAGCCTAACCTGCCTTTGATCAAAATTATGTTGTGCTGGATTACTCTCTCTCTCTCCAGCATCTTGGTCAATAATCTATCTTACTGGACACGATACAGGGATTATAAACTGTCCCAGACAATTTGGACTATAGGAAAATTGTGATATGTCACATAACCTTGCAGGCATTAAAGGTGAATAGCACATCACAGTGCCTCCACCATAATTTCCATTTTTTTTAAACTATTATGTATATTTTTAGGATGGGTGGTTTGTGATATAATTATGAACATTGAATAAACTGATTACACAGACATTATTGTAAACTTCACATGAACTTACACTAGATATTCTCCCTCTCTTATGACCATCATAATTATGATAAAGTGTGTTAATTGAAGTTTCGTTATTAAAACATGCTATCCAACCAAAGAGTATATCAAGCCATAACCACTGCAGTACTGGGATGTGACAGAAAAAAATTCTCTTTTCTCTTGGTCATAATTAATTGCCTACCAATTGTGTATTGTGATGATAACATAATCAGAAAATACTGGTAGGTGCTTCTTTTCACTTAAATCCAAACAAAATAGCATAGCTAGCTAACCACAGTTAATCAGAGAGAAAGGAGTTGTCCTTGCCATGGTGGATAAGCTCAGGAAGTGTGCTATTATGAAGAAGGAGTTATATGCAGTATACAGAAAAATACTGGATTAGGAAAATATTTAATAACAATACCAGTGAACAAGTCCAATATATAGACTTAGATATTCAAGCTGGACAGAGATTGTCACGAGAGCAGACTCTTTCAGTATTTTTAACTACCTAGGACTTGAACATATTTGTATACAAACTCTTTATTACACTGGCAACAACTCACTTACATGTGATATGTTTTTCAGGGCATCAATAGAAGAATTAATCACAATCTAGTAACAATAATAGCAAAGTTAAATTTTTCTATATCAATAATAATACAACACTTCTCCAACATTATACACTTGTTTGGGACAGGTGGAAGTAAGCCATCCCAATATTACGTTAATTAAGTAAGTGCCACCTTAGAGCTCAACCTTTTTTTAGCTTTCCTTAACCCAATGCGAACTTAATGCGTATCCCCATAAGGTTATTATCATCCTACTCAAACCAGCATCTACCCAATGTAATACTGATCCTATTTATGTCATTTGAGAGATTGTACTCAACTATTGTATAAACGAAAGACTGAATGCCATCATGTAATGTTCAATTATTACTAGCTGCAGTTGGCAAAGGATGCTTAACAGAATGAGCATTGTTTACCACAATTTCAACTTTCATATGTTATATTTTTGATAGAAAATTTTGTTTGTTGTTTTCAGTTATCTAATAATATTTTACCTGGGCTATTTCAGTTTAGAATGTCAAACTAGCTGCTTGCATGTTCTGGCCCCTGACAGAATATTTGATGGTACCTCTGAGATAATCAACAGCTAGCTTAGTATCAAAAACTGAAGAATAAACTTTGCTTTTACTCTCATTTAACATGACAACCAGAACAGCACTTCTCACAAGAACTTATTTGGTGACATTAGAGCTATGGAAAACAAAGGTAGGGCTGGTCATCCCAGCAGGGTTGGTGAGGAAAGCAAACTAGAATAATGTGAATAATGCTGAAGGACAATTAAAAACGTGAATTGGAGCAATAAAGGAATGGTGACTGAGGTTAAGAGTTCAGGTTAGGCAAGGGAAACTTCACAATATAATATACAGTGGAACATCCAAATAGCGGAGAAGTTGGGACATAACTCTTTGTCCATTATTCGGAGGTTGTCCTTTATTGGGAGGCTTCTTTAATAACCATATTCACTCTGCTGTAGGTCATGCAGATATCAGAATAAAACATCATTATATTTGTTTTGTAGGTCATGTAGACACCAGTATAAAACATTGTACATTCTCAGTTTATTATGTATTCATGTATGGTAGTTTATGTGACACGAACAGTGTGCCTAGAAACAACTTCATCACCTAATGAACTTGCACAAGTAGCTCATCAAGAATCCACGGCTCTCTAGAAAATCTTTAACACCTTCCAGTGACTCAAGTACTTCTTTATAACTCTTTATTTATAGGAAGGTGTCATCTTCTTCATCAGATTGGTTTTCATCAGCATTTTCTGTTTCAACTAAAACTTCTAAGAAGATTTCTTCGCCTGTGTCATCATTAATGTCAGAACAAACAGGGAGGCCATTGTCTCCATTCATATACTCCTCAGCTGAACAACTGTCAGATTGTCTTAGAAATCAATGCTAGAATTTCATGGGCTGTATCGAGATAATGAAATGGGTCGTCCTCTTCATTTAACCTGCTCAGGGATAAATCAGTTTTAAGAATACCTCCACTTCGAAAACAGTTTCCATCTCCATGTTAGAGCTATCCTTTGAATTTCTGTGAGGACATTGATACATTTGACTACTTCTGCTGCACAGCTACATGCATCAATCTTCGCTAAAACATAACGAAGAAATAGTGAAGGTAATGACATTAAAAATTCTGTACAATCCACAAATTGATGGCTGCATAGCTACATGCATCAATAACGAAGAAATAGTGAAGGTAACGACATTAGAAATTCTGGACAATCCAAAAATCGATGGCTGTAATTTTGAATTTCACTCGTCATCCATGCCTTTTTCTGGTGGTAATACTAAACAGGAAGACCATATATATCAAAACCTCAGAAACACCTAGGTTTTTCATATTTGCAGATGGCAATGGAAGTTTCCTTTTCACCAGCTGCACTCACTATGAAGGTTACCGTGAATCTCTGCTTACTCTTTTACCCACCCCAGCATTGCTTTCCTTTCTGTCCAAACCTACGATCAGGGAGTGGTTTCCAAAAGCATCTATATTGGCTCATCTAGATTATAAATGTCTTCCTTTTTATATCCTTTCACAATCTCAGACAGCCTCTCATTCCATGACATGATAGTCTCCCCTCGTACATCATCAAATTCATCACTTACAACTACTTCTTATATTGTACCACTTGGTTCCCTTGAATTCTACATGCCTAAAACTACAGCAATTTCTCTGGCCTTCTCAGCAAGTTGAAGTCCACATGGGTAAATATTCTGGGAACAGGCATCACATACCATTGGTACAATGCATTCACATCAGAGTACTCTGAAACTGGAGGTTTTTTACTAGTTGACGCATTAGATTCATATATGGCTAAGATACTCTCACTGCTCCTGAAATTTGTGTCTTACCACAACTAAATTTTCTCCAAAGATGTGCACAGTAATTCCAGGATGTTTCTTTGCTTCATTGAACACATCCACCTACTTCTTCAAGGAGAGATGAAACCTTTTTTTAGACGACACCATTACCAGACTTCTGCAGCTTGCCTATAGATTAGCTTCACTCAAGATGTCCGACTCAAACAACTATCACATGAGATGATCTAGCTAGACGGCATCTCAGCCAGTAGGCAGTGACTTGAGTGTAGCAGAAGTATACTCGTACATCAGAGGCAATCAGTCTATAAAGAATTATTGACTCCTTTCATTGGAGAAATATTGTTTCTCAGAAGAGTGCCAACTAACAGTTGTGACCAATCTGCTGTTGCAGTGACGAGAGAGGGTGTTGTTGTTGGCCACATTCCCTACAATATTGCCACTGTCACATCTCCGAGTTTCCGAGAAGGAGCTTCCATAAAGGCTTTGCTGAGGTGACCGCGACAGAATCAACAGAGGAGCTGGATATGATTTGGAGATCCCCGTTTTTATGGACCCAAGACCTACAATGATATCGAGTAACAGAAAAAATCAGTCTACTACGTTTCGACTAGATGCTCTATATAGTCTCTATCAGGCGCTAAGGCTCGCATGAGCCTGCTATATACTGGTAGCTATCTATCCACCAAGTATTATTATTTTATTTTTTGTACTGCGCTGGGGTGCGACAGTCACAAGGTCACAAGATCTATGCATCTGGCCACACCAACTACCACACTTGATGTCCATTGGAGAGGGGTCGTTTCATATTTGAAAATGTATTCTGTGCCTGGGTGCTGTCCGTTGTTCGGAATTGGTAGGTTGTCCGCTATTCGGAGGCTTTCTAAAGCACTATTCCCATGGAAATATCCATAGGTGCATCTGCCTCTGTCCGTTATAAGGTAGGTGTCCGCTATTGGGAGTGTCCGTTAACGGACATTCCACTGTATATCAATAAAGAGCTTGATTGATGTGGGAAAGTTATTTCAACCATATCTGTGTCAATAGCAGTTGCATTGCACTAGGCGTGGACAAGGAAGCCTGCTGATGAATAACAATAATGCTGTCAGCTACTTTCCTTAATTAAGTAACCTGTGGTTGGGATTGGATAGGCAATAGGGTATACCCTGTGGGCTGTGCTTAAAACGAATCGTCCCCTAAAATAATGGGATGGTGTTCCATGACCAAACAAAACAAAGTTTACACTGGCCTTTGAACTATTATTGAACCCCCGAGCATATTTGATGCCAACCAACTTATGAGAGCAATTAAGGCTGGACTGCAAAATCTGGAAAACAAACAAACTTGAAACAAGCAGATTGTGAATAAATGCCTGTTTTCTCTTCACAAAAATAAGCACATCCTTGAATCTCTCACTAGTTGTTCAAATATTATGTGCATCAAGTGCATCTAAAATATTGTAAAATGGATAAAGGAAAGGTGCAAAAAGGCAAGATTTTAAAGGAAAAAGGATTTAAAGCCAAATGCATTAAAAAATATATCATTTACATGAACTGGCCTCGGCCTATACTGACAAATATGGTTTGTGTGCTGGTGCTCTTTATCCTGCCTGGGGGAGTTTATTCGGCACTGCCTGTAGCTGACATATATATATTTAGTTCCCTATGTTTGACAGGATTTTTTGTCGAGCATATAAAAAATGTTCACTGCATAAAGAATTATGTGCAATCTTATTTTGTGGTAATCCCTGACAGTGCCCATTGTGCTATTTAGACTAGTCCAACGTGTCTCCACCCAGTTTGTAAGGTGAAGTTCTTCTTATGTATGTTTTTCCATACAATTCTAGTTCAATATGCTTCAACCCAGTGTGCAGTGTGATGTTTCCTTATGTGTGTTCCAATACAAATCTAGTCAACACCCTTCAATATCCATCAACCCAGTGTAATGTTGATCCACAATGCACAAAGACACTTGGATATTCTAGCAACAAATGACATGCACACATGTACCAACTTTTCAAAGCTAAAATAAGATGTCTGTATGCTCCTGATCATACATCATGAAGAACTAATAGAAGTTACCAATTGTTACAAATGTTTATCAATTAGGAAAGATTAATAGGGAGATCACACAGCCCCTGTGGCCAAGCCCATTTCTACCCTAGGCTAATAATGTGAATTCATTGCCTCTTACGTACATTACTAATTGCTTGGGGTAGAGGGTGTCCATATAAGTCTTGTAAGTCCTGCAGTTTTTCCGATGAAAATCCCTTTTCGAATAATACAGATGCCAAATCTGTATATTGATTAATCCTTATAAAATAAATTAACAAAATGTTCACTACAGATAGAATATTACTCCATTCACAATATATATACACAGTTCCATAGAAATGTATACAAAATTTATATAATTTGCATCGTGCACTCCATCATTACTTTCAATTAGCATATTAGATCTTTGACTTGTCTTACAGAGAAACAAGTATAATTGGCTTATCATGACCATGAATCCCTGAAGGTGTGTTTTTGGTGTTTCTTAAATAAAAAATTGTCTTGTAAAACAGGATAAAAAATAACCATGCACACCAAAAAGTGTGAGATGACCATCTAATATTTAAGCTTTATATATCAGTCATTATTCACATTTTAAAATCAGAATAATATATGTATACAAGTAATGTTTTTATTGTTTTTAAACCTCTAAACCAGGGCTGATAGTGGATATATCCATGCACATGCATGTTTCACTTCCCAATGATACCAGATATAACCTGCACATTGATTGCAGCTAGCTTGCCAAACCAAAATTGTCACTAAAAGTTGCACAGTAAAATCGAATTCAAGCTGTAGGTTTGCAAAGCTGAATTTAACCTAGAACCTGGGACAAGATTTGGAATAGCAGGTTTTGTCATCCTCGACAAAAAGTAAAAGCCTAATAATTGTCTATTATGGTTAACTCTAGCTGAAGGGAGAATGATTTTATATATAAAGTCAATTGAAGTGCTCTGAGAGAGAATGATTGCCTGCAATACTAGAGATTAAGCATGATGGACCAGCTATCCAAGAGCTAAAATTAACACTATGATCATCAGCCGAACTGTCATGAGTTTGAGGGGGAAATGCATTTCAAGTTTAGTGTTTATTGTGGCTAGACTAGCTAGCACATCAACAATACTAACCTGATAGAGCCCTCAACCCTTGAAGGCACTTCAGTCATGTTGTTACTATGCCACAAGACTTTATTTTGAAGAGAATTAAAAAAATTAATGGTATAAAAATTTAGACATCATTAAAGTTGTACCCTTGAATACCACAACTAGTTAAACGACCCTGTAACATTTAAAATAATAGAGAGCAATATATTGTCGTCTATATGATGGCCTCATTTCAATTTTTAAAGGGTCGCATGTTCGTTGCTTTAAAAAAATGTTCTTCTTTCAAGTTGCTTTTAGTTTACTTGTTTTTTGTGCTTTAAGTATATTAGAGTTGAACAATGGAAGATTGTATCAAGTCAGAGCTTCATTGTCTGCATGGCTTTTAAACAATTTTACTGGTTGTTGAATGTAGTTGTACACTACATATATCACACACTTTATTTATTGTTACTGTTGTTCTCTTTAGATACAGAGACCATTTTGACTGCTACAAAAAATCTGCACAAACCATATCTCATCGCTATTTCTGCTTGCACTCAGTTACGATCAGGTGTTACTTGCTTCTAGAAACTGGTAGTAGATTTACAGGAGAACACCACTAACCAAACATTAGATGTTTTGCTAAAAGATCAGCAACAGTATACTTTGGATTGATTACATTTGCCTAAGAGTAAGAAACCACAAACTAACTGTAGAACTGAGCACAGATCATTAATTCTTCTTACATCCATAAACTTAACTGTAAAGTTACCTACTAGCTGTACCTTAAAATATGCTTCTATAGTTGATGTTGTGGACCTGTATTGTACACATATTGGAACATTCATTTTGGGGGGTTGGGAATCCTCCATTTTCAAATAGCAGCCATCTCATTTATTTTATATTATGCTAGAGGAAAATAATTTGACTGTGATAATAATATAAAACTACTGCAATTCTTTTCAATTCTGTTAAAAGAAGATCACAGATGTTGCATTCCATACATAAAAGCATACCCAATGCCATGCTCAACTTTGTTTAGTATCTGCAGTTATTCTATCTAGTGGAAGTGCCTACTTGTTTGTAGCAATGCTTCAAAAAGTGATTAGCTGCATGTAAAGTAGGAGCTGAGACTCCAGCATTTTGAGGAAGAACACCATTATTTTGTCTTTCTGAAGTATTGAAGGAGAGACAGACCGACTTTCAACTCTAGCTACAAATATTACTGAGCCTTAGCCTTTAGTGAATTCTTTATAATGTATTTGTAATAAATATAAACATATGAAAAATGTTCATGTTTGAATCACCACTAGAAATTTTTCGCAGCCATTTTTCCCTGTAGAATTATTTCCTTACGTGATATATATAAATAAGATTTCCTAGTCATGTATGGCTAATTTATTTCATGTGAAGAAGCATTGGGCCTGCTCAGTGGTTTGATGTTGAATGCTACGAAAAACAAAAAAGATCCATAATGGGTTGGTGTAAAATGAATGTGGTCTATTACTGAAAAAAAAGAGAAAAAGTACCTAAAATTAGTTCATTAATTCATGTTTTTGTTGCATCACTTTCCATAACTTATAGAGTAGATTTATCAAATTTTTATGTGACCTATTATTTCAAACATAATTATTATATAGAACAAATATCTATTACCCAATCACATTGAAAGAAGTAATGACTAAAAGAAAGTAAAAAACTCACTCTGAATGTGGACATTGATGGTTCTATTTGAAGAGCCCAAGTTGTTTGTGGCAACACAAGTGAACACGCCACCACTGCCCATAGAGGCATTCACCCACTGCAACATAGATGTGCCATTGGACAGATCCCTGTTGATGGTGATGGTGATTGACTCATTGCTGCTGCTGAGAGTTTGTCCATTGTGTGTCCACTCCAGCGAGGGCAGAGGTACACCCTCAAAGCCACACACCAGAGTGAAAGTGCTGTTATGTCAAAAGTTTCGTTGAGACCATTGTTTGTAGACACATCTGGAGCAGCTAAATAATGAGCAGAGGGAAGAAAATCACTACAATGCTGTAGGATGGGGGAATTTAAAAAAAGTTATTGAGCAGCAGTATAAAAGCATTCCAAAAACATTACAGTTCTATGTGAGTCTACTAGCATGAAATATTTGACACCTCATTCTGCAGGTCACTGTGACAGAAATATTTTTTTTAGGGGAGATTTTTTTAAATAGGTGGTGCACAGCTCCAATTGAAGACTAAAAAAAACTTATATACAGCAAATAGAGCAGGATAATTGTAAAGCTTTTTTGAATGACTTGAAAGCAGATTAGAGTACATGCAGAGGCCACTATTGATGAAAGAGGAATAGTGAGTATTAACAATGATCTTCTCAATAATCAAATTAAAATGACTCTCTTGACATTTCAACTAGATACTCTAGCCTTCATCGGAGGTGCAATGACCCATATGAGCTTCTCATATACCGATAGTTGGCTAGCCATTATGTGATACAAACCACACCCTGTCAGTAGGCACAGACAGACTTGGCAACATATGGATTGACCATGAAGCTGCCAAGTGCCACCTAACAATTCAGTGCCTGTACCTGCTACATGCTGTGGAAAAAGGCCAGGTGCACACAGACTTTGCCAAGGTGTCTGCTCTTTGGGCTTTTCTGGGACCTAAGAACAAGAAGGACATGAGGTCCTTTCTTGACCTAGCTAGCTATTACCACCTCTTTGCACAGCAGAACTCAACCAGTGAAACTGCACTGACGACCTCACCAAAAAAGAGTGCAAGACAAAGCTCTAGATGCCATGAAGGCTGCACTGACCTCTAACCCAGGTTTGCAGGGGTCTGACTACTCATACAAATTCACTCTGCACACACAAGCTTTGGATATCGGCAGCTTAGAAGATGCAAATGAGTTTTAGCTGATGTATGAGTTAAAATTATTAGTAGTTTTGCCATAATATGTGGTTAGACCAAAAATAAACCTTTGAAGAAAAATTACACAGTTTGTAGTTTAATATAACCATAGTGGGAGATATGGATATTATTATTGGTATATATATAAGAGCCAACTATTTGGAAATGTGGGTAGAACCAGTATAAAATCTCAACATTAAGAAGCCATAGAAGAGCCAATGGCATACCAAGATATATGGAACCCATCTTTCTGACAACCTGAGAGTATTAAAAAATATATTGTTTTAAACTTGGTTTCATTGCCTCAGAATAAAACAACATGCAATCAAAATTAAGACTTCATTTTTATGAAACTTTGTATCAGCTTTTTCGATGCAGAAGCCTCAGCATAGTGATTCAGTAATGGTGACTGGCTCATATTTTGTCGTTTGAAAAGGCTAGTGTTAAATTGTGAAATTGTTTGAAAATTTGCAGATATGAACTCCCTTTCAAATTTAAATGACTAATCCAGATAGGAGGGAGGTGGGGGGGAGAGGGGGGTAGGAGAAAAGAAAAAAATAAAGGGGAAAAAAGAAGTGTGTTTATTACATGAGTTGGTGCTTGTACACCTTTTTTGGACTTTACACTATTAGTATTACAATTATCTTCTTGAAATTAACTCTCTCAATGTTTTAACTTGATGTTCTAGCTTTATTATAGTATTAGACAGTCCAAAATCAGTGTCCAAATTTATTAGCTTTAGTGAAATAATCAGCTAAATAACCTGTCTCGTAATAATTACCTAGCCAAACAGATAGAGCTACGAAAATACACAGCACCAAGACAACCATCTTCATATTCATGATAAAGGGTAGAGAATCTAGTCGAATTGTCGAGTGAATATATTTTAAGTTGATTTTTTAGGAGAGTTCATTGAGAGTTCAGATCAAATGTTCTTCTCTGTCTTTTAATGACATCAGCAGTGGTTGCTTTAGATACCTTAAAATAATGCATCAGAATTTAATAGAATACAACAGAAATCTTAATAGAATATACCAGAAACCTTAATAGAATATACCAGAAACCTTAATAAAATACACCAGAAACCTTAATAGCAGTTGCTACCATTCAATGGCATGGAATAGCATACCAGTTTAAAGCTGTATTTTTCTTACCCATTAATGAACTATTTCATATTAGAACCATGGAATGGAAAATGGGAATGGCAGGGAAAGCACTACCAACGTTTAATCTAATCATTGTTGAAATATAGTGCTAATATGATATGATTGACACCACTTAGCAGTGCACCATATTGGGTCAGATACTGACTACATGCTAAATATTTCGAAAATAACTATTAGAAGTATTACGCCTTGTTTATCCAGTATGTGGGTGTCGATGCTATCATGCAGGCATGTGTCTAGGCATGTGCGGTAATTTTATCTGCATGTGTGTGTTTTTTTTGGTGCGTATGTTTGTGTTTGAGTAATTTGTGGGAAATACCAGTCACACAAGTGTTGACAAGAAATCACATTCCTGAGAGTTTGAAATAGAACCTTACAGCAGTACAACTTATTTAGCTGAGGTGAGCCTACAGAACAAGAGTTAATATTGAGCAATATCCTCAAAGTCAAACTTTCCAATATATCATAATTTTTTAGCCACTTTTCCATTATGCTTTGTTTTAAAAATCACTACATACTGCATGTACTTGAAGCTCAGTAATGCTGAAAAATCATAATCTGTAAGTGTCTTTTTGTAACTTTTTATATGCAAACTTTGAAGACCAAAGGCACCATCTGTGCTTGACTAAATAAACATCATGCCTGGCCACCCAAAAAGATTAATAACTTCCATTCATGGAGGAATCCTATGCCTAACAGGTTAATCCACAACAATGGTGGTAGCTTAGCAATTACACAGTTCCACCCTCCCTACAACACTCCTTGTGTGTGAGTAGCCAATGATGAGCTATAATTATTATGTGTACTTGGTGCTGCTCTGTCTTCTTCTCCAAGTAAGATGTTTACTATCATGGCCAGAAAGCTGGCTTCGACCAAAGAGGGAACAGAACATTTCTTCCCCCACACAATGACTCAGAAGCCAAGTGTTTTCAGGAAGAAGATATCTACTCAGAGGAGGAGGCTGCTATCACAGAACACTCTTCATCTTCTAAGATGCCTGTAGCCAAGATACTGGTACTCTTTGGCTGACTGCAAAAGGACACTGAAGAAGTTAAGCAAGAGGAATGATGATGAGAAGTGAGAATATGAGGGATGAGGAAACACGATAGCAAAATGACAAGATTCGCCGGCAGGACCAAGAGAAGGAATAGACCCCTTGAGCTAGAGCAGATTAGGAGTGTTATCTGGAATGGAAGAAGAATGGAGGTCTATCTTCAGGCTGAAGAGGACTGCCAGGCCGAATGACTCGAAGATGCTTAGCTGTATTCAGATGTTCTGGGCTTCCAAGAGTGTGGCTACATGACTGGCAGAGAGTGCAGAGCAGAGAGGTCTAGAAGACTCTGCCAAGATGAATCAGAGGGCTTGGTGATGGACAGAATGGGATGCCCCCCCCCCCCCCACTCACAATACGCTAACTTACATGCTGGAATTGGATGGCTTCTTCAGGACATTCCTCTCATGCTACAACTCAGAACAGCCATCCTGATGGTAGATCTCACCACACTCTGTCGATGACCTGTCTGCCTTCAGCCATGACCACTTCTAGCTGGTGACTGCTAAGAACAGGAGCAGCTGATCGCCTAGGAACACCTGGATAAGGCACACTGCTATCATAGGCCAGTGGTTCCACTGGATGAAGGGCCCAGAAAAGTTCAAGACACTGACCTGATGCTCGCCAATGTCATCCAGAGAGCAGAAGACAAACCATCATTCTTTTTTCTTAAGAACGAACTGCTATTCCGGAATTGGAATCCTCTGAGACAGATAGATCCTGTGGAGAAATTTGTTCTGCCAAAAAAATTGCATGAAGCTACTCTCCACTGGGAGCATTTATCACCATTAATTGCCCATAGTAGACTGCTTCAGATGCCAGAAGAACACTAACAGGATCATACACTGGTTCTTCTGTCCTAGAATCTGCACTGAGGTGGAACAAATTGTAGGCATTACCAACCCTGCCAAAAACCAGGGCCGTGCTGATGCTACTGTCAGTCATTCGGAATCTATTTTCCCATTTTGCCAAGGATGTAGTGGGACCCCTTTCTACTACAAATGAGGGTAACTGGTATGTGCTGATGGTAGTGGATCAGGGATGCATTTTCCAGGGGCATTTGCTCTCAAATTGATATTGAGCTATGATGATGCAATAGCCTTGATAGATCTCATCTCCAGAGTCAGGATGCCAAAGAAATCTTCACAGATCAGGGGTCCAATTTTTGTATCCCACTTACCAAGACTGTTCGACATGTTGGGCATTAAGGTCATCAAGATGTCTACCTACCATCCCCAGTCCAATGGGATGGTGGAGCGGTGCAACGCCACCTTAAAGCGTGGCCTCTGCTAGTACATCACCAGATTTGTGGGGCAGTGGACTATCCCATATATCCTGTTAGCATTCCGGTAGCTCCCCCACCAGTTCATAGGCTTCACTCCATTTCGAGATGCTCTATAGATGCAAACTTTGAGTACCACTGGACGACCTGCATGAGGAATGGCAGGGGCCATCCTCCAAATCAGAAAATGTGGTGTTATACATGCTAGATACATAGGCCAAACTGGAGGGAGCCAGGAACATGGCAATGGGATGGAGACCACATAGTTACAACTCTCTTATTGAGCAAGGTTGTTCCAAGTCAATGACTTGTTCTCATCCTGAAGCCGTCATCAGCTTCTCCTGAGCTGTTGGTTAGCTGGCTGGGAACATTTCCCATTATGGAGAAGACCACCTCCACCACCTACAAATTGAAGATCGATAGTGCCAGGCAGCAGACATTCTACGTCAACATCATCAACAGGTGGGAGTTGCCATCAGCAGTCTGTTTGTTTGCCTCAGTCTCACACAACCAGTCCCCTCTTGTCAATGACACTGAAGAGATTTCCACTTGAGCCGATCAGGGGCTGGTCATCCAGAATACATATATCAACTGGGATATGTCCAAAAGCCAATAGTAGGACATGAAGAATGTACTAGCTCACCAAAAATGAATTATTTCTAACCATTCTGGATAAACGCACCTCTTCTCCATCAAAATTGACATTGGCGACTCTATTCCCATCATCTCCCACTCTTACCACATTGCACATGCCAACATGCAAGCAGTGAAGGACTAGGTGCCCAGATATTGTGCAGGGGCATCGTCACAATCAGAAAGAATCTCTGGGAAGCACACACACTCCAAGCTGAAGAAGGATAGCTCATCAAGATTCTTTATCTAGCCACCTATTTGTAAGAGCAGAACTCTACCATTTAAACTGCCACTGATCGACCTCACCAAAAAATAGTGGAAGACAAAGCTCTAGATGCTATGAAGGCTGCACTGACCTCTGAACCAGGGCTGCAGGGGTCTGACTACTCATACAAATTCTCTCTGCACACACAAGCTTTGTATATCGGCAGCTTATAAGATGCAAATGAGAGTTTTAGCTGATGTATGAGTTAAAATTATTAGTAGTTTTGCCATAGTATGTGGTTAAACCAAAAATAAACCTTTGAAGTAAAATTACACAGTTTGTAGTTTAATATAACCATAGTGGGAGATAATAGGTATTATTATTGGTGTATATATAAGAGCCAGCTATTTGGAAATGTGGGTAGAACCAGTATAAAATCTCAAAATTAAGAAGCCATAGAAGAACCAATGGCATACCAAGATATATGGAACCCATCTTTCTGACAACCTGAGAGTATTAAAAAAAAAAGTTATAAAATTAGGTTTCATTGCCTCAGAATAAAACAACATGCAATCAAAATTCAGAGCTCATTTTTATGAAACTTGTATCAGCTTTTTCGATGCAGAAGCCTCAGCATAGTGATTCAGTAATGGTGATTGGCTCATATTTTGTCGTTTGAAAAGGCTAGTGTCAAATTGTGAAATTGTTTGAAAATTTGCCGATATGAACTCCCTTTCAAATCTAATCCTGGGAGGTTGGGGGTGGGGGGGGGGGGGGGGGCAGGGGGAGGAGAAAAGGAAAAATAAATAAAAAACAAGAAGTGTGTTTGTTGTTGCTTGTACACCTTTTTTTGGACTTTACATTATTAGTTTTACAATTATCTTCTTGAAATTAACCCTCTCAATGTTTTGACTTTATGCTCTAGCCTTCTGCATTATTATAGTTTAGTATTATTTAGACAGTCCAAAATCAGTGTCCAAATTTATTAGCTTTAGTGAAATAATCACCTGTCTGGTAATAATTACCTAGCCAAACAGATAGAGCTACATAGCACCAAGACAACCATCTTCATATTCCTGATAAAGGGTAGAGGATCTAGTCGAATTGTCGAGTGAATAAATTTCAAGTTGATTATTGAGGTCATTGTAATTGAAAGTTCATTGAGAGTTCAGATTAAATGTTCTTCTCTGTGTTTTAATGACATCAGCAGTGGTGGCCTTAAAATAATGCATCAGAACTTAATAGAATACACAAGAAACCTTAATAGAATACACCAGAAACCTTAATAAAATACACTAGAAACCTCAATAAAATACACCAGAAACCTTAATAGCAGTTGGTACCATACAATGGCATGGAATAGCATATCAGTTTAATTCTTACCCATTACTGAACTATTTCATATTAGAACCATGGAATGGAAATGGGAATGGCAGGGAAAGCACTGCCAACATTTAATCTAATCATTGTTGAAATATAGTGCTAATATGATATAATTGACACCACTTAGCAGTACAGCATATTGGGTAAGATACTGCCTACATGCTAAATATTTCGAAAATAACCCTTAGAAGTATTACGCCTTGTTTATCCAGTATGTGGGTGTCGATGCTATCATGCGTGCATGTGTGCATGTGTACATGCAAGCATGCAGGCGTGTCTAGGCATGTGTGGTATTTATCTGCATGTGTTTGGTTTTTTGTGCATGTGTTTGTGTTTGAGTAATTTGTGGGAAATACCAGTACCAGAAGTGTTGACAAGAAATCACATTCCTCAGAGTTTGAAATAGAACCTTATAGCAGTACAACTTATTTAGCTGAGGTGAGCCTACAGAACAAGAGTTAATATTGAGTGATATCCTCAAAGTCAAACCTTCCAATACTTTCTGATATATCATAATTTTTTAGCCACTTTTCAATTATGCTTTTGTGTAAAATCACTACATACTGCATGTACTTGATGCTCAGTAATGCTGAAAAATCATAATCTGTGAGCGACTGTAACTTTTTATACACAAACTTTGAGGACCAAAGGCAGCACCTGTACTTGACTAAATAAACATACCTGGCCACCCAAAAAGATTAATAACTTCCATTCATGGAGGAATCCTATGCCTAACAGGTCAATCCACAACAATGGTGGTAGCTTAGCAATTACACAGTTCCACCCTCCCTACAACACTCCTTGTGGGTGAGTAGCCAATGATGAGCTATATTATGTGTACTTGGTGCTGCTCTGTCTTCTTCTCCAAGTAAGATGTTTACTATCATGGCCAGAAAGCTGGCTTCGACCAAAGAGGGAACAGAACATTTCCCCCACACAATGACTCAGAAGCCAAGTGTTTTCAGGAAGAAGATATCTACTCAGAGGAGGAGGCTGCTATCACAGAACACTCTTCATCTTCTAAGATGCCTGTAGCCAAGATACTGGTACTCTTTGGCTGACTGCAAAAGGACACTGAAGAAGTTAAGCAAGAGGAATGATGATGAGAAGTGAGAATATGAGGGATGAGGAAACACGATAGCAAAATGACAAGATCCGCCGGCAGGACCAAGAGAAGGAATAGACCCCTTGAGCTAGAGCAGATTAGGAGTGTTATCTGGAATGGAAGAAGAATGGAGGTCTATCTTCAGGCTGAAGAGGACTGCCAGGCCGAATGACTCGAAGATGCTTAGCTGTATTCAGATGTTCTTGGCTTCCAAGAGTGTGGCTACATGACTGGCAGAGAGTGCAGAGCAGAGAGGTCTAGAAGACTCTGCCAAGATGAATCAGAGGGCTTGGTGATGGACAGAATGGGATGCCCCCCCCCCCCCCCCCCCCCAACTCACAATACGCTAACTTACATGCTGGAATTGGATGGCTTCTTCAGGACATTCCTGTCATGCTACAACTCAGAACAGCCATCCTGATGGTAGATCTCACCACACTCTGTCGATGACCTGTCTGCCTTCAGCTATGACCACTTCTAGCTGGTGACTGCTAAGAACAGGAGCAGCTGATCGCCGATAGGAACACCTGGATAAGGCACACTGCTATCCTAGGCCAGTGGTTCCACTGGATGAAGGGCCCAGAAAAGTTCAAGACACTGACCTGATGCTCGCCAATGTCATCCAGAGAGCAGAAGACAAACCATCATTCCTTTTTCTTAAGAACGAACTGCTATTCCGGAATTGGAATCCTCTGAGACAGATAGATCCTGTGGAGAAATTTGTTCTGCCAAAAAAATTGCATGAAGCTACTCTCCACTGGGAGCATTTATCACCATTAATTGCCCATAGTAGACTGCTTCAGATGCCAGAAGAACACTAACAGGATCATACACTGGTTCTTCTGGCCTAGAATCTGCACTGAGGTGGAACAAATTGTAGGCATTACCAACCCTGCCAAAAACCAGGGCCGTGCTGATGCTACTGTCAGTCATTCGGAATCTATTTTCCCATTTTGCCAAGGATGTAGTGGGACCCCTTTCTACTACAAATGAGGGTAACTGGTATGTGCTGATGGTAGTGGATCAGGGATGCATTTTCCAGGGGCATTTGCTCTCAAATTGATATTGAGCTATGATGATGCAATGGCCTTGATAGATCTCATCTCCAGAGTCAGGATGCCAAAGAAATATTCACAGATCAGGGGTCCAATTTTGGTATCCCACTTACCAAGACTGTTCGACATGTTGGGCATTAAGGTCATCAAGATGTCTACCTACCATCCCCAGTCCAATGGGATGGTGGAGCGGTGCAACGCCACCTTAAAGCGTGGCCTCTGCTAGTACATCACCAGATTTGTGGGGCAGTGGACTATCCCATATATCCTGTTAGCATTCCGGTAGCTCCCCCACCAGTTCATAGGCTTCACTCCATTTCGAGATGCTCTATAGATGCAAACTTTGAGTACCACTGGACGACCTGCATGAGGAATGGCAGGGGCCATCCTCCAAATCAGAAAATGTGGTGTTATACATGCTAGATACATAGGCCAAACTGGAGGGAGCCAGGAACATGGCAATGGGATGGAGACCACATAGTTACAACTCTCTTATTGAGCAAGGTTGTTCCAAGTCAATGACTTGTTCTCATCCTGAAGCCGTCATCAGCTTCTCCTGAGCTGTTGGTTAGCTGGCTGGGAACATTTCCCATTATGGAGAAGACCACCTCCACCACCTACAAATTGAAGATCGATAGTGCCAGGCAGCAGACATTCTACGTCAACATCATCAACAGGTGGGAGTTGCCATCAGCAGTCTGTTTGTTTGCCTCAGTCTCACACAACCAGTCCCCTCTTGTCAATGACACTGAAGAGATTTCCACTTGAGCCGATCAGGGGCTGGTCATCCAGAATACATATATCAACTGGGATATGTCCAAAAGCCAATAGTAGGACATGAAGAATGTACTAGCTCACCAAAAATGAATTATTTCTAACCATTCTGGATAAACGCACCTCTTCTCCATCAAAATTGACATTGGCGACTCTATTCCCATCATCTCCCACTCTTACCACATTGCACATGCCAACATGCAAGCAGTGAAGGACTAGGTGCCCAGATATTGTGCAGGGGCATCGTCACAATCAGAAAGAATCTCTGGGAAGCACACACACTCCAAGCTGAAGAAGGATAGCTCATCAAGATTCTTTATCTAGCCACCTATTTGTAAGAGCAGAACTCTACCATTTAAACTGCCACTGATCGACCTCACCAAAAAATAGTGGAAGACAAAGCTCTAGATGCTATGAAGGCTGCACTGACCTCTGAACCAGGGCTGCAGGGGTCTGACTACTCATACAAATTCTCTCTGCACACACAAGCTTTGTATATCGGCAGCTTATAAGATGCAAATGAGAGTTTTAGCTGATGTATGAGTTAAAATTATTAGTAGTTTTGCCATAGTATGTGGTTAAACCAAAAATAAACCTTTGAAGTAAAATTACACAGTTTGTAGTTTAATATAACCATAGTGGGAGATAATAGGTATTATCATGTAGCTATCTACTCCACTCATAGAGAATAGTACAAATAGAACTACTGTGATATTTTACCATATCGCGTACTTGTTATTACCTATACGATATGCGCATGCTCAGTAAAGTTTTGCGCATCCTCAGTCCCATGATAAATACATTATTAAATGGATACGGTAAAATATCACTCGTCTGATTGGCCGGTATTTTCACTCGTGCCTGCGGCACTCGTGGAAATACTAGCCACAGACTCGTGATATTTCCCCGTAACAATGTAATAATGTATATTTATTATTGGTGTATATATAAGAGCCAGCTATTTGGAAATGTGGGTAGAACCAGTATAAAATCTCAAAATTAAGAAGCCATAGAAGAGCCAATGGCATACCAAGATATATGGAACCCATCTTTCTGACAACCTGAGAGTATTAAAAAAAATTGTTATAAAATTTGGTTTCATTGCCTCAGAATAAAACAACATGCAATCAAAATTCAGAGCTCATTTTTATGAAACTTGTATCAGCTTTTTCGATGCAGAAGCCTCAGCATAGTGATTCAGTAATGGTGACTGGCTCATATTTTGTCGTTTGAAAAGGCTAGTGTCAAATTGTGAAATTGTTTGAAAATTTGCCGATATGAACTCCCTTTCAAATCTAATCCTGGGAGGTGGGGGGTGGGGGGGGGGGGGGGGGGGGGGGGGGGGGGGGGCAGGGGGAGGAGAAAAGGAAAAATAAATAAAAAACAAGAAGTGTGTTTATTATAATATGAGTTGTTGCTTGTACACCTTTTTTTGGACTTTACATTATTAGTTTTACAATTATCTTCTTGAAATTTACTCTCTCAATGTTTTGACTTTATGCTCTGAAACCTTAATAGAATACACCAGAAACCTTAATAGAATACACTAGAAACCTCAATAAAATACACCAGAAACCTTAATAGCAGTTGCTATATACCATACAATGGCATGGAATAGCATATCAGTTTAATTCTTACCCATTACTGAACTATTTCATATTAGAACCATGGAATGGAAATGGGAATGGCAGGGAAAACACTGCCAACGTTTAATCTAATCATTGTTGAAATATAGTGCTAATATGATATAATTGACACCACTTAGCAGTACAGCATATTGGGTAAGATACTGCCTACATGCTAAATATTTCGAAAATAACCCTTAGAAGTATTACGCCTTGTTTATCCAGTATGTGGGTGTCGATGCTATCATGCGTGCATGTGTGCATGTGTACATGCAAGCATGCAGGCGTGTCTAGGCATGTGTGGTATTTATCTGCATGTGTTTGGTTTTTTGTGCATGTGTTTGTGTTTGAGTAATTTGTGGGAAATACCAGTACCAGAAGTGTTGACAAGAAATCACATTCCTCAGAGTTTGAAATAGAACCTTATAGCAGTACAACTTATTTAGCTGAGGTGAGCCTACAGAACAAGAGTTAATATTGAGTGATATCCTCAAAGTCAAACTTTCCAATACTTTCTGATATATCATAATTTTTTAGCCACTTTTCAATTATGCTTTTGTGTAAAATCACTACATACTGCATGTACTTGATGCTCAGTAATGCTGAAAAATCATAATCTGTGAGCGACTTTTTGTAACTTTTTATACGCAAACTTTGAAGACCAAAGGCAACACCTGTACTTGACTAAATAAACATACCTGGCCACCCAAAAAGATTAATAACTTCCATTCATGGAGGAATCCTATGCCTAACAGGTCAATCCACAACAATGGTGGTAGCTTAGCAATTACACAGTTCCACCCTCCCTACAACACTCCTTGTGTGTGAGTAGCCAATGATGAGCTATAATTATTATGTGTACTTGGTGCTGCTCTGTCTTCTTCTCCAAGTAAGATGTTTACTATCATGGCCAGAAAGCTGGCTTCGACCAAAGAGGGAACAGAACATTTCCCCCCCCAAACAATGACACAGAAGCCAAGTGTTTTCAGGAGGAAGATGTCTACTCAGAGGAGGTGGTTGCTATCACAGAACCCTCTTCATCTTCTAAGATGCCTGCAGTCAAGATACTGGTACTCTTTGGGTGACTGCAAAAGGACACTGAAGAAAGGAATAATAATGAGATGTGAGAATGAGGAAACTTTATAGTAAAATGACAAGATCCGCCGGCTCGACCAAGAGCGGGAATAGACCCTTTGAGATAGAGCAGATTAGGAGTGTCATCTGGAATGGAAGAAGGATGAGGAGGTTGGTCTTCAGGCTGAAGAGGACTGCCAGGCCGAATTCCTCGAAGATGCTGAGGTGTATTCAGATGTTCTGGACTTCCAAGAGTGTGGCTACATGACTGGCAGAGATTGCAGAGCAGAGAGGTCTAGAGGACTCTGCCAAGATGAAGGAGAGGACTTGGTGATGGACAGAATGGGATGTCCCCCCCCCCCCCCCCCCCCCTCTCACACTCCGCTAACTTACATGCTGTAATTGGATGGCTTCTTCTCAGGATATTCCTGTCATGTTACAACTCAGAACAGCCACCCTCTGATGATTGTACATCTCACCACACTCTGTCGATGACCTGTCTGCCTTCAGTTATGACCTCTTCCAGCTGGGAAGAAAAGTTAAAGGCTGAGCAGGACACTAACCTGATGTTCGCCAATGTCATCCAGAGAGAAGAAGACAAACAATCATTCTTTTTTCTAAAGAAGGAACTGCTTGCTATTCCGGAATTGGACCCCACTGAGACAGATAGATCCTGTGGAGAAATTAGTTCTGCCTCAAAAATAGCATGAAGCTACTCTCTGCTGGGACCATTCATCACCATTCATTGCCCATGGTAGACTGCTTCATATGCCAGAAGACCATAGACCGGATCATACACTGGTTCTTCTGGCCTGAAATCTGCACCGAGGTGGAACACATTGTAGGCATTGCCAACCCTGCCAGAAGACCAGGGCCATGCTGATGCTACTGTCAGTCATTCGGAATCTATTTTCCCATTTTGCCAAGGATGTAGTGGGACCCCTTTCTACTACAAATGAGGGTAATTGGTATGTGCTGATGGTAGTGGATCAGGGATGCATTTTCCGGAGGAATTTTCTCTCAAATTGATATTAAGCTATGATGATGCAATGGCCTTGATAGATCTCATCTACAGAGTCAGGATACCAAAAAAAATCTTCACAGATCAGGGGTCCAATTTTTGTAGCCTACTCACCAAGGTACTGTTCGACATGTTGGTCATCAAGATGTCTACCTACCATCCCCAGACCAATGGAATGGTGGAGCGGTGCAATGCCACCTTAAAGAGTGGCCTCTGCTGGTACATCACCAGGGCTGTGGACTATCCCATATATCCTGTTAGCATTCCGGTAGCTCCCCCATCAGTTCATAGGCTTCACTCCATTTTGAGATGCTCTATAGATGCAAACTTTGAGTACCACTGGACGACCTGCATGAGGAATGGCAGGGGCCATCCTCCAAATAAGAAAATGTGGTGTAGATACATAGGCCAAACTGGAAAGAGCCAGGAACATAGCAATAGGATGGAGACCACACCTGTTACAACCCTCTTGTTGAGCAAGGTTGTTCCAGGTCAATGACTTGTTCTCATCCTGAAGCCATCATCAGCTTCTTCTGGGCTGTTGGTTAGCTGGCTGGGAACATTTACCATTACGGAGAAGACCACCTCCACCACCTACAATTTGAAGATCGATAGTGCCAGGCAGCAGACATTCTACGTCAACATGATCAGCAGATGGGAGTTGCCATCAGAAGTCTGTTTGTTTGCCTCAGTCTCACACAACTAGTCCCCTCTTGTCAATGACACTGAAGAGATTTCCACTTGAGCCGATCAGGGGTTGGTCATCCAGAATACATATATCAACTGAGATTTGTCCAAAAGCCAATACCAGGACATGAAGAATGTACTAGCTCGCCAAAAATGACCATTCTGGATGAACGCACCTGTAATCCATCAAAATTGACATTGGCGACTCCATTCCCTTCATCTCCCACTCTTACCACATTGCACATGCCAACATGCAAGCGGTGAAGGACTAGGTGCCCAGATGTTGTGCAGGGGCATCGTTACAACCAGAAAGTGTCTCTGGGAGGCACACACACTCCAAGCTGAAGAAGGATAGCTCATCAAGATTCTTTATCTAGCTAGCTATTACCACCACTTTGTAGAGCAGAACTCTACCATTGAAACTGCACTGATCGACCTCACCAAAAAAGAGTGCAAGTCAAAGCTCTAAATGCTATGAAGGCTGCACTGACCTCTGATCCAGGCTACATGGGTCTGACTACTCATACAAATTCTCTCTGCACACACAAGCTTTGTATATCGGCAGCTTAGAAGATGCAAATGAGAGTTTTAGCTGATATATGAGTTAAAATTATTAGCAGTTTTGCCATAATATGTGGTTAGACCAAAAATAAATCTTAGAAGAAAAATTACACAGTTTGTAATTTAATGTAACCATAGTAGTGGGTGATATGAATATTTTGGTGTATAAGCTAGCTATTACCACCTCTTTGTAGAGCAGAACTCTACCATTACACTGCACTGACTGACCTCACCCAGAAAAGAGTGCCACACAAAGCCTTAGATGCCCTAAAGGCTGTACTGACCTCTGACCTGGGGCTGCAGAAACCCAACTATACTAATGCAAATTCAGCCTGCACACACAAGCCTCAGATATTGACATCAGCATGGTATTGAGCCAGAGAACAGAGATGGATGGAGACAGCTCCATTGCAGTTTAATCAAGACTCATGAAACCAACTAGGCTGCAGGGAAGGAGTATCTAGCCAATGTTGACAGAATCCAGCACTTTCTAGGTTATCTTACTGATGTGCCATTCCATGTCATGACCGATCATACTCTGCTTCCTCAACAATGTGAAGGACACTGGAGGCTGACTAATTTGATGGTCACTGTCCATCACCAACTGGGAAAGTCCAACAGTAACATCAATGGCCTGTCCCGACAGCCAATCTATAGGAGCCTGAGTCTACCTAACCAAGGAACATTTACATTATAGGCTGAGTGTGATAATATGTCATCTAGAACCATTATCCATAGGAATGAACGAAGTGCTTAACAAGACAAGTCTAGGCTAGCAGATGTATTGTTACCTTATAAGGTCTGCTTGTGTTTCATAGTAGGCAGCCTATTCAACCAGTAAAGCCTCGTCTGAGGATGCTGAGATTGGAGAACTTTTAATTATAATATTTAATCTATATCTTCTTGGTCATCTGGCTTCTCAGCCAGGTCAATCCACAATGGTATGTTTTAATTCAAATAAATAGTATTTATACACCAAATTCTCGAGAATATTTTGCTAAATATTTTTGGGTAATTATTTATGTATTCGGGACTTTGTGTTTTATAAAAGCTTTGTAAATATTAATTGGAATAAACTGAAAGATGGTTTCATTTTACAAAAAAATTACACACCTAAATCTAGGAAAATGAGTTGAATATATTAATGCAAGCTATGGCAAATACATACAAATTATAAGTGATATTATGACAATTTTTTTTGAAGGATCTATTATTCTATCTCTAACCCATTTAATTTCATTTATTTATAGCTAGCTGTAGAGCTACCAGCAGTTTAGGTTGTGGAGGAGTCAATTTCGAGTTAAAAGCTTAGATATCATATGCCAGTGGGGAATAGGCCTTGTGGTTTAATATTTACAATTTCAAAATCTCAGAACATAAGCACAAAATCATGTTATATGAACGTTAAGTTGTTTCTGTTGGAGGAAGCATTGTCTACCCTGCACAATTTGTGATCGGGAAGTTTCACCCTTTCCCCCTTGTCCCCTACCGCCTCTCTGACTCCCTTAGTGGTGCTTCTCTTTTTATACTCAAGCTGTATCAAAGCAAGCAGGAATTTGGACTAGTAATCCACATAGTTTGACACAGGACTACTTATATACATATATATATACAAATAAAATAAGGCCGGTGCAGGGTACATTTTTGGTATATGAAGTACTAGGCTTCCTAGTGGTTGGATAGGTGAATAGAAGTGCAATTGAAAGTTGTATGAAATGGGTGCTTGGTAGAAGGCATGATGATTGTAGGATAGTTTGTTATAACAAGAAAAATACACAGTTAAAAATATGATAATCAACCAATCATGCTGGAGCATCTACTCAAAACATCGAAAGAGTATGAGTTGGTCATTGAAACTTTCCAGATGTTTTTCCTGTTCTACACTTTCTATCATTTTATGATTTATAGTCTTACATTCATATTTCACACCTAATATATTCCGTGGGTCAACACTTTATCCAATAATAATTTCTTACAATAGTGCTAATTTACACATATATTTCATGGAAACTATTTAAATTAATAGCTCATGCTCATATCGTGTTCATCCATATTATGTTGGGTGAATTGAAGTAGTGAGCAAATATGTCTTGTTGTTGTGTCTGGTTTTCAGAGGCATAGGTCAATCATGCATACCACACCTTCTAGAACAGTCTATGATAAGCGGACACTAACTAACCTACAGTTATACCTATTAAAGTCATTGTAACATGAAACCATTGGACAAACTTACTCCGAATCTTGATATTGATGGATTGATTTGCCGATTTCAAGCTGTTTCTGGCGACGCATGAGAATATACCAACAGTATCCATAGATGCATTTACCCACTGCAACATAGATGTGCCATTAAACTTATCACTGGTGGTGGTGATGGTGATCGAGTCATTGCTGCTGCTGAGAGGTAGTCCATTGAGCATCCACTCCAGTGAGGGGAGAGGTATTCCATTAAAGCCACACATCAGAGTCAAAGAGCTGTTTATGTCAAATGCTTCCAAGGGACTATTAGTGGTAGTCACATTAGGTGCAGCTAAAATAGTGAGCAAAGGGAACAAAGTCACTGTAATGCTGCTTGTTGTTATATTATAGTGGTTGTTTAGGACAGAGTGCATGTGTGGACTGCATATTGAAATCAACATTCAACAGGTGCATGTAAAAGGGTCTGGGTAGTCTGACATATATAGAACCCATCCTGTTGTAAAACCAGGCAAATGGTAGAGAAGGTGCATTTATAGTCTATTCATCAATAGTATAATGAAATGTTCATGGAATATAAAAATTGCTGAAATTTTAAAATGTAATGTGAACATTTTCGTAGCACTATGAAAAATCTCTTGAAATAGAAAATTTTAGCATTGGTAAATATTTTTATTTCATTGGAAATTAAATTTTAGTAAAACACTTAACATAAAATTTCATTAAAAACACTTGAAAACTTATTTCATATTCCATGAACTACAAAATACACATGAGTATATAGTGTTACATACAATGGAATTTTGCTTATCAAGTCTTTAAAGTTCTAGGCAATTTGGTCTAATGCAGAGGTTGCTGAGGGGTTGGGTGGGGATTCTTCCCATTTATACATGTGATCTGTAAAATATGTTTTGTTGAAATTATTGTGCATTACAAGAATGGTATGTCACAGGAAATAGCAGTTGGGAAGAAAGAGGCTGTTTATGGTTTATTTGTATATGACAAGTATTTAGCCATGCCTAAATGCAATTTCATCATTAAAAATTGAGATTTATGTGCGATTTCAAAGTTACAGGCATGTCTTAGTCCCACACTGCCTGGATAAGTGACATTCCACTGTACTTAATAGACCATAAAATGATCAAAACGTAGCTGAAAGTTTGAATATCATACACAGTCATGTGACTATGAAGAGATTACTGTTTTCATTCCATGTCTTTTTTTAGAGCCATTGATATTACTAAATTGTACATGTTCATGTGAGTTTGACCAGAACTTGTTTAAACCAGTTAAAAACATTGTGTCTACTAAAATTCGATTGCAGTTTGTACATTTAGGTAAACTAAACATTGGAAATGATGCTTGATGTACCAGAATATTAAGAATATTATTGGAATGATAATCTTTATATCTAGGGTAGAAATACATTTGAGAAAAAAAATCATGTGTTTTGATAAATATGTATTATAATTATACCATAAATATTGCATGAATATTATTTTCTGCATTCTTAGTTTTGTGTTATATAAAAGTTTACAAAATATTAACTGGGATACATGCATTTTACTTAATACAGCATACAAATAAACAGAATCTAAGGAAAAGTGGTTAAATATATTTATACAAGCTTTGGAAAATCCATGAAGCAAATAAATAACTAGATATTTTTTCGTTGTAGAATCTACTATTATTTTCTCAGTCTGGTTATTTTCATTAATTTATAGACCAATTGTTTAGCTGGGAGGAGACAATTTTGAGCTGGAAGCTTGGACATCATTCCAGGTGGGAATGGGATTTGTTGTTTTAAGATTTACAATTTCAAACTCTCAGAAAATGCCTGTACATAAGCACAAAATTTGCAACAATAATTTTAAGTTGTTTTAGATGGAGGGAGCATTTTCTGCTCTCTTCTACAACTGACTCCCTTAGTGGCACTTCTCTTGCTTATACTCAAGCACATGTTCAAAGTGTGGAGGGATTTGGAATAACAATCCACATAGTTTGACACAGGACTGATTATATACATAATATATAACTTATATGAAATATAAATAAGGCCTGTGCATGGAAGTTTCACTGTTTCCCCATATCCTGTAACACCAACCTGACTACCTTAGTGGCACTTCTCTTACTTATACTCAAGCACATGTCAAAGTGTGGAGGGATTTGGAATAACAATCCACATAGTTTGACACAGGACTGCTTATATACATAATATAATATTATAACTTATATGAAATATAAATAAGGCCTGTGCATAGCTAGTGATTATTTTTATTAAGTAGTACTAGTCTACCCAGTACTTGAATAGGTGAATACAAGTCAAACTAACTGCAATTGTGAAACGTCTGCTTGATAGAAGACATAATGGTTGTAGGTTAGTTGGTTTTAACAAGAAAAGTATGAACTTAAAAAATATGGCATATCATACTTTCCATATGTTTTTCATGTTCTTCACTTTATGATTTATGGTTTTTCATGCATACTTTATCTTACTATTATTATATTTTGTGGGCCAATACTTTATCATTTCGTACCTAAATTCCAAAGCAAAATTCTTAATCTAAACAAAACAACTATTTACATTAACAGCTCATGCTCATAATGTGTAGATTTTCTTTTCGGTTTATTCAGGTAGTGAGAAAACATGCCCTATAGATGGGTCTAGCTTTCGCAGGCTTACTAAGCCGCTTAGCACCATGCATACACCACTCCTTCTACAACAATGTCTCATATATAGGTGGAGATGGGACTAAGCCACACCTACACCCATTAAAGTCAGTGTGACATAAAACAAACTTACTCCGAATCTGGACATTGATAGATTGATTTGCAGAGTCCAAACTGTTTGTGGCGACACATGAGAATACACCAACAGTATCTGTAGATGTATTTACCCACTGCAGCATAGAAGTGCCACTAAACTCATCATTGGAGGTGGTGATGGTGATCGAGTCATTGCCGCTGCTGAGAGACAGTCCATTGTGCATCCATTCCAGTGAGGGGAGAGGTATTCCCACAAAGTTGCACATCAGTATCAACGTGCTATTTATATCAAAAGCTTCGAAAGGTCTATTGGTGGTAGTCACATTAGGTGCAGCTAAAGTAGTGAGCAAAGATAATAAAGTCACTACAATGGTGTTTGTTTTGTTAGTAGTTGTCGATAAGGATAGAGTACATGTGTATACTTTGTATTGAAAGCAAACTTTAACAGTTGCATCTAAAAGGGTCTGCTTAGTCAAAGGTGTATAGAACTAAATCTGTATTAAAACCAGGAGAATGTATGCATAGGTATACAGAACATTAAAATTAAATAGACCAAAATCTAATGAATTACTCATGAAAAGCACAGGAAAATGGGCTCAAATGCTAAAATATGCCATGAATATTTTCATAACACTTAAAAAAATCTATGGAATTATAAAATTTAATGAAAATGCTCATTGGTGAATATTAGAAAATGGCATTAGTAAAGAATTACAATTAAAGTTTGAATATCATGAAAAATACCTGAATAGCAAGCTACCTATTTAATTTTACACAAACTACACAATACACATGAGTATATATTGCTACATACATTGGAACCTTGCTTATCGTTAAAATTTCCCCACAACATGGTCTAATGGTAAGTTTGATAAAACGATGTGGGTTCATTAATTGCTTACTGGTGGTGCCTTTGTACACATGATCTGTAAATATTGATTGTTGAAATTATTGCGCATTAAAAGTGTGGAATATTTTTGGAAATAGCAGATGGATGAAAGCGGTTATTTATTGTAGATGTGTACAGGATCAGTGTTGAGCCACTCCTACATGTACGTCACATTTGAAAATTGAGGGTTATGGGAAATTTCAAATTTATGGGCAACTATTCTTCTGACAATAACAAGACAAGTGAAGTTCTTATGTGCCATAAAATGACGAAAATGTAGATGAAAGTTTGAATATTATACACAGTTATGTAACTTTGAAGAGATTACTGTTTTCATTACAATCCAACTTTTTCTTTCTTTAGGCCCATTGCTTATAGCTAGAGCTTGTTAAATTTGTACTACTATACGTTGATAATAGGATCGCATCTAGCTTACTTCTAAATAGAGTTGGACCAGCAACTGTTTCAACCAGTTAAACAGTGAGTCTTATCAAATTCCATTGCAGTTTGGTACATTTAGGTCAACTAAACATAGGAAACAATGATATGAGGCACAAGAATAAGTTTGGTATTTATATATATCTAGGTTAGATGTATAGCTTAGGAATATTTTCTAAATGTCAAACAAAGTTGGGAGTGCTTCGATTCAAATAAATGTGAAATATGCACCAAATTCTATAGCTTAATTAGCTTAATATTTTGTGGTAATTATTTACTTACTTCTTGGCTTTCTGTTATATAAAAGCTTTCTAATATTAACTGGGATACACTGAAAGTTCGTTGCATTTTACTATACATTTAACATGGCTAAACATAAACTAGGGAAGGGTTATTTCTCAAATAAATAATAATATTACTTAAATACATATTATTTCCTTTGAAGTATGTAATATTCTATTCTTGGTTATTTTATAGCAAGCTAGATAGATACCAGCTATTTAGGCAGTGGACAACTTTGAAACTTAGAGAGCATGCCAGGTGGAATTGGGGATTGTTAACATTTACAGTTTCAAAACCTCAGAAAATACCGCACAAAAGTTGCTACAAGATTTTTTAGTTGGAAGGGAGCATGCCTTCCCCCACAATTTTGAGTTTCACCATTTCCCACATATTCTATACCAACACCCTGGAAGTCTTGATATTGTTTCCCTTGCTTATACACAAGCACATATCGGATTTGCTCACAGTTTGACGAAGGACTGCTTATACATGTATGGAATGTAAATTTGGCCTGCACATGGCTACAAATATCACTATGCTTCGAAATGCTTGTATAACTTAATAAAAGTAAAGTAATTGTGGGTTGCTTTGAAAAGGGTGCTTGATAGAAGGCATAATTATATAGGCTACTTGGTTCTAACCAGCAATATATGTGGTTAAAAATATAATAATATTAAAGCAAACAAGGTTAGCAAATATTCAGTAGCTTCCATATACTTTTCATGCTCTATCATTTTATGATTCGTGGTTTTTCATGCATATTTAACTCCTTCTATATATATTTCATGGACAAACACTCTATCAAACAACAATTTCCTACCTGCAAGTGAAAATCTTAATTTACACATAATATTCATGGATACTATTTAAATTCACAGTGCATGCTCATTTTATGGATATTTTAATCCATATTATTTTGGTTTTATTCAGAACATGCCTTATAGGCATTTCGGGAATAGGCCAAATGTGCATATACCACTCTAAGAACAGTCTGTGATATGTGGAGACTGACTAACCCACTCTTAAACCTATTAAAGTCACAGTTACATAAAACCAAGGGACAAACTTACTCCAAATCTGAACATTGAAGGCTCTATTTGCAGAGTCCAAGCTGTTTGTGGCGACACATGAGAATATACCAACAGTATCCATAGATGCATTTACCCACTGCAACATAGATGTGCCACTAAACTGAACACTGGTGATGGTGATGGTGATTGAGTCATTATTGCTGCTGAGAGGTAGTCCATTTTGGGTCCACTCCAGTGAGGGGAGAGGAATTCCCTCAAAGTTACACATCAGAATCAAAGTACTGTTTATGTCGAATGCTTCCAAGGGACTATTGGTGGTAGTCACATTAGGTGCTGCTAAAATAGTGAGCAAAGGGAATAAAGTCACTACAACAGTGCTTGTTGTTGTATAGTAGTTGTTGATAAGGACAGAGTGCATGGATATGCTGGATATTGAAAATCGACACTAAACAGGTGCATCTAAAAGGGTCTGATTAGTGTGGAATGTTTCCATTTATTGCTTACTCGTGGTATGTTTGAGCATCTGATCTGTAAATATGTTTTGTTGCAATTATTGTGCATTACAAGAATATTATATCACAGGAAATAGCATTTGGAAGAAAATGGCTGTTCATAGTTTATTTGTATATGACCAGAATTTAGCCACACCTACATGCACTTCATGATTAAAAATTGCGGGTTATGGGCAATGTCAAAGTTATTGGCACCTCTTTTCACACACTATCTGGATAAGTGACAATCCCACTGTACTTCATAGGCCATAAAATTGCAAAAGTTAAAAGTTTGAATATCATAACAGTCATGTGACTATGAAGGAATTACTCTTTTCCTTCCAATCTGAATTTTTTTTCCTTTAGAACAATTGCTATTAGCTAGTGCTTGCTACATTGTACATGTACATATAGACAATAGGATTGTATATAGTATACTTCTACAGTGAGCACTTCTTACAACTAGTTCATCATTGAATCTACTAAAATTCGATTGCAGTTTGGTAACTAAACATAGGAAATGAATATTGAGGCACCAGAATATGATCTAGGGTAGTAGTATAGCTGAGAAAAGGTGAAACAAATTTGGGTGTGTCTTGATTCAAATAAATATGTATTTATATACCAAATTCTCTAGCCAAATATTGTGTGAAAATTATTTATAGCCTTCTTGGTTTTGTGCTTTATAAAGGCTTCAAAAATATTAAAACTTGGAGATTGAAAAGTCGTTGCAATCATGTATTACTCTAAGTTTAATACAGAATACACAATTTAGGAAAAAGGTTAAATATATTTATACAAGCTTTGGAAAATCCATGAAATGTATAAATTATTTCACCGAAGATTCTATTGTCAGTCTGGTTATTTTCAGTGATTTATAGCTAGCTAGATAGCTACCAATTCTTTAGCGACTACAGGAGTCAATTTTGATTTGTAAGCTTAGACAACATTCCAGGTAGGGAATGGGGCTTGTTGTCAATTTCAAACATTCAGAAAATACCTGTGTACATAAGCACAAAATTTGCAACAAGAATTTTAAGATGGAGGGAGCAGTTTCTGCTCTCCTCCATGACTCTGAGATTAGGAAGTTTCAGTCTTTCCCCCATGTCCTGTAACACAAACCTGACTCCCTTAGTGGAGCTTCTCTTGCTTATACTCAAGCACATATGAAAGCATGCAGGTATTTGGAATAGTACTCCAAACAGTTTGATACAGGATTGCGTATAAATATATATATATATATAATTATATGATAAGGTCTATCCATGGCTAGTGATTTTTTTGCACATGATTGAATAGATGAATATAGGTCAAACTAAGTGAAATTGAGAGTTGTTTGAAAAGTGTGCTTGATAGAAGGCATAATGGTTGTATATAGTCTAGTTGGTTCTAATAAAAAATTAAAGCAAACAGGCATACCAAATATTCAATACTTTCTCTTCATGTTCTACACATTTTGTCATTTTATGATTCATGGTTTTCCATTGCATATTTCATTCCTACTATATATTTGGTGAGCCAACACTTTATCAAACAATAATTTCTACCTTAATTCCATATAAGTTAAAATCTTAATTAATTTACACATAACTTTCATGGAACTATTTCCATTAACAGCTCATTCTCATAATATGTATAATTTTGTTTTTGGTTCATTTTGGTAGTGAGAGAAAATGCCGTATAGGTGGGTCTAGCTTTTGCAGGCATAGGACCGTGCCTACTAAAGACTGGACTAGGCTCCACGTAAAGTTATGAGCCAAGTTTGCTAGTCCTCTGACTTCCAAAGTTAGAACTAGGCTCCACACAAAGTATGAGCCAAGTTTGCTAGCCCTCTTCTACAGCAATGTCTGATAGGTGGAGATGGACTAACCCACAGTTACACCCATTAAAGAGAGTGTGACATAAAACAAAAGGACAAACTTACTCCGAATCTGGACATTGATGGATTGATTTGCAGAGTCCAAGCTGTTTGTGGCAACACATGAGAATACTCCAACAGTATCCATAGATGTATTTACCCATTGTAACATAGAAGTACCACTAAACCGATCATTGGAGGTGGTGACAGTGATCGAGTCATTGCTGCTGCCGAGAAATAGTCCATTGTGCATCCACTCCAGTGAGGGAAGAGGTATTCCTTCAAAGTTACACATTAGAATCAAAGTGCTGTTTATGTCGAATGCTTCCAAGTGACTATTGTTGGTAGTCACATTAGGTGCAGCTAAAATAGTGAGCATAGATAATAAAGTCACTACAATGATGGTTGTTGTTGTATAGTAGTTGTTGATAAGTACAGAGTAAAATGTGTATACTGTGTATTGAAATCGACCCTCAACAGGTTTGTGTTTGGGTAGTCAAAGGTGCATAGAGTAGTAAAACCAGAAGAATGTATGCATAGTTATACAGATCATTACAATCTAAATGTAATGAAATGCTCATGAAAAGCACATTAAAACTGTTCAAACGTGAATATTTTCATAACAATTAGAAAACCTATGTGATTAGAAAATTTAATGAAAATAATCATTGGTAAATATTTCTTTTGGATAGGAAATGGCAAGAATGCACTTAAAGTTTGAATATATTGAAAAATACCTGACAGCTATATATTTTTTATATTCTACAAACTAAAGAATACACATTAGTAAATATTGCTGCCTACATTGGAATCTTGCTTATCAAGTCATTAAATTTCTAGGCATCGTGGTCTGCTGGTAAGTTTGGGAAAGTCATGTGTGTTTTTTAAGATCAATGGCTCATAGTGGTGTATTTATACGTGATGTGCAAATATTATTTGTTGCAATTATTGCACATTACAAGAGTGGTATATTTTTGTTAATAGCAGATGGACTGTTTATTGTGGATGTCTAGAGGACCAGTATTTAGCCACAGCTACATATACTGCAATTTTGAAAATTGAGGGTTATGCGAAATTTCAAATTTATGGGCACCTATTGGTCCAACAATAACCGGATAAATTCTAATGTATTTAATATGCAATAAAATGACCACAACATAGGCGAAACTTTTAATATTATACAATTATGCAACTATGAATAGATTACTATTTTCTTTCCAATCTAACTTTTTTGTTCTTTCGAGCTGTAGCTTGTAGCTAAATTGTATTTTTACATGGATTTTATAGAGCATACTTCTACAGACTGTTTGACCAGCACTTGTTTCAACCAGTTAATTAAACAGTGAGTCTCTTCTCAAATTTTATTGCACTTTTTGTACATTTAGGTTAACTAATCATAGAAAACAATGTTTGAGGCACAGGAATAAGACTGAAATGTCAATATTTATATCTAGCTTAGAGGCATAGCTGAACAAATCCATCTAAATATCAAACAAAGTTGGGGCTGTTTTGATTCAAAGAAATGTGTACCAAATTATTTAGCCTACTTTGCCTCATATAGTTTGGTAATAATTAAGTTCCTTCTTGGCTTTGTGTTTTCTAAAACATTTCTAAATATTAACTGGATTACACTGAAAGTTCATTGCATTTTACTAAGTATAATCTAGGAAAACTGGTTGATGTATTTATAGTAGCTATAGCGAGTCTTCTTTGAAGGATGTATATCTTATTCTGATAGCTAGAGAGCTGCCAGTTATTTACGTAGTTGAGAAGAAATTTTGAGTTGGAAGCATAGACACCAAGGCAGGTGGAATTGAGGTTTGTGGTTTAAGATTTACAATTTAAAAATGTCAGAAAATAAATGTACATAAGCACAAAATCGTGCTATATGGATTTTAAGTTGTTTCTGTTGGAGAGAGCATTGTCTGTCGTGCCCTACAATTCTGAGATTGGGAAGTTTCAACTTATCCCCCTTGTCCCGTACCACCACTTTGACTCCCTTAGTGGTACTTCTGTTTCTTATACTCAAGCTGTATTATGTGTATATTTTCATCCATTTTCTTTTTATGTTCATTCAAGTAGTGAGAAAACAAGCTCTATAAGTTTGCCTGGCTTCACAGGCATAGGACCATGCACACACCACAACTTTTACAACAATGTCTGATAGGTGGAGAGTTACACCCATTAAAGTCAGTGTGACATAAAACAAAAGGACAAACTTACTTCGAATGTGGACATTGATGGATTGATTTGCAGAGTCCAAGCTGTTTGTGGTAATGCATGAGAATACACCAACAGTATCTGTAGATGTATTATCCCAATGCAGCATAGAAGTGCCACTAAACTGATAACTGGTGGTCGTGATGGTGATCGAGTCATTGCTGCTGCTGAGAGGCAGTCCATTGTGCATCCATTCCAGTGAGGGGAGAGGTATTCCCTCAAAGCTACACATCAGAATCAAAATGCTGTTTATGTCGATTGCTTCCAAGGAACTATTGGTGGTAGTCACATTAGGTGGAGCTAAAATAGTGAACAAAGAGAATAAAGTCACTACAATGCTACTTGTAGTTGTATAGTAGTTGTTGATAAGGACAGAGTAAATATGTATACTGTGTATTAAAATCGACCTTCAACAGGTGCGGGTTTGGGTAGTCTAAGGTTCATAGGACTAAATCTGTAATAAAACTAGGACAAGGTATACAGAGCATTCAAATTATACAGACCAAAATGTAATGAAATGCTCATGAAAAACACATGAAAACTGTTAAAATGTGAATATTTTCATAACAATTAGAAAACCTATGGGATTAGAAAATTTAATGATAATAATCATTGGCAAATATTTCTAGAATTTCACTTAAAGTTTGAATATCATGAAAAATACCTGAACTGTTTATATATTCCACATACTACAGAATACATTAGTATATATTGCTACATACATTGGAATCTTGCTTATCAAGTCATTAAATTTCTGGGTAACTTGGTCTATTGGTCTAATAATAGTAGTTTTTTGGTTCCACTGAACAGTTGTTTCACCTGTCCAATCAACATGATTGTTTGTTTTTAAACAAGGAAGAAATGACTCATCTTGAACTAAATTTTGAAAAACCAAGTTGATTCATATTTAGAACATAACATGATGTGCAGTGGTTAGACTGTCGATAATCTTTCTATTTGTGTTAGGGTATCTTTTAAAATAAGTGAAAGTGTGCTGAATCAGTCAGTAACTAGGTTGAATATAGCAAGTCTATATTTTGTTAACAAACTTTCACCTATTGTTTTAGCATTATACTGAATCAAGAAACACTTAAATGCTTTGAAATCCATCTACTATTAATATTTTAGCATTAAATCAAACTCACTTTGACAGCTTCTTATATCCTAAACACTGTTCTTAATAAAAAGAACTTCCAGCTTATCTTGAGTCCTTTTATTAGTAGTAAGTGAAATTGATCTACAAGGTCTTGTATCTATATTATCCTTTTCCCTTATTCATTACTGTAAAAATATGCCAACTTTGTTAGTGGTTGTTGTTATAATTCTATTTTTAGCTGTAGCTAACTGAAAAGATTAACTTCTCAAACTGTTTAGAAATATAGCATACAGTTAGGTAGAACTAGGAGCTCCATTGAAGTGAGCAAACAAAAGTGATGTAGCTCTATGTCTCTATATGTTATCAACAAATTTTTCTATCCAGAAATAGCACCTTGCTCAAAACTAAAGTATTTGGATGTTCTCTTGTAAGTATAGGTACTTGTGCTGCTGTCCAACAAAGAAGAACTTCCAGAAACATTAGCAAATGCCAGAAGAGAACAATTAAGAAAGCAGTTGCAATTGTCAGCCATAAAAAATATATATTTTTTGGCTCCGACATCTCGTCTAACCAGAAGTAAAGTTTTATAACTATTTCAAATCAATCAAGTAGCATGTGCATATGGAGAAGTGCCTAACACAAATCCTTTAATTTAAACCCCCCTCCCCCCCGAAGATGTGCAAGTTTGCGTCATAAGGTGCTTGCTTATGGGATTTAGTTGGTTAAGCCTGTTTTGAGAGTGTTTTTTGTATCCACGAGTATAAAATAGTAGTCAAACAAATATAGAGCATACCACACCATGCTCAGTACAAGAACAAAATATAAAAATAGGTCTGAGATTTAAAAGAAGAAATGATTGACTCGTGTGATCACAAACATTTATACCCTTTACTTATTATGACGTGGAACACCAATATCACATTTGGTGTTCATATTTATGGTTGTGGTAAGCATTGGCCTCTTTCTTGACAAGACAACCCGACAGTTTTTGTTTTTGTTATTAATAAACCATTTTCTGTCTTGTGTGTGTTATTACTGCTGTAGCTCTGGCAAGTCAGAGTTTACCACTGCTATGTCAAATGCAACCACAGTGTATATATAAACCTAAAATTACATTATCTTGATGTTAGCAGCATTGTTACCTAGGCACAAATTAGATATTCTCCCATATTTCACTCCGATTATTTAAGAATCTACTGTACATACACATGTTCATTAATGACACCAACATTTTCAAAGATAGCAGCAGCTGTTCTTTGGATCACCAAATAGTTCAACAATGCAATAAAGCAACTAGTGCTGTTCAAGAAAACTAAAAGTTAATTCAATGTGTGTTATCGATGGTGTCTATTGGACCAACCCACCGAACGACTGACAGATGGACTGATCGACCATTATATGAAGTAAAAATAAATAATTAATGTGACTATATTAGTTAAAGAGTAAACAATTTATCATACTCATTGTGGGTGATATATATCTTTGTCTCATGAAACTACATGTCTGCTCATGAATTAACTAGCCATATTCCACTCTGACAAGATACACACACACACACATACACATACATACATATATATTTGTTCCATGTAAAGAGCCATGCATTTTCCACCTTTTACTTCCAGTAGGGCCAGCAACAGGAACTCTTTATGGAATTTAGAAGTTGTTATGCCTCCTGAAAAGTAATTTAGTCCTCCCAATCCCTCTAGGCTGGGTCCACAAAAACAGGCACCTCTAATTGCAGGCAATTGTAGCTTAGCCTTCTTCTTATAATTATATTAAATTGTTCATGCAGACTCTACATGTCCTCTGACCTCACTTCAGAACTGCAAGAGTTACTATGGTCTTATGGCTGTGGACAAGTTGGTGAAAGTTTAGGCTGACTTTGCTGCATAACTATAGCTTCATCCAACTTGTTAATAGGCAAACAATATTGAAGGGTTGACACTTTTGAAGGACTCTAAACATTCTTAGAGATATGGTATACATTCTTACAGCATGCATGGACACGATTTAAAAGATTATTCCATGAAACACCGACCCTTGCATTATGCAAAGCAAAGCATAGCAGCATAGTTGTGTATATAGCAGATGTGATAAAAAATCAACTTCAATTTATCCTCCTGACATCATCATACAGCATTGATATTGCTATGAGGTCACCCTCTCTACTTGTCTATCTGCCTCTCTCTGTCTCTCTGTCTCTCGATCCATCCACCTACCAACCAAACCACCCACACAACCCACCCATGCATCCATCTACCAATCCATTCATCCACCCATCCATCCATCCACCCACCCACCCACCAATCCACCCATCCATTCATCCATCCATCCATCCATCCATTGGCTTAATTAATAGCAACTTCCCTCTAACATGTAATCATTTATGCTGACTATAATGTTTTAAACCCCTGTTGACTGAAGTTTCCTAGCACTAGTATATATATATACTAGTGCTAGTATATATATAGCATAATGCCTATACAGTAGTGCAGTATAATGATGATGTCATAATCTCTGATCTGGTCATGAGCATGATGTGTCATGTGAAACAAAGAATAACCAACGAGATACACCAAATAAAATAAACAGGATACTTTCAAACATGATATGTACTTTATTGCCAGCTCAGACATAACCAAACATGTGAACTATTGCATGAAGATAGGATGCCATCTCAAAATTGAACACGAATGATAAACATTGTTAAACTCGTTTGCCCATGTCAATAAAATAGCAGATCATAACAAAAACAACAGCACTTAAATGTAAGTTCATATAGTGGTATGGAATTTCAGAATTGATAACTTTGTAATGCAACAAAACAACAAAAATAGCAACAACAAAAAACACATACTCTCACCTTTGTCTTCATAAGACACTGAAATGTTGGCCACAATAACGTTTAAAAAACGCACGGTAGGGGCATCACTACTTTCTTCAAACACAAGGATATCATACACCTTAGGTGAATTACAATGGATGTTATGTATTCTTCCATTCACAAAGTGAAAAATATCAGTGTTTAAGTTGTAATCATTGAAATTCTCACTCAATATTTCCAAAAAGCTTGTCCCATTCCAAATCCTGATATTGATATCATTGAGGATCCAAGGGGATTCACCATGACTGGATTGTTTTCCAAATTTTTGCATCCAGCGCAAATGTAGATCCAGGTTTTCAATAAAATTCCATTCATATGGTATATATGCAGATGTACTCCCGGATGAGAAATTCTGTTCTCAAGGGTTTAATAAGGATTAGAGGGAATGTCGAGTTGTACATAGATGCTTGAGCTGTCACAGAGACATTTGAAGGATCCAACTCCACTAGACTTGTACCATCATTTGGCACCATGAGATTTGGCACGTAATACCTGATTGGAAGCCAACCAGTGTTGGTGGAGGAATTTGCTGACTGCAAACTGAACTTGAGTCTTACACCCTCATCAATGCGAGTTAAAGGAGAGTTAAAATGGCATCCAAAAGTTATCAGGAATTGAACCTCACTAATAATGAATGATAAGGAAATAAAGACGGTCAATTAAGGTAGCTTTTGACTGGGTTAATTATTTGTTATGATATGAAAGTGTGTCTTATTCACACTTGTCACAAGGATGCATTTTTACATATGATGGTAAGAATGTAGGTAACAAATATGACAGAATTAGTTATAGTCAATTAATCATACCAAAACTTTATATTCGCTGTTTTCCAGTTAAAAATAACTTTTAGGCTGATTTATTCAACTTTAGGTCAGTGTGTTTGTTACGGGATTATAGTGAATTTCATAAGTAAATAGAAAAAGAGGTATGTGCCTATTTTGAGAGACAAAGCCTCTGCATGCATTAGATTATCAATTAAAAAGAGCTTATCTCTAGGTATACAGAAGTTAACTATACTTGAGTTAAATGCGAACAAAGTGAGCACCAAAATCATTACATTCCTGAGGTTCCAAGAAATGATTCTCCTTATGATATTGATATGAACAGATAAACACAACAATAAGCATGAACTAACGAGTTCCTTGAAACTTGTTAGGAACTACAACAGTTGTATCCACAATGCCAAAAACAAGTTTCACCTAAGTGATTCATGCCTATAAAAGGCAACCGTGCAAAAATGCTCAAAATAAACATTTCCTCTTTCATTAGTCTCATGGTTTGTACTTCAGTTGCTCCTTTCCTGTTGTATTAATGAGAGAAAAGGACTTAGGAGAAAGAATGAGATGTTTATCATGGAACTATATGGACAAAGAATTTTCTTTGATCCTGCAAGTAGCAGCCCAACCATCATGACACCAACATAACTAATAATGTAGACGATGTATTCTACTCTGATACAACACATAATAATTGTGGAGTATTTGATAGAGTTGGTTGCACCTATACCATGGGCTCATCCCAGAAACCAAACAGGAAACAGGTATGCCTTAGTGGCTGCAGGCTTTGTTTAACAAAGGGTCGAGGCATATCCGTACCCAATGATGAAGATAGTGTGGTGCCATAAACCTGTTGATTAATGTTAATCTATCTGAGCAAATTATACATATCCGAGTTGACAATTTGAGTGATGTATTTGAGGAGAGGTGTAAGCTTTTGCAGGTTAAAAAGTCTAGGACTATATACCCCATATCCCCCACACTGCAATGGGATGGTGGAGGGTTTAACCAGACCTTGCTAGACTAGCTCACCGCAACTGTTAAGGATCACACGAGTGCTGAGAGGATAATCTTTATGAAATGTGTCTTGCCTACATTGCCATAAGTTTCTCTCCTTTTATATTGATGTCTGGAAAACATACACTGTTTCCATAAGATCTAATGTATGGCACAGAAATCATGAAATATTCCCAAAACTGCAGCAGGTCCTTAAAGATATGCATAACCTCACAATAAGTGTGATCTGGTATGCTATACTCTCCTGTAATTGCCTGTGGTGGGTTGTGGTCCTCTATTCAGAGAGCATGAACAAGTTACAGACTGTGATTATCAATTTTGGTTTTTCGACACTAATCTACTATTAGTAAAATAATGTGGAAACTCCTGTTCCTGTTGACATTCATCTAAATGTTATGAATTCTGAAGATGAACCACTTGTGCGTCACCCTTCCATCCCCTTACCATTCATCCCCACACCCCACCACCTTCCCAAACATACACACATGCCTAGATAAGATCTTTTCAATCCAGGTATCCAATAAGACATGGACATGCTCCAGCCATTTTGTGCAAATATACAAACCTATTAAAAGCAAGATGGACATTGCTGTCTTTAAAGCCTCTGCACACAGCTCACTTAATGCATAATCCATTACCAAAAAATGTGCATTGGTTGTGTGCGCACTAAATTTGGACTTAAAAATAGTGTCCTAACAACAATCACTTCCTGTGAGGTGAAAAGTGCTATCAATCGATACGGCTGTCAATTGGCTACAGGAGCAATAATTATGCGAGAGTGAATTAAAAACAACTTCACTCTTGCTGTGGCTATTGGAGGAGCTTTGAGGAAACTTGATTGCTGATATATACTTACCTAACTACTGCTCTAACAACTGATAAAACTAGCTGCATAACACCTGTGTGGAGTTTGCGGAACATCATCTTTGATGATACTCTGTTCTGCAGCACATGTCTCCTTCAGGTGTGTAGGTAGCTTACCTGTAACCGGAGAAAAATCTGCTTTTTCCTGCATGTGCTGATTGAAATGTCAGTGTAGATTTGCCCAATATATGTTGTAACAACATGAACAACACATACAACATGCACTCTCACCTTCCTGTGCTTTAGAATAACCACAAGATTTCTCTGAACAAAAGGTATGATTAATTCACGTCTATTCGATTTGTTCTTGTGAACTCTGAAGCAGATGTTATTTAGGCAGTGGGGTATATGCTTGACTGCATGAATGTCCAAAACTGATACTTTTATATATTGTTTAATAACTCAGCAGTGCAATGGTTATAGTCTTTCAAACTTAGGGGGTAAAAAGATGAATGTTTAGGCAACATACTGACACAAATTCTTCGCATTCCACAGACCGCAATCGCCAAAAAAAATTAGTTCGTGCGCACCCCCTCAAAACAGAAAAATTCAGTCATTTATAGACACGGGATTTTCCCCATTAGCCACATTTGTAGCACTTAGAAAGTGTTGATAACGTGAATAGAATGGAATTTTGATAATGAACTTTGTAACATACTTATTAGTTTATGTGTGAAATAGACACCTTCACACTAAAATAGAGTTCAGGACCCAGCAATGCAATTTTGTCATGCAAAATTGTAATCAAAAGATGCACAAAGAAAAGCTCTACAAGAATGATAGAACATATTATTAGTACCAAAAAAAAGTTATGATGGTTCAAAACTCGAAATGATAATTAGAGTCCAATATCCTCGGTAAAAACAAAAACTCGCCGATGGGATTTGTAGAGTTTAACTGCAGTTTTTACATCCTTTCCAGCAGCTCTACCTTCTCTGTACGCTCTCTCATACTCCCTTGCCTTTCTGAAATATTTCCTTGTCATTTCCACAGGTACTGAATCAAGAGCTGGATTGAGGATCTGGCGGAGCTTAATCTTGGATTGCCCCCAAACACGCTCTATGGGGTTCAGCTCACAGTGAAATTTTGGAATAAAAAGACAATTGAACCCCTGTTGTTGACATAATGTTCGACTTGAGTCTTTTCGAAAAGGAAGTCTTCATGATAGGAGAGGATTGTTCTCATCTCGTCAGCTCTGAGGGTGGCTGTGTTGATTCCCCTCTCTGCAAGGATGGTCCTCAACCCCTTTGCCGACCCATTTGGCAACACCATCAACTGTGGCTGACCAGCCCATACAGTGTCCCTGACCCGGCGAGTGCCTCCGTCTTTCACCAAGATGTTTCTTACAATGAGTGCCTTGTCGTCAAACTTCCTATGGAAACTGCTTTGATCCAGGACAAACACCACAGTATGGGAGTGTACTGGGTATTTGACATCAACAATATCACAGGCCGTTTTCATCTGTTCCAAAAACCGATCCCCAGTCCAATACCAATCCCGCTCACTGCCATATTCGAGAAAAACTCGTGCTTGCTGATCTGCCGAGAGACGTAAGTAGCCATTATGTTCATCTACGAAGTCTGACACCATGATGCCACTCCCTCTAGTCTTGGGAAGAAGTCCTGGTCTATCTTCTTCTCCCCACATCCACGTTTGCCCCTCATTTGTGTTGTAGATCGACTCATCATGGTACAACACAACCAGTGTCTTCTTCTCGCCATCCTCCTCTTGCCAAATTCTTGGAGGCTCATCACAGCATGCTGGCGGTAGCTGGTGTGTCTGTTTGAGTGTTTCCATGGTCTTCAAATAGTCCTTTAATGTAAAGAAATGATGTCAATTATAAAGTCAAATAAAGAATTAACACACCTTCCGATGCTTGACGACATCCTCCCTCTCATGGCCATCAATATAAACGCCTTTTTTGTGGCTGACTGGCTTGAATCCCAGATGGTGCAACCAGCGAACTGCTGTGCGGAAACCAACATGCCTGGGATAGTGTGGTGGCAAATGGCATGATGGAAGCAGCTTCTCATTCACCCAGGTGCAAAAGGCCTGTGCAGTCATATTGGGGCGTCCTTTAATAAAAGAATTCTCCCTGACCCATTCTGCAGCCTTGCGATTTATCTATTAATGTACATATACAATGTAAATGTTGCATGTTTCATTCATATCCACTCCCACAAACAATAACTAACCTCTTCATCTCGATAAACAGTCGTCCTCTCATACTTTCCTTGCTTCCGCTCATCCAGCTCTCCCTTGTTGTCAAAAAACTGCTTCCTCAACCTTCTCACTGTCTTGTCACAATATCCAACAATAGAGGCAGCTTCCCTGGAAGCATCAACAATTTGCATCTTCTGCCTTTTCCGAAAACTCTCCATTAAAACCACTGCCAACATTCTACGATCATCAAGAGGAAGAGTCTGGAGGAAATCGTCGAATATCTCCTGTACTCTAGCGTCGTCAAAAGCGTCAGCGTCGCTCTCATAGTCCGTTCCACTTCCCACAATTGGACTCTCAAACAGCTGCTCAGCGTTCTCTGGAACAACGTCAACAGCAGAAGATGGACCCGCACCTTCGCTCTCAGTATTCGCTGAAACTTCTGCCTTGGATGCCTTAGCTCGTCTGGCAGCCGAAGTTATTTGTTTTCTCTTCCGTTTCTTACTCCAGGGCACCTCCCCCATCTCAAACAACTCTTATACTGAACGCGGCCTCGCACCACTTCCATGGTAGGCGTGTACAGTGAAAACGTCATCATTTCCGTAGTAATAGAGCGATCTAATTGGTCAGATTTTACTTTTCACTTTCAAGATCTAAAAATTAATTTGTATGTAGTTTTGCTAGTGTAGATTTCAAAATAGCATTTTTTGTTAATATCACAATCAACAAAAAAGATATAAGCATAACAAGTTTTGTACATTCATAATGGCAAGCACTATACTCAATTGCTGCTAAAGAACATGACCACATCACCATAATTAAGTAGTGGTTCTTGTTTGCTAGTAGAGATGTACCAATACATTTTTAATGACAGCAAGACTAGTGCTTCACAGTGAAATACCTTTTGGATGACTAACAAGATATTTTTAATCACAGGTCTTAACAGCTACAGTATATAGAAATAACTCGTATACAACTAGGTGATGGGGTATCTACCTGACTGAGATGCTAATTTTGGATCTTGATCGTATGCTGCAAGCTGATACCCTCAGCTTTCTATTAAATATATCTTGCTGAATCGGCAGCTAATCCACTGGCATTCACTACTGAGCTCTACTGATGGCACACTAGCATTAAATCATGAAAAAACTTAATGCATTATCAGGCCATTGTTTTGCACTAGCTCAGCCATCCAAAATGAACGAGACTCTAGTGGGTTTGGGAAGGATGGAGGAGGGGAAAGTGCATAGGAATCCAATACAGTAATTTCTTTTGAAGTGAAAGGGAACCCAATAGTGCAATTCTAGGAATTGAGTAGGGATTTTATCCATCACATGTAACTAGAGTATTCAATGATATCTGGGATTTCAATAGCCTTCTGTGAAGAACATAATCTAATTGCCCAATTGTGTTTTGTTTCCTAATGCAATTTTATGACTTCAAGCTTGAACATTTGTCAAAAACCTATCTGTTCCTTGACTATCTGAGAATATTAAAATTTGGGCTATGTGTCCTTACTAGTATCTTTAGGTTCCAAAAGTACTTTTACTGCTAAGAAGTTATTTTGTTATGCAGTACATAATGGTCTACTGGACTTTGCCTGTAGCCAACTTTGAAACCATGAACCGAATTTAGTTAGATTAATTGATCATTAGTATGTCATGATGGCACTGTTTAGCACAAACACACATGAATTAAAGGTCACAAACTTGAAGGTTAGAAATCATGGCTTCACAAATTTTGATGCTCACAACTAAAAGGAACTAGCTATTTTACACATTATAGCTGAGGTACTGAGTTATAATGTTAACCACACTTTTATTTTAATCAAAACAGGAACCTTAAGGTGAAAGAAATAGGGAAGGTCATGATAAAGCCCTCTAAATTCTTCCACATGACACACAAGGTATTTCAAAATACATTACAATAATACATATTATAGCTGGGAGGGTCAATGACATGCCATGTTGTGGGGAGAGACATATGGAAATGTTGGGTGAGGGTTATGCGGATAACTCTAGAATTGTAATAACTAAGTATATGCGTTGTACATAATGGTTGAAATGGTTTGATCAAAACTCTTTTGCTTATTTCTTTCTTTGTTATGATCTATAAGCTATCACAATATTAGCACACACGAGGACACATGAGAAATACACATAGCTGTTTAAAACTGATCTAATTATCTAAGTCAGAGAACATGACAAAATTGTTACCCTCTCCCATTCTCCCTCCATGCCCCTAAAAGTCCCCACTCATCTGCTGCTGCTGACCCTGTGCCTATCTCCTACTTAACTACAACACTTTTATTCACAAAGAGATCTATCTTTTAACACATTGTCCTGTTTTTGTTATTTGGCTCCACAATGATGTTCTGAGCATACCCTAAATTTTTTTAAATCCCTCTCAATTACTAACCAAGTATTTCACTCCTATTTCAACACTAACCAAGCATTTCACTCCTACTTCAACACTCACCCAGACTTTGAATTCGCTACTACCTTCTGTTTTGAACCCCTAGCTAGTGTGTGAATTGCTAATGCCTTCAGTGCAAAACTTAGCCAGCTCTTTTACATTGCTTGATTCATGTTATTTCTGGAGTATATATAACAAAGGTTAAATATATAATCATCTCACATGACTGGGTTAACTGATAGCATGGTAGGCCTAGATCCCTTCTGAATACCGCCAAGAGATGCCACGTCATCTGGACAAGTTGGAGGAGGATAGTTTCCAATTTGCGCTGAGACAAGCTTAACGATTCCTAAAAATATAACTATTGCAGTTAGGAAACGGGTAGAGCCACGGAGTTTCATTTTGCGTTTTGCAAGACTACTGTTTGTGTGGTGTCCTCAACCTGAATACTATTTCATTGCGTCATTATGATGGCATATACTCCCACTCTTCTCGCTCACATGATTTGATTCTGAATTCAGAATTCTGTATTTCATCGTGCATTAGCCGCGGCGCTCTCCCACAAAGAAAGACAAAAACAATTAGGCGTGGAAAAAGCCGAGCGCGCAACTGCAGTTACACTTGCTCGGGTGGGGAAGACGAATTATCACTTGTACATGTAAAAGAATATCTCTAGCCCTCTCCAGCCAAGAAATATTTCATTTTCTTCGAGATCTTCTCGTAGCAAGGGGAAAGAAAAAAAGGCTTCAAGAACTTCAAAGAAGAGGACTGCTTTGTCTATACTTTTCTCATGCAGACAAAATAATTTGCTGCCAAAAGATTTACATAGCAAAAGATAGGAAGCCTTCATCAGTCAGGACAAATCAATTGCTTCTTCAAGATTTATATTGGTTATTTAGAGCTATAGCTACATAGCTCATGTAACATCTTACTTACTTCATGCATACCACACTGTAAACAATGCAGGAGATACCTATCAAAGTGCCAGATGATGCTGTCAAGTGATAAACAACTCAGATGGCTGAAATGTTGGAGAGATGTTGGATGAAGCACACAAAGAAGAAAGGAAGTAGGTCAGTGGCACAAGTCAATCCCATACATGTTGTTTGCATGCAGGACTGGCTTCACACCATTTGAGATAGTGAATGGACACAACCTCGAGACCTGAAGGACATCCTCAGAGAGCAGAGGCAATAACTCTCAGAGAGCCAAGACATCATCATGTCATACCTGAGAGATACATATGAGAAGCTTGAGATGTCCCAAGATCTGGCATGAAAGGTAGAGACAGTAGCCAAAATGCAGATGATGGTCTGCTATATATGATTGCCATAGATAAACTTTCAAGTAAATGGCCTATGGATACTCCTACCATCTGTCTTCAATAACCTGAGGGCAAGATGGCTGGGGCCTTTTCCCATAACGGAGAAGCCTTCTTAGATGACCTACAAGGTTAAGACTGGACAGTGAGGAAAATCTAACAAAACATTGTATGTAAATATGCCTGCATGCTGGGAGTCACCATTAGTGTGTGGAGTACTGAGATGTCATCACCACCACCACAGAATAATCTAAACTTGGAACCAACCCAACACGACCAACTGTTGCAGCTGCTGCATGAGTACCGATGCATCTTTACTGACCAATCCTACCTAACAATGATGGGGAGATTGACACAGGAGAAGAAAAACCCATCAGCTCACCACCCTACCACATACCACATGCAAGGCGTGCAACAGTGAAGAAAGAGGTAGCCCAAATGCTATGAACAGGAGTGATTTAGGTTAACACAAGGGCATGTGGGCAACATCCATTGTGCTGGTCTACAAGAAAGATGGGTCACTGTGTCTCTGTGTCGAATATGGAAACTCAATGCAGTGTCCTTTTCTGATCTATTCCCAATGCCATGCTTCGAGGACCTCATTGACAGACTAGCTGGAGCTCACTATGTCATTACCCCGGATGTTAAAATGGGATACTGGCAGGTGCCAGGGGCTGAGAGATCGTGCGAGAAGGCAGCATTTATGACTCTGTTTGTAAATTACCACTTTTATGTGATGTTCTTCAGCCTGGTCATCCCTGCCACTTTCCAAAGGATAATGGACACAATGTTGGGAAATGCCCTGGAAACTACATCTCAGCATACATCAGGTCTAGTCATTTTCAGTCATGCCTGGAAACAACATCTTACCAACTGGCCAAGACACAGAGATGACTGATGACTGTGGGTTAACGATCAGCTACCTAAGTGCCATTTTGCGATGAAAGATTGTTTATACCTAGAACATGTGGTAGGGCAAGGCCCAGTGAAGACTGACCCAGCCAAGATTAATGCAGTAGTAATTTTTTTACCATTAACTTCCTTCTTTAGTCTGAACCTATCCTAGTGAACTACTATAAAATTATAATTTGTAGCAATAGCTTTCACACAGCATTCAAATGCACTTTTGAAAACCCGAAAAAGTAAGTTGCTTAGCTAGCCTTAGCTGTGAACACTTAGAAACTTAGTAGCCAATTGGGTAAATCTTCATTTATGTACTAGACAAATGCAGCAGCTATAGCTACAGTTATAGATTAAAGCTTTTCTCAGATGCTCTTTTGAGGTTAAGGTTCTCAAGTGCTCTCTCTAGAATGTATTTTGACAAGTAAGTTGCTTAGTTGTGTAGAAACTTTGGTAGCTTGCTAAGGAAACTACTCATGTTTTAACTAAGTTCTAGATATTTGAGGGATAACCAAGCCCAAAATAGAGTTTGTTTGTTTGACAGAAGTAACTATATAAAAAAATATCCTGCATGTGGAGGGTGTACCATTATTGTTGCCTCTGTGTTCTATTAATACCGCTCTAGCCATATTCATGGTAGACACAGAAATGGATGGAGTCATAGTAAGCACTGCTCTAGATATTCAGGAAATTATTTAAGTTGTCAAAGTTACAAAGTTGGTCTCATAGTACAGATTTGACTATAAAAAGGTTAAAAATAAGATTCCCTGAGCATATCATGGGGTATATGTAAATGTGTGTTAGTGCATGGTAGTGAGAGGTATATAGCACATGATAGTGATGGACAGTGTAGTGTTGATTTTACTTGTAACTATTATTGCTAAAGCAGTGACAAAACTGCACATGACAATGGTATCCGTAGATGCATTCAACCACTGAAAAGTGGAAGTACCACTAGACAGACCACTAAATACACGTTTCTGCAGTTTGCATCCTTCCAAAGAAGGAAGTTTACAAACCAAAGTTTAACTAATTAGCTTCCAAATGTCTAAAGGCCCATAGCTAGACATATTTATAATTTTAAGGAGTGCATACCAAATAATAAAAGGAACAACAAACAAAATACAGATTTTTATAAAGTTAGACTTCATTGTATAAATATATATAATGGTTCCACTAAATGTTTATTGTCTACATTGGTAAATTCTTACGAGCCCAAATCGACCGAGTACCTGCTCCAGAGACTATCCATGGCGGTCCAGCGGGGGAACTGCACATCTGTACTGGGCAGCACGGGCATCTGACACTTTCCTAATACAATTGTATATCTTTGTTTAAATTTTTTTTGTCTTGCATCTGTTTTTATAATTAAGCAGCCAGAAGTTATTTAGTATAAAAATGTTTGATGTGTTTCTGTGCAAAAAATGTCTCCTCACTCTATTTGTTGTTTGAGGTATTTCTCTGTGTCTCCAGCGAGACTAGTTCATACTTGAGTCATGAACCCATGAAGAGCTGCCGCCAATGAATCAAATGAGTCAACTGGAATTCCCACTGCAGTATTGTCATTTACAGGTATATAGCCAGATTCCATGTGGTCATGTTTGTCCAACTGCTTCTTTCTGGCAGCCTTTCCAAAATTAATGGTGAGCCGCCGCTTTTGGAGTTCGATTTTATTGAACTACCTAGGTCTAAGATTCTAAAGAAGATCCCTAGTTGCCAGAGGCCTTCCCCTTTCAAAGTTCAAAGAGTGCCCCCAAGTGGTCCTTAGCATCTGGGCAGCTGAGAGTGGAAGAAGATCCTCCTGGTCCCAGAAACCCAATTAAGAAGAGTAAAGCAACTGCTCTGGATCCGTTCAAGTCACTGGTTTGCCAAGTGTCTGAGAAACTGGAGAAGGAATATTTTAGGAGCTGTTCGCTTAGCTTCCTCGGAGATTCCGAGAGTTATGATGCCACCCTTTCTTCCCTCAGAGAGAAGTATCCCTTTCCTCATCCTGATGCATATATACATCCCACCCACCCCTGGTGTCTTTCCCTTGTAATTTACTGTTTCCGAAGGAGATGTTGCTCGAGCAATCAGATCCTTCCTTTGTGCGCCAGCTGGTGGTCCTGATAGTTTAAGACCACAACCTCTGAAGTACCTCCCGAAGCATACCAATGAAGTCTCCTACCTTTGCTCAGTCTTAGCTGCTTTCTCTACCATGGTCCTAGAATGAGGAATAATTTCCTCAGTCTTTTTTGTGTGTGGGTAGTTCAAGAGAAGAAAGGGGTTGAGGTCAGACACACATCGTAATAACATGCACCCTTCGTCAGCTAGTAGGAACATGGTCAGTGAGGACATGGCATCCATGCTAGCATCTGGGAAGCTTAAGCTGGGTTTTGGGTTCAGGGTATGTGTGTGAGTGTGTAGGGGAGTGGGGAGTGTGTAGGGATTGGCAAAGCAGCTGTCTAGTAAAGCTTGACTTCCAAAACGCTTTCAGAGACATGATGTTGGCAACTGTCTATACATTAGTACCTGTAATCTACAATTTTGTTCATTCTGCATACTCTTCACCATCCTCCTTATTCTGAGGTGACAAATTCCAGCTGAATGGGTGCAGCAGAGAGATCCTCTTGGCACTCTCCTTTTCCATCTCTGCATCCATCATAGCTGCACTCAGTTGTCATGATATTTTGCATCTTGTTGCTCCGCCTCTGCATGGATGTTGAGTGTGGCAGTGACCATATCTTTGCTCGCATTCACTCTAGTTTCCCCGATTTAGCTTTGGACTCTGTGTTTTCTAATGGTAATTCTCTTTTGTGATTTTATTTTTGATCTACTTTTTTCCTTCCTCATTATAGACTCTTCGAATTCGGGCCGTAAGTCGTTAAGGAGGAAGAGGACTGAAAACGTATTTTTTAAAGTGTTGATAAGTGTCTGCAGGTTGAGTTTCAAGTTTCAGGTCGTTAAGGAGGAAGAGGACTGAAAACGTATTTTTTTAAGTGTTGATAAGTGTCTGCAGGTTGAGTTTCAAGTTTCAGGCAAGGGAATCTACTCTCAGAAGATATAGTACAGTGCATATTGTTCATTTCATTTCATTTCACTTCACGTTCGAAAGAGGTTCTTCCCCAGTCTAACCGGTCTACAGTCGAGCGTTCGGCGATGATCGCGCCAACACTTTTTATAATATTAAAATGTGATAGGATCTGAGAAAAGGGGTCTTATGTTGAGAAAAATGTAACATTTTTTCTTTTTTTGTACTACAGGCATCTACTACCTTTCCTTTACCTTTGTGTGAAGTCTGAAGACTCCTGCTTGCTTCTTTATAGGCAAGCGTGGGGTTAGAAGATTAAGCTTGCTACGCGTGAACGGGAAAATACATTGGGAAACACCCACAAAAGGCTTCTATATGATCGCGCGGTTAAAAACTAACAAAGGAATGGCTTCATCAAGTGCACAGGAAGCTGCAAAAGCCATTAATTGCTTAATGAAATTCTCTCCTGAGACCAGCAGTCTCTCCTAGAAATCATTGATGACTATTTTACTTCAAACTATGGTTGTGACAGTGACACTGACTCAGAGAACGAACAAGCAGATATAATACATAATACATACACTACAAAAGAATAAGAACAATTAATGGATGCATTTATTTGTAAGTAATTATGTGGTTGATGGTGACAGACTTGAGCAACTTCATAGTGAAACTGGAGAGAGTGATGATGATCTGGAGGATGTTCGAGAGCTGACCATTGACAAACAGGTCCAGTAAGCAATGATGCAGTTGTCTGCAGTTTCATCAGTGGATTTTAACGTTTGAGACATGGACATTAAAAAAGATCTAGTGACCCAGTTTATGACTAGTGGCTGTGGCTGCTCACAGTTCAATGGCAAAGAGTGATCCATCCAGTTCACCAATGAGCTGCATGTGTAGCAACAGTTCTCAAAGCAGTCAGCAGGCAAGCAACCCCTGATCCTGGAAATGCCATCACAGAGCCCTCCAGCAAAGCGTGCTAGGGTTTGTCGAACCTGCAAGAAAACCGGACACAACAGCAGATCCTGCCCTAACAAAGAACAATTGTTATAGCAGACATCCTACACTAGAGACTATTCTGACGTTATAGTTATCATTAGAGAGCTAACTCTAATCTGTTTTCTCTCACTTTTATCCTTGTTTTATTGTTACTCGTACTTCCATTGATCTAAACGTCTAAAAGTTACCTTTTCTGCACAAGCTTCATCCAAGAATAGCGCGTTGTCCTATCAGCAAAGAAGTGTTTCTTTTCCACCTTAGCGTAGCAGCTCAGCCTTGCTAGTCTTCACCACCAGTTCACACCTCGACCGTGCGCGGAGGTGCACGGTAATTACCAGTTTAATTTTATTTTAACGCTTTTTTCTCAAAATGAATGCGCTTCAAGCCACTAGCATTCAGGCTTTCATAACTTTCCTTCTGAATGGAAATAAGTGATCATTTTAGTTCCAAAATATAGGCATTGCTTTGTTCTTTCACCTGATATCAATAACTCAGTTATTTTTAATTTTGTACCCTTTTCTCAGATCCTATCACAAATGTAGCTTACCAGACCAGGCGGGGGTGTACTGCGCACCCGAAAAGACGAACACGATTTTTTAGATCACACTTTTTTTCGGCGACACTTACCAACAATTGCTGGAAAGGCGTCGACTGGGGAAGAGAAAGGAGAAATCTTTTAAACAACGAATGCCAAGTAGTGCGGAAGAGTGAGAAGGACTGGAAGAAAACCCCCACTAGCGGCTGTTGTTGAGCCTGTTACTGTAGCCGCGTCAGGCAAGTTTAATGTTTATCTCCGTACTAAAAAGTTACTTGCTGTGTCCTTCCTTTATTAGTGAGTCTCTTGGATCCTGACGGTGGGGCTTCTGTGAACCTTCACTTACCTTGCAATCAATAGAAAATGTCTGAAGAGAGGCCAGTTCCAGTGGTGACCCTGGCTAGGTGGAAGTTGGCTCTCTTGGTTCGTTCAGCTTCTTCTGGGGTGTTGCTACCGGATCTATTGGCTCTACCTGTTCGGACTAGAGGGGTGTTGTGGGAGAACTGGGTAAGGGTAATGACTTAGATGAGCTTAGACAGATCATAGGAAGTAGTAATAAGTGCGTTCAATGTGTAGCCAAGCTCCTTTACAACTGAAGGAAAAAAGTTCCTGTAGGGCAGGCATGGTGTTTTCTTTTTGTTCAAATTGTGGTAACACTCGAGACATCTCAAACCCTGTATCTGTAGAAGCGCATAGTTTGAACAGCCAGTCAGTACTGGGTGCTCGCATTGCTGGAATTAGTCATTCTGGTCTGGAAGACATCACTGCAGTCATGGATATGTTGCTCCCTCTTAGTTTCACCATTTTTTGTTGCTTTTTTGGAATATATACTAAGACAATAGGGAGTGACCCAAATGCAGTCACACAAATTATTATGTTGGATGCCGCTTATGGGGTTGGGCATGAAGACATTATTGATGTTAGTGTTACTGTTGATGGCACATGGCATACAAATCAAATTATGGTGTTGCTGAGACACTGGAGAAGTTTTAGGTCTTATGTCTAAGTTCTGTCAAGCTTGCGTGCGAATACCTTAAGACGAGACAGAGGCAAGTTACAAAGAATGGTTTGAGGGCCACACGGTAAGTTGTGAAGCCATTTTTGAAGGATGTTCTAGTTCCATGGAAGTTGTAGGAACAAAACTTTTTGGGCATTCAGTGGAGAGACTGAAGCTTTTTGGTACACACACACACAATTAGTGATGGGGATACAAATGGTTTCAAGTCTTATGGTCCTAGTTTTGAACTAGAGAAGGTAGAATGTATAAATCACGTTAGTAAACAATTTTTAAAGCATTTTGAGACATGCATTAAAAGGCGCTATTGATGACGATGGCAATCATGTCAATTAGGGTGAGGCTAGGGTGATTAGTCACTTGTCTATAATTGAAATGCAAACCTACTATGGGGGAGCAATTACAAATAATGAGGACAACCTAGACGGGATGATTCGCGATGTGTAAGCCCCCCAAAAAATCAACTGCAGAACATCCCCAACATGAGTATTGTCTTACAGGCTGTTTGAGTTGAACCTGCACTAAAAGTGAAAAGTGACAATCTTTTGCACAAGTGTTTAGGCGGCTACACACAGAATCAAAATGAAAGTTAGGAGGATGAGGAAGCAGCAGAGGAGAAGACCGGGTTGGAGGAGAGGTTATTATTTATATATATATATATTTTATAATGTAGCATTATGTGTTTGTCTGAGTTATGCTGAACATGCAGACCTTCACAGTGCCAAGCATTGCCCTTTTATTTTTTATCTATATTTATTTATAATTATGTTATGCACACTTTGCACATACTTTTATTTATTTTTCAGTACTATGGACCCTAGCCCTTACTTCCTCTTTGTTATTCTATTCACATCTTTGTGGTTTGATATAAAAATGTTGTTGACAAATAGTTGTTGTTGACAAATAGTTGTTGTTGACAAATAGTTGTTGTTGACCAAACGTTGACTAGCTAACATTGCTGATTTCATGTGTATGAAACCGAGCCTTTTTCAACTTATAATGATATTCACATCTTTGTGGTTTGTTATAATCAACCAAAAAATTGTTGTTGGCAAACAGTAGTTGTTGTTGACCAAAAGTTGACTGGCTAACATTGCTGGTTTCATGTGTAATATGAAATTGAGATGATATAAACCCCCTTTTATTTTACTTCCTGTCTCTTATAACAATATTCACATTTCTGTGGTTTGTTGCTAAGCAACTAAAATTTACCATAACGTCCCTTCATGCATCAGCTATCACCTGATATATAGTTGTTGGGTACTTGTCTTCATGTGGTCCTCTATAAAATAAAAATATGTGAAATTGTGTCAATTTTTGTAAAAAGTCCTCCGTAAATCTGCCAGTGAAAGGACCAAAAAAGTGGTTGGTCCACAATAAATTTTGAATTAAGAAATTGCGTCCAAATGACAATCAGTTCTAGTGAAGTGAGAGGTGTACTCAATCGATGCATGGTTGTGCTATGAATTAGCAACATATAATAATGCAAGAGTGAATTAAACACAACTTTACCTTCATTTAGGAATCATTGGGTTATGCAGTGGTCCCTCCGTATTAAGACCCTCCCAAGTAAGACCACCTCCATTATAAGACCATTTTTGCTTGCTCCCGGTTGGCTGGCTTTATTTTGCCCCTCCCAAGTAAGACCCTCTAAGATAAGTCCACCTCTCTTTTAAGACCACTTGGCCTGGGTCAATATCCTCCCAAGTAAGACCAAGCATCCAAGAATAATGTGAATTTAGTTTTTTGTTTGAAGATCTACCTTCCATTGAAGTGACATACTTTTGCCCAACTGTGAAAAATCAGGAACTGGTACATTTTTACATCTGCATTGATCCAAAGAGGGACCTAGGCACTGAGTATGAGGCACAGGCCAAGGCATGGATGAGCACTCCTATCTGGGAGCAGTGGCTCAAGCGCACCAACAATAAGATGCTTTCCAAGGGCTGGAAGATCATCATCTTCATTGACAACTGCTCAGTGCACCCAGATATCAACCTCAGAAACCTCAAGCTGGTCTTCCTTCCCGCCAACTCCACATCCATGCTTCAGCCTATGGACGCTGGCATCATCCAGGCCATGAAGCTGGTCTACCGGAAGCAGATGATCCGCTATATTCTCCGGCTCATGGACGACACTGTGAATGCCGATAGTGGTTGCACTGAGAAAATGACTGAGAAAATGAGCTTGCTTGTCAAGAAGGTGGACGTTCTGATGGCAATCCGCTGGCTCAAGAAGGCCTGGGATGACCTCCACGTGGCCACCATCAAGAAGTGCTTTAAGAAGTGTGGCTTCACAACCACCACTGCCCCTACTGCTGAGGTCGAGGAGTCATAAATGCGCTGCTGCCGGTGGGTGTGACACTGCCGAGGGCTACACCAACATCGACAGCGAGGAGCACACCAGTGAGGACCACTATGACCCTGCCCTCAACCATGCCCTCGCCACCCCTGCTGACTCCTCCCCTGAGGAGCCTGAGTCAGATGATGAGGAGGATGGACCCATGCCCACTCCTGTGACTGTGTCAGAGGTGTTCGAGATGGTGTGCAAGCTGCGTGACTTTGCCACACTTCGAGACATTCCCAAGCTTGTGGCATGTGCTGATTCTATCGAGCAGATGGTCATCCAGAACAGGATGGAGCGGACTGTCCAGTCCAGTATCTCAGACTTTCTGTGTCCTAAGGACACTGCATGAGTCAAATAATCCAATACATACATGTGTACTACAATGATAACCAATGTATTTCCAAGACACACCCATAATTCCAAATGAGAATACAGTATCTTGTCCGGGAAGCTTGCAGTTGGTTTAATATTATGAATGCGTGTACACTACACAATAAAATCCACTAAGCAATGCTTTGTGAGACCCCTGCCATGCCCGAGAGCATTATTCCCAAGTAAGACCACCTCTCTAAGTAATAAGACCAGTTGGAAGTGCTCCCTGGGTGGTCTTAATAGGGAGGGACCACTGTAACATTATCAGCATTGTTTTGCACTAGCTCAGCCATCGAGGCTGTACAGATTTGGGGGGAGGGGCACCGGCATCCAACAGGGTAACTCAAGTTGAAGAGCTGAGGAAGGGAATCCAATAGTGGTATTGAGGAAGGAGGAAATCCTAATTGCCTAATTGCAGGTATTCACACATTCCCTGGGATTCAGGTTGACTTGTATGCATTATGAACAACTTGATCTAATTGCCCAATTAGCTAATGCATGACTACCTGAGAGGACTATAATTATATTATATGTAATTATTTCAACTTGTGGGTATTATGTCCTTGGAGTTAATTGCCTAATTATCTTTAAGTTGCAAAAGTACTTTTAATGCTTCAAAAGTGCAGTACACTTACCTTTGCTGTAGCTAACTTTGAAACCATGAACTGAGTTGTTTTTTTGAATAATAGATCGGTTGTATGCCAAGCCTTGCCCAATCAGTGCACTGTTTAGCTCAAACATGCATGAACTGAAGGTCACGAACTTGAAGGCTAGGCTACACAAATTTTGATGCACAAAGGTGAAAGTAACTACATACATTTTGGCCAAATTACAAAGCTCTAAAGTCTAACCACAATTATATTTTAATTAAAATGGGAACCGCAAGATCAAAGAAATGGAGAACGCTATGATAAGGCCCCATAACTTCTCCCTCATACCCAACATGTAAGGTATATTTTAAACTATTGGTAGACATAGAGTCACTGACATGCCATGTATTGTGGAGAAACATAATATTTTGGAACTGTTTGGTGAGGGTTATGCAGACAACTCTAGTATATTGTGATACATGTATATAGCTAAGTATTAATGCTTAGTTGAAGTGGTCTGATCAAATATGTATGTTTGTTTGATTGTTTGTTCACACACAGCACACATGCAAACACAGAAATTGTATATAGTTGATTATTTAGAGCACATCTGACAAATTATTACCCTCGCCCCTCACCCCAACCCACACCACAAACACACACACACTCCCCCAAAGGTCCAAGTTATCTGCATGCTACTTACCTTCTAGCTACCTACTTAACCGCAACATTTTTAAATGCAGAGAAATCTAATTCTCTTCTATGGAAGAAGGAGAAGAATTTGATTCAAATTTGTGTATTTGGCTCCAACAATGAATCTTCAATATTTTGACTTTACCTAAAAAATTAAAAATCACTCTCTCAATCAATTACCAAGCACTTCACTCCTTCTTCTACTTATCAGCCAGACATGAATTAGCTACCACTGTCTGCTAATCCCAAGCTTTTTCTAACACTTGCCAAGGTCTTTTATTATTCATCCCTTCTTTAATATTTATGGAGTTATACATGGTAAATATACGTTCATCTCACATGATATACGTTCATCTCACATGACTGGGTTAATGGAAAGTATGGTAGGTCTAGATCCAGTCTGAATATTACCAAGAAATACCACATGATGTGGACAATTTTAAGGAGAATATTGCATAGAGCTTAGTGGGTCTGAACAAAGGTTTGATAGCAACCACCATCGCAGTTAGAAAACAGGTACAATCACATAGATTCACTACGTTTTGCAAGATTACTTGTTTGTGTGTCCTGTGTGTCCTGTGTGTCCTAAACCAAGATACTTTTTCTTTGCTTGGTATATATGCATCTTTATGATTCCTCCACAGCGAGACCCTTTACCAAATCAGAGCATATTAAACTCCCAATAGGTTTACCATAATACACGAGTCTTACCATCTGCTAGAGCATCTACCAAAATGACAATGTATATATTGTTATTTGGGTATCAGCTAATGTTTTTTACTCTACCAATCCCAGAATTAAAGGAATAATACTTTTCAGAGGATTCTTATATATTTCTGGCATAATTTATGCGAACAGAATTAGACTGATGTGGATGTGGATATTATTATGCGCATTGATTGGGATTGCCTGCAGGAATCATGACAGGGACTTGACCCATCCCCAAGGAATGTACCTCGCAGAATTGTTGGCGCAGCTAAGGTGCAATCCATGTAAAGTCAGCTAACGTAGCTCTACTGATGATGGGTGGAGCAAATGCTTAACCATCTTTCTGTATTCTGTGATCATGTGGCTTGATCTCACTTGTCCTGTTGTGTGGGAGAAAAATAAGCTGAATGGAGTCTGAGCCACCGATATGGGTGGGAAATATATTTATCCAGAAAGAAGGCAATCTGTTGTTTTCAAGTAATTTAGGAGTCCAATTTCTGCAACCGAAACTCAAAATTTGCTGAAATCATCCAGAAATTACTGTTTATCTCATACAGGAAGAAATTTAACTGCACTATGGTTATATAGAAGAGAAAGTTTTTAGTGCCCGTCATAATTATTGGTACAAAAATCCTCTCTCTGCAAAGAACGTGTATAATTATATGAGTCTTACATCCCCAGAAATTGTATATATGAGTCTTGTCTGGAAGCAAGTGCTAATAAAGGTCTCTCTCATCAGCAACAATAGCATAACTTTGGGGTATTGGCAACAGTATCCTCTCCTTCCATCACATATTTGATCTACACCACTATTCTCACCACATAGTTATGACCTGATTTCTGTTGAACTTTGCACCTGGAAAGCCAGTCACTAGAGCATGTCTACTCATCCCATAAGTCAAATAAACCCATAAGTCAAATAAATACATAAATCAAATAAACTGTTATTAATTTAATTTAAAAATACAAATATCTACATTGTGATAACTCAATAATGACATATTCACACAAGTTGACAATTGAAAAAGAATAAACTTAATTAATAGAACATAATAAAGTTAGTAATTGATCTTGTGATCAAATATGTTAGTCACAATAATGATGACTAGTTATCACAGTTTCTAATCTAAAATTAATCTGTCATCTGATCAGTCAGTGGTTATTTGATTTTCTATAATACCATCTTCCGAAGTGGTGTGTTGATCAGTTCCTTTTGGGGGATAGCTTGATTCTTTATCGTTTAACCGTTTGACGAAATTATTTTGAATTAAATTTTCAAATTTGCACACTTCTCCATTACAATCTAATATTTGAATGTTTGCAAACAGCACGCTGCCATAATCATTATTACTTTTGCCTTCAAAATTGGGCAGACTGCAATAATCAGTATCAAAATTGGACGTATCTTCAGTGTGATCCACCATTTGCATATTTCTAAGCTGCAATCCCGCTGCCGTTTCTGTTACTGCAAAAGAAATAATAATAATCACACACTTTGAGAGATGTTTATGTTCAGCACTTGTCCCACACCCAAAAATTGTACCAATATTTCATTGCTCTAGCCTTTATATTCTACTAGCTAGCATGACAAGACCTGATTTTATTAGACACTAGAGAAAGATATTTGGATGTTAAGATATCATTTGCTACTATATGAACAGCAACATCAACAAACAAGAATAACAACAATGGGTTTACCTCCATTGCCTTTGCACAAATTATTTGTTTGTGTTTCGAGTGTTCCTGGTTTTGTGGTAGAGTAAATATTGGACCGTATCTCTCTTGAACTTTTGCTCCATCCAGAAGATGTGAATATTTTGGAAAGTATTTCAGACTCACTCTTCTTACCACGCCACCAGCTTATATAATGATCCTTTACCTAATAGAGTGGTTTTATGAATATCATAAATATGATGTAACTGGGATGTTGTCACTACTTTTACTCTCATTATGGAATTGCATAATCCTGGTATATATAACTAGCCTTAGCTCAAACTTTAGTCACTAACCTAACTAGCTCTAGTTCAAACTGTTGTGATTAATATAGCGAGCCCTATATAGCTCAAGCTGGAGTGATGAATCTAGCTAACCCTAGCTCCAACTGTTGTAATGAAACTAGTGAACTCATTATAGCTCAAGGTGTAGTGATCAACTGACCTACCCCTAATTCAAGCTGTACTGATGAACCTAATGGGCCCTAACCCAAGTTGTAGTAATACACCTAGCGAGACATATATAGCTAGAGCTTTAGTCATGAACCCTAGATAGTCCTAGGCACAAACTCTAGACATGACCCAAGCCCTGGTTCAAACTTTAGTCGTGAACATTCTAACTTTAGCTCAAGGTGTAGTGGTTAACCTAGCTGCCCTAGCTCAAGCAGTAAGGGATGAAGCAGGCTAACCCTAACTCAAGTGTAGTTATGAACCTATCGAGCCTTATACACATCAAGCCGTAGAGATGAACCTAGCTAGCCCTAACTCAAGATGTAGAGATGAATCTAGCTATCCCTAGCTCGAGCTGTAGAGATGAACCAAGTTAGCCTTAGCTGAATCTGTAGTGATGAACATAACTAGCTAACTCAAGCTGAACTTAGCAAGCCCTACATACCTCAAGCTCTATCGAGTATAAATCTTGCTAGCAACCTAATTCAAGCTCAAGTTATATATAACCACACATCATCCTCTAGATGATATCATAGTTAACACGCAAGCTTTTCGATATTTGTAGTCTTATGATGTTATTTCCTTACAAATAGATATATCAAGCCTAAGCTGTATCATAACCATGCTACTACACGTAAAAGAGGGAGAATTTGACATTTGGAATGAGATGGTGTGGGCCACGATTATTGTAAATAACATGAGTCTCATCACCTGTTTGGACATCACCACAAATAGAATGAAGATGAACGTACCCTGTAAAATGAAAAACAAAGAGAAATATTCGACATGAGACAACCAAATTATTACATTGTAGGTACCCTCCACATAGAATGTATGCTCAATGTTTTTTCAGTGATCAAGAATTTAGGGCTACTGCATATAGCAAGTGCTCGGTATATAAATTTTATCTAAATTATATGCAAAAATTATGAGAAGGAATTTCCAGTTGCAGACTAAAATGGTGGTAAGAATTGGAAATTGTAAAGAATCCAACTATCAACAACAGCAGTAGCTAAAGCTGAGGTGGCTGTTGGACATTACAATTGCCTTTTTAATAATTGCTAAATTTCTTCCAATCAATCATGTATATTATATGAATAATGCAGATGTGCATAACTTAGAATAAATATTGTACTATAATCTGCATTGCTAATATGTTGCAGTAGTTTCTAAAACTGTTCAAATTTGAGTTTCTCCAATGACTTTATTATCTCTCCTCAAGCCGAGTTTTAAAGCAACTAATAAATTGTTAACTAGAGCAAGCAGTAGCTTGTAACATCTGTTGCATTGCACTAATGATAATGTAGAAATGGAAAACAGTAATGTTTGTGTCTCTTTGAATTAACATTCCAGTTTAGGCACTCCTAGAGCTACGCTTGGCAATTATGCCACATTTAGAGAATGGTAAATACTCCAGATACATGGTATTTTATTGTATCATATAGATTTTTTTTAATAAACACAGAATCTGTTATGCAATTAAACCAGAACTGTTCAAAAACAGTGGCAATTTAGAAATTCTCAATGAACACTCTCATTTGACATAATAATAAATTATTACAAATTGCTCTCAATAATCAACTTGAAATTTTACTCTCTCGATATTTCGACTAGATGCCCTTGCCTTCATCAGGCATAATTTTTATTCCCGATGAAGGATAGAGCATCTAGCAAAAACACCGAGAAAATGAATAAACAAATTGAAATTGTATTATCTCATAGCTTGGACTAGAGGCTTTAAACGTCTTCAGGAATACATTTCGACTAGATGCTCTATAGCTTTTGCCAGAATTACTGATGAACGCTATGGCATACAGTCGAAACTTTGAGAGAATAAAATTTCAAGTTGATTATTGAGAAGGTTATTGTAATTTAGAAATGTTTTCTTAACAGTCTAGACATTGTGCTTCCTTTAAAATATTATTATTATAGATAAGACTACACAGTACCTGGAAGGCTGTTAGTATTACAAAGATGTATGCCACAAATAGCAGGGCCTTGTGAAATACCAGAACTCCGATAATCCATGTAATTCCCATGACAACTACAAGAGATGCAGCTGTCTTCAGCCAATGTCTAGCATAAAGAAATAATAATTATACCATGGTTACATATGTTGATTATTGTTATTTACCTAACTCTTTTCAAGTCAGCCTTCTCTACACCTCTCTTCTCATGTTTCCACATGATAAAAATAGCCATTATAAAGAATCCAATATTTGCCTGCAGCAAGTGACATGAAACTAATCCAACAACAACCATAATAGAACAACAAGAACAACACAGCATAAAGTAATTCCATTGTCAGCTTAAATGTGTCTAGGCCACCAACCTTGGGGGTGAAATTAATATAACATATTTTCTTCTGAGTTCATAAACTGTGTAGTTGTGCATGCTATTTGAAGGCAAATTCTATTATTTCGACATTACCACAAACATGTGCACACAAGATTACCAGATCTCAAATAGGTGGTAATTATTGAATTGTTCATGCTCTAGTTGTATCCTGTATTATGCTAAATATGGTAACATTTCATAGAACAAGGAGTTTCAAAGCTGTCCATAGCTCTGCTTGATCTAAATACCAGTATATAAGTATGTCTACATCTTATTTACATTTACTGCCAAGTTTGTAGTAATTCAAATGTGAAACATTTTCACTGCAAATGTTTCCAGTTATGCGAGATGCATTAGCCTATAGCTAGTAGTATGATTTTGACTTAGGATGTGTCTGCATTGAGAGCTATTCAGCCTGATCAACATAGCTTCACTCAGTATTATGCTGTACCAGTTAGTGCGCCAATAGAGCTATTGTCAATTTGCTCCAAACCAGTATGATAGTCACTCCCCAAGGATATATATATATTTTTTCAATATATTCTGTCCGGCCTCAAACCTTTTTTATATTGATTCAGCGAGTGTTCCATTAGAACTATCATCAACCTGTCATACATAGTTGTGTGCGTGTATAAGAGCTATATATTATACATAATTATTCCATAGTATTCAAAGTACATACGATAATAATGACAAGAACAGGAGTTATGAAGGCCCAGTTGAAGTGTTGGTCATAATGAAGCCAGCATCTGATGATTATAAGGAACAACAATTTTTCAAGAACAAATTTACAAATACAAATTTATAAAACATCACTTCAAATGATATCCTTTAAATCAGATTACTGATTGATATATTATACAACATACTAGTATCTACAAAATACTAGTATCTCGGACTTTCGGACGTACACAATTAATTTTAAAAATGGGGAAAAAATTAAAATCTGATAATTTAAATTGTTTGAAAATAGTTGTCTTTGCTTATCTGGCAAAGTTAACATCATTGTCGCAGACTACACTTAGTCATTATTCATATACTAAAACAATTTGAAACCACTAACTAATCACACAATATATGCAACACAAGTACATATGCATTAATACAATATTGATCTTGCAGCATTCCATGACTTACGCATCAGAGCGTCCATATTGAGGACGTCCCTGGTCATCCTTGATGGTAAAACCTAACGGCACGGCCACGCCGAACACGTAGATGGCAGGCATGCCGTAACTTGCCACAGTGAAAGCAATTATGTAAAGAAACTTTCGCTTGATGAATACACGTACGAGAGCTACATATAAGACGACACCCTCCATCAGCATCCACATGAATGTTGTGAGCCAGAAGTAATGAAGTGCAATAGCTATAGCTTCACACAACTCCTACAAGCAACAAAATGTATATTTTTTGCTAAATATATATCATGCATATTTGTTTGAGCCAACAGAACAGCCAGAGAACAAAATTTGAAATATGGACAAATAAACAAGTTGGTCATAATGAAAATGGAGGGTGCACTATTTTTAACTACTGAAAGAGGTATAATTGATAATTTTGAAAGTAGGATGACTAAAAAAAATTAAAAAGTATTACCTCTATTGCAGAGGTACCTAACGTATAATATAACAGAAATTACTAATTTAAACTAAATATCTGACCTTTATGGCAGTTTTATCGACAGCAGAAATGAAGATGACTTGAGATATACCGAGGCAGACACATAGGTTGACATGGATAAATGTGCGCATGCCACGCAGTGCCCTGCAGAGAGATCAGTGTTAGTAATAGTATAGTAGTTGGCTGGACCTGATTGGTAGTAAAGTACGTGTTCTAAACCGAATTAATTATGACAGTTCAACACCATTGAAAAAAAAATGACCTTAATTATGCATTGTTCTATGCTATGTCTACTTCGATAAGAATATTTCTTGGCCACGTTGGCCCATAAATAAATAAAAGCGGGAAGATGATCATATTTCAAATTCATCAACATAACTTCAACTGTACTACTAGTATTGTGTACCACTTATCAATTATTTAGCTCACATTGCCAGCGTCAGAGATAAAACCAATAAAGTCTAAGTTTCTTGATTTGTGGAAACTATAGGCTTTCAACAGACTCTCAGTTGACGTAACAAAATTAAATAACGTTCTCAATAACCAACTTCAAATTTACTCTCTTAATGTATGCTCTAACCTTCATCAAGAATGATGATTATTCCTGATGAAGGCTAGAGCATCTAGTCAAAATGCTGAGAGAGTAAATTTCAAGTTGATTATTAAGAAGGTCATTGTAACCTATAAGTTATGTTTATGCTGTACATATGAAGCAAAAATCACATCTCATCATATCAAGCATTACCTGGTGACTGTAATCAGATGTATGGGAATACTCAGACACCATTCACAATGTGTGTACTAGTAATTCTTAACTGAGTGTTCTTATGGACTGATATATGCTCTAGTCTTCATTATTAATATTAAAAAATTGTGCTAATGCATCTTTACTTCCAGTTTGAAGGGAGAATTTAGAACAAAAGAATAATATAAAAAGTAGATGTCTAACGATTGTAACTTCCATTATGATTTGTCTCTTCCTGGCATGTACAAATACAATACCAATAGAGCTTTTACAACCAAGGGAGAGCACACAGAGAGATCTATTATTTGAACTATACATCAATAAAGTGTGAAGAATCTATGGATCTCCAAAATCATAACCACAAGAAACCATGGATTTCTGGTATGATTTTGCTTTGCTGTACACTTGAATGGCATAGAAATGCAGTTTTGGTTTGCATATCCTTAATAAATCTGATTAATTGAAATTTATTGTATTTGTTTTCCAGTTTGTTTGAAATGTTTATTGTTAAAAATATATGCTATATTAAATATGTATGTAGACATAACAAAAATTGTTTACATAATATATTTTTTTCCTGATCAATATTCTCAAATAGAAAGGGAAAATATTTAAGTGATTCAAGAAAGTCATACAATAGATGACAAATGTTGGATTGACATGCTTAAAAAATTACGAAATATAGACTACAAATATTTAGAGGACCATTTTGTAGTATAATGAAATCCAAATAATTGTAATAGAGATATTATAATTTTGTCTTCATTGTGTTAATAATTTAAGTGTCATGTAAATCTTGGTGGTTTAAATTGGTATTCTTGTTTCTCTGTTTTGACTTATTCAATCCAATAATTTTTTTTAATAAATCTTTTTATCTTTTTTCCATTCATTGTTGTAGTCAAACAGACACCTCAAAAAGTTACTCATTATGACTCAGAACAAACCAATCATAAATCATATTATTCAACATAATTATTATTAAACAAGTATACATTATATGCCTGTAAAATACATAGGCACATGCATCAGAAGTAGTTAACTGATTTTGGTTATAAGCTCTGTGCAGTTAACTATAGTTACAAGAGAAAACTCCATCAAACTGATCGCTTCTTGATGTAAAAACATGCAACTGCCTTGTGATTTAGCTCAATCCTCTGCTGTTAATTATTGTCACAAGAGTAAGTTTATATGGAAACAAAATCATTGACATGTATCTTGAGTAGCTAACTGAAAGTCTGGTCTGTTAACTATTATCGTAAGAGTAAACTTATGGAAAACTATCTGGTCATTACTTGGTCAAAAAGAGTGCAGCAGCTCGCAGACTCGGCTAGATACATTTATATGAGTGTGTTATGGAATTGATGACCTTTACAAAATATGGGAATAGAGAAGTGGATTAGTTGTTGAAATGCAGCTTGGAGTCTTCGGGAAGTAAAGTTGTGGCAAAAAGACATATTTTACGCAAGTTGTAATGTGGGAAAAAGGAAATTTATATAATATAATTTTATATAAAAAAGTATTGGGATGGCTAGTCCTACTATAGTTTTATGCTAATGCAATCATCAGGGACAATCATTAAACTAAAGTAGGACTACCCTCCCAATACTTTTCTATTCAATAGCTCTGCTTTAACACAGCATTGAGCACTATTTGTAGCCTTCATCAGCAAACTACCTTCTAAGTATAATAGATATAGATATATAGATAGAGGATACAAGATATTGAAGATGAATTTCACATTAAGGTATTTTTGGGGGACAGCTTCACAACAATTTGGGATTATACTTACTTGAGAAAGGTGAGGATAAAAATTGTGGCGATCATACAGAATACTGAGATGGCAACTCCGACATAGCCGATGGTTCCCAAAACCAACTTGTTTGTAGGATCAATCTGGTGTAAAAGGAAGAAAAGGTGAAAGCTATAAGAAGAGAAAGGATTAGGAGTAGAGAAGTTTGGCAGAAAAGTGTGATAGTAGAGGATGCAGAAGAAAGGATGCGAGAAAGAAGATGTGTCAAAATAAAAAAATTGAGATATTGATGAGGTGGGAGAGGAGTTTAAAAAATCAGCAAGAAAGAGAAAACATTGAAAAAAGAAAAGAGACGGCATCGGGTGTGGCTGAATTGCTGAGAATATCCCTATTAGATAATGTGGCCTGTGCAATAAATATTGGTAGGAAAATCATTTAATCCGGTATACTCACCTCTAAACCTGGACTGAGCAAGATGGCAAAATGAGTAAGGTGATCACACTCACAGACGAAGAGGGAAGATTTCGACAATGTGGAATTGCAGCTACAACCTCTAGATAGCCAGATATTCCTGAGACAAGTGGGAAAAGTATCGCAGTAGCAGCAGTGGAATGGGTGGAGGAAATGAGGGGAAGGAGATAAGAAAAGAGAGATGTGAGGTGTATGTACAACAACTAGCATGGTAAATTCAAAAGTTGAGAAGTGATTAGTTATTATTAATATTACTGAAGAACTTTCCATTCATGCTATTTTTACACCGAATGTTTAAGTATTCATCAGAAACAAGATGAGGACAAAGCTACCTACATAACCATCATTATCTCTCTGATTGACTGTGCTTATACTTTCATAGGATTTAGATGTCATGAATCACTTCAAACACATTGCCAGTGAATAGAAACTACAGCATTTTTGCGGTTTGCCTGATGAAAACCAAATGATTCATTTTTGATATAAAAAAAAAATGAAGAAAAATCTTCAACTCCATTTTTCTTTCCTGAGTACTGAGACATACTATTGGTGGATATAGATATACTGTAAAATCTGGATGTTTTGTGACCACTTCTAACCCTAAATTGCTAGAAAACTGCCCAAAGGATTATTCACACCACATTTAAACAGCTATAGTGATACTTCATAAAAACCATGAAATTTATAATAAATAATGTACACATTTTTTAGTAAGCTAATAAAGATAATCATAAATGACTAACATATTAACCTGTATGAATTTTATGAAGGCTCTATATATCAGTGACTACAGCATATTACAGTAGTAATGGTTTAATTATGACTTACTCTACTAAATCAAAGAAGAATAAGCCTTGTACCTTCTTATCACCCTGAAAAATTAAAGAATCAGTAATAACCATATAATTATGATGGTGGTGGTTATGTGCATGTGCACTACTTTTTGTATAACTTACGGAATTGCTAAAAGGTTGAATTTCAATTTTAATACGTTTTTCCAACGTATAATTACTGGAGCTACAACTTCTGCCCATGCATCCCAGAGTGGCTGACACAACAGGAGAGCCCAGACTAGTGCGACTGCAATGATTAGCATGTTATTGCCATTTGATGAAACATAGATCTACATTCAGAAATATGCCATGAGTTTCATCCCCTCCCTTCACAAAACCTTACCCCTTGCTTTGATAATTGAAGGATTGAGATATCACTTTACCTCATTATATATTTCAATTTTAATACAAATTATTTTGCAAAACTTGAAACATTATGAAATTCATCATGAAAGCTGTTAACCTTTTTATTAGCTTCACATCAATTTAACCATAGTAACATAAACAATTTTACACAATCTTACTTGGTGTTCTTGTCATCAGTGCCTTCTGGCAAAATTCCAGATAGATTCTTGAAGATAAAACAAGCAACACGAATCCCTACAAAATTTAACGTAATTATGAAGTCTATCAAGTAGTAAACAAAACCAAATCCCCCCTTCTCCAACTCTTCCAGCTTTTAAGTTAAATTTTTAAAAGATGAAGATGAGTGTATTAGTTTTAGCTAGCTGCACTTTTTTCTACCTCATTCCGTGACATCTTTGTTTAGGATACTTTCAGTAACCCTTCTCTTAGCAGGCGTAACATAATTTCAGTGAGCATTTTTCATAGGTGAGTTGGTTAAAAAACTTTTAGTTATTTTCACTTTGTACGTAAAGTTGTGTTGAAGCCAATTGTGGAGTTAAGTTGTAGAATGTACATTCACTGTCTAGCCTGAGAGCGGGTCTGGCTATGTTTTTTTGACTAATACCAGCAAATATATGAAGCCATGTGGCTGAAGAGATTACACTTGCAACAATATAACAGGCACTACATGATGAGATCATGTGATAGCTGCGTGATTACAGATTTCACTGTAACCCGAGGGTTTCCTAAAAAAATTGGACTAGCTAAACAACACCACAATATGGCAATTGACTTTTTGTTACATATGCTGAATGGTAGAGCAAAAAAAGATGATCCTTCTATCCAAGCATGCTGATCTAGCATCTGCAAAATGATGTCTCTCTAAATATAGGAAAGTTGAGCTGCCTACTGGTGGTAAAATGTAATCATGAAGTGTGGTTTATAATTTGTATGAATTTAGAATTTAATCACAACCTGCCCATTGCCTATCTTAGGTGGCAAGCAAGCCACACACTAATTCGAAATTTTATATACATAATATAAGAGAATGTATGAATTGACATATTGTGTATTCTAGCTAATGTAGTATTCTATTTAATGCTACTCTATCAACAACAACAAAAAACCAAAAATGCAATATGAATGAATGACAATGTTAATAGAATTGGAACTATTTTCCCACTTAGCAATACATCAGGAATAAAATATATATAGGTATCTCTCAACCTTACCCTACAATTTACAGTTAAAATAGCCACATTTTTTGCTACCTGGTGTATGTTCTGAAGTAAATGCTGAGAATAGTTCCACTGGCAAGGATATTGTGCCTTCAGGTTCCCGCAATACCTCCAATTCTTTCCCAGATTTCATGTAATTTTCAGGTGAGAAATCTCTGACATCCATAACTACATGTTAAAGCATGTTCAAAGTTCATAATTACCACTAGTTAATACCTGCAATCAGTTATAATCCAGTGATCAGATATCTGCATCTGACCCCTTCACATCTCAACAAACCATCAATAAGAGCTCTTGTGAAAATAATTCTGATATATATCTGCTAATTTTGGGAGTGCATCCGTGTTTGAAGTATGTCGAAGCATTTGTAGACTACACATGACCACTGAACCATATTCATGAAACATGTCTACATACATGCATAATCTACACACATCTACATATAGGTACTAATACACTCCATCCATACACACAACTTCTCAAAGATACAATCCAACACCATAGGCATTAGTTTCCAGAAAAAAATCTGAGGTGCTCACATAATACCAGCCATATTTTCTGAATGGTTGTAATTTTTCCTTGATAAGGGTTCAACGAAATGCTCAGCATGCTCTAGAGAATCCGAATCATAAAAAAAAATTAAAAGTTGCTGGTTAGGTAAATAATTCTAAATAAAGCACATCAAAATTTGTCAACAAACTTTTGTGCAATACCTTTACCAACATGCCACCTAAAAAGAGAATGCTACATTTAATGAAAGCTATAAGGATTGATGAACAGGCTACTGTATCTTCTCCTGACCTGTATACTAATGATGATCCTCTACCTCTACTGGCATCACTCTTCCCCTATTTCTTCTTATCAATCTCTTCCTTCTCTCCTTCTTCCTCTATACAACTTATTGGTTCCTCTGCCACCCCTACCGATTTAGAGATCACTGAAGAAATCTTGTTGGATGAGCATATACAAGATTGGACAATCACATTTATCCTGAGATGATCTGATGTCCTTAGCTATGGCTCTCTGCCATTCACTGGTAAATAGAAAAGGCATGATGATAGGTGAAGCTGCAGAAATTATTGGCTCATTGCTTGATAGAAGTGAACAGACAATTAGGGAATGGAAAAAACCTCTTTTTCACTATTCAAGGTACTTTTCCAGATCGTTTGCAAGGAAAGTACCAGAGGCATGGCTTACTTTGGAAAAATGAGGAGATTAATGAAGCAGCCAATGATTATGTTCATTCAATGCTGTTGTCAAGGGAAAGCCAAGTATGACTGCTTTAAGATTTTCTCGGTGGGTAAATGAGACCCTTCTCTCTAACAGCATCCTTGATCCTGGATATCCGAGAAAAATACGTTTACAAACAGCCAGATGTTGGCTGCATGAGCTGGGGTTCCAAGCAGCTTTAGACAAGAAAAAGGTGTCTACATAGATGGATATGAGCATCCCGATGTCGTACACATTGCAAACGGTTTCTGAGGCAGTTAGTTGATGTGGCTTTTTGACCAAGGAGTTAGCACAATGATGATCCAAAAGCTGCATTTCGTTGATGATATAGAGTCACCCTCCTTGACGCGTTGTGAAAATAATATCTTCATTTTTCATGATGAGTCAGCCTTGAATGCAAATGATGAATCCTAGTCCAGAGAGTCTAATCATTCGCCGAGGATCAGGCAATATGGTCTCTGATTTTATAACAGATAAAGATGGATATCTTTGTATGACTCAAGAACAATAATATTGTTCTTGATGTTGCAAAACTGAATAATCCAGGTATCATTACAGGTGCTCGACAGTGCTTTGAATATGGAGAATCGCGTGATGGATATTGGACTGGAGATAAATTTATTAAACAAATGAAAAAGGTGGTGAAGATAGTAGAAGCTATATTGGGTTTTCGACCAAAGTGGTTGCCATATGGCCTTTGCTGACAATTCACTGAATGTAAATCGCATGAATGCCAAAGAAGGTGGTCGTCAACCTTTAATGCATGATACATATTTTGTAGGAAAGCCAATTTCTATCACAAAATTGGTACCCAATCAAATAGATGATTACGTCAGAATTCCCTGGGGCATGATTGATGTCCTTAAACAGAGGGGATGATATCACACCAATATGAAAGTCGATGATGTGAAAGAGGAGTTGTCCAAACACCCTTTCGAGATGAAAAAAAAACAGCTGGAGTATTTCCTTTAGGAACATGCCTTCAAAATTAGTTTAGAAAAGCCAGAAAGTTACCTAATAGGACGCCAGGCTGGAATAGCATTGGAAAAACTAATACAGAATTATTCTAAGATTTTAAATCTCATCGGCGAGTATCAGACATGAATTAAATAGTCCACAATAATTGTATTGCCATATTCTTTCTATAGTTCTAAAGTGGTGCTTTTTATTATTATGTAATTAGCTTTGACAATTTCATATGATGGTTAGTTAGTGAGTTCTATCAGTTTGAGGTCAACGCCTACATTGATCTGTGTGGTGGGGGCGGTTTCACCATTTTATTCTTTATATTAATTTTTTTTTTTTATCATTTATAAATGTTGTTGTAAGCATGTACTAGCCATTTCCAAAGTATTGGAGTATCCATTTCAAAGTTATGGTGCTTTTTGTTCATGCAATTTCACTTATCTCGATTCAAAATTGGAAGAGATGCGCACAGAGAAGGCTACTGGAAAGGTAAGTTTTCTGCACCATAAAATGGCTACTGCTTATACCCGGAAGCTCATGCCACTGAAAGGTACCCACATTTCTTGCAGAGTAATTTCCTGCCTTCGCGCAGAGGACCTTGAATATATAACTCTGGTGCCAATGCGACATTTTCAGTCGCCTCGCGTTCAGATTTTGGTGCAAGTTTTTGGATGTGTTCTTCAAGACCTTTCCGTAAGTAGCGCAATGCACAGCACAAGAAGAGGTCTGGATTCTATCAGCGTACAGGAGTGGTCTCAGAAATAGGTGGGGCATCTTCTCCAGTAGCAGTTCCAGCTTCACTGGTGACAGCTACTGGGAAGAAACTAGCACTAATTCGGCCATCATCCTCAACCGGTGAACCCAGTCATCCTGTAGTTCTGATTCTCAGTCTGATTTTCAGTGCGAGATGAAAGGGATATGGTTTATTATGTATCTGCTTTGACAATTTCATATGACTGTTAGTTAGTGAGTTCTATCAGTTTGAGGTCAATGCCCACATTCATCTGTGGTACATCACTTGACATCCACTAGAGTTGATAGGTCTTGACTACTACAGTGTGGCCACACATTTTGAAAGCTGCATCTGTAAGAAAGCTCATTTTCTTAAATTTATGGGGCATGGCAGCTAATTGATCCATATCGATGAAATCAACCATTGCCATGGCGACATAATAATAAAATATATTCCTTATATACCGGTCCATCAACCTTCAAAATATAAAATATTATTTTCGCAAACTATGAGAGATATACAATTCAATATAAATTATACACATGTCAGAGTACTGAAAAATAATTAGGAGTTAATGCCGGATAGCTTGTGATATAATTATTATTATTGAGTATTGAAAATTGACAGTTAAAGGATCACTCACAGTATCTAGGAAATTCTGTGATAATTATAAATTATTAGTCCAACATACTTAAACCAAAATAATGCATTGCCAAAAATATTTTTTAGCTTTGGCAATAAACCACAAGAACACTAGTAAGAATGTAGAGCAGCTGTAGAGATGAAAATTTATTGTGATAATGCAGCAGACTAAAGCAACCAATTTTGAATAAGGCCAAACAGTAAACTCTATGGTTGACAAAATAGAGTAGTACTAGAGAAACTACGTTTTTAGCAACTAATTTCATGTTTAAAATAAGTATAATATGGAGAGTTTTCAGTATGTGATAGCTCCATCACATATATCATACTACTTATAATGCTAGGAACCTACTCCACTGTTAGCTATAGCCTTTAACTTTAAGTGCATACTTACTATGGTGAGGGTGTCTATGAAAATAATGTTTCACATTCAATGTGATCAATGAAGATGGTAGCTATTTTCATAAGGATCTTTGAATTGATTAATAATTTCATATTGTCTCTAGTCGCTGTAGTAATTTTGTTTCACTTTGTGAACAAAGCATAACCATCTACCAGTGGACAAAAAAATTGTCTTTTAGAAACAAATATTACCCACTTCGAACCATAAAACAGGTAGTTAATTTCAAACAGGTATCCACATTACTAAATAAAGCACATATAATTATAGGTCTTTAAAAAGAATTATAAATTTTTTTACATAATTTTTTTTAGATGGAAACAAGATTTTCGTCTCACAAGCCATTTAGCCAGGAAATAACTAGACTCTTGCTATATATATATACAAAGAAGAAAAATTTTCAAGTATATCACTGCTACTGAAATAGTATGCTAGTACAAACAAAACTTATTTCATGATGAAAGGATTTGATTAGCCTAATGTGAGAACAATCTTTCAGTTGTGCTGTTCACATAGATACTCCATGAGCTAGATGTAATCATTGTGAATACTAAGATTAAATTCCTTAGGGAGAAAACTTTAACTTCTATCTCAAGTGTTCATACATCAACCCAACCAAGATGAAATTCATTCTGCAGTTGTGTGTGCAATAATTGAAATAAAGCCACACCCAGAGCACACCCAGTTACTACCCTGATGTTTCAAACTGCCAGAGCCACCTCTGATTCATGCTGATATCGGTAATACTGATTTTGCACATTTGTGTCAGGAAGTTATTAAAACTCTTGTCTACATCACCCTCACCTACAAAATCATTGGCAGCATCAAATTATTTCCTTGATTACTCCCAAGTTCTGAGCTTACTAGCTGTGCCTACTATTTGAGGGGACCTTGTATTTACACTTGAGCTGTGCTTACTCTTCAAGGGTTATAGCAACCCAGCAGCATCTATTATTCAAGGACATGCTATTATTGGTAAGTTTATCCGTGAAATTTTTGTGAAAAACCAAATTGTTCAAACTTTTTTTTGGCAATGCAGGTACTTTTACTGAATGTTGTTAACTGCTGTTAATCGCTACCTAGCGTAAACAGCACAAAAATGTGCATTCATCTCCTAATGACCACACCCACAAAATTAGTAATGTGCTTGTAAACATAGTAGGGACAAATCTGGACTGACTGGACCACCAGAGCTACCAGTGTGAATAATGCTTCTCTGCTCTACCCTCATTATATTGCTTGTGATGTGCACCTTATAAAAGAAAATATTTGACCAATGTGTTATTTGGCTACCTTAGATAGATAATTACCCAAAATTAGAGATGTTAAACAAGAATATAGAGTTGACCAAAAGCATTTTAATATGAACCCACTTAATTTTTATACTACTATAATTATCCGGCTAAAACACACCATGCATATTGTGATATTGTATATTATATAAAGACAGATTTATAATACAAAACTATTCCCTTACTAAAGATGTCATTAGATACTTTCCCAAAACTTGAATTATATCCTCTGAGAGCAAATGAATCCAAAAAAATTAAGGCACGCACACCAGCCTCAGTATCACCTCCCTGAGATAAAAGATAAGACCATCTGATACCAACTACAAAGTATATTTTGCATAGAATTATACTTACCTCAACCTGAAGTACAGTATTCTAACATCATGTGCCAGTACTGCTATGAACTGTATAGCCAACCAATAATTATAGACTATGTAGAGCTTTCTAAAGTGTGCTGAGTATGCACTTTACAATATTATAGAATTAATAGAGTCAGTCAAATTGGCCAATGCATGCACCAATACCTCATACATCACAGCCGTAGTTATTAGCTGTAACACTCGGCTATTGCCTGGTTACATTTAAATTAGTGCTTGTTGCGTTAAATGTTTAGAAGAAAACATACACCTCCATGATGTGTATGGATGTGGCCTGGGAACTACATAATTATGAGAACACTGTACTTTGCAAACTTTGATAATGATGTACATATAATTATAGGTTAACCATTTGAATAACATTTTTTCAGTTATCATCATGCAGTGAACAAATGATGCACTGGAAACTATGGCATACTTACCCTTGATATGCTTCTAAGATTGTCAATAGCAGCGGATATCAAAATCTAATAACAAGAATAACAAAGACATAGCCAATCTTTTACAACATAGTTTTCTGGTTTGGGGTACTTTAGTTGATAATAATTCCATAGTGATACACACTCAATAAATATCATACTGGGTTGAAGAAGGTTGAGAAAAGATACATGGGGCCATACACTGGAAGAACATTAGGCTGGATTGAGGAAGTGAAGTAGATTAACAATAGCTCAATTGGGACACAGACTGGACCAATATCACATTGGGTTGAGGCAGTTTAGTAGGTTGAAAAAATTGCTATGGCCCTTTATCTCACTGAGTTGAGGAAGATTAAACTAGTTTGGCTCAGAGATTGAAGAGGGACTTTTAAGGAGCAAGTTCTGTTGCTCTGGTCTATTGTGAGTGATGGATATAAACTAGACCAATACCATAATTATTGGGTTGAGGCAGGTTGAAGTATTTGTGTCATAATAACTCTGAGATATTAAATTTTACTTAAAGGTTTATCTTGAATATGTCATTGATCACATGATTTAAACATTAATGAGATATAGGATGGGATATAATGTATGTGTTTCTGATGGATAGGGCCCTTTTTTTAATGAATAGCATCAATGGTGGCAATATTAGATATTTTATCTTTAATCCTTAATATACTTTCACCGATTTGGAAATTTTCAAAGAATTGGACAACTTGACAGTGGATTCAGCAAGCAATTTAGGCTAACATTATTAGACTGTTGAAAGTGTACACCAACCTAAAGTATATTTCCCTTACTTACTTCACTAATTGCTTGAGGTAGAGGCTCTCCATACATCCGTAGCAAGACCTGCAGAGACTCCTCGGAAACTCCACCATTTAATAAACTTGATACAAATGCTGCACAACAGAAAAATCCAATTTAAAATAATACTCTGTAATACCATACTCCATATCAAACAATCATAATAAATTAAAAAAATTAATACATATTCAAAAGAAGAACAAAAATGTTTAATTAAAAATGGATGGATTTGTTGAAATAGAAAGGAAACAAGACTGTACTCAAATGAGCACAGTATATACACGACTTTGTCAAGAAGCACTCCTCCAATACCAAAGCACCTCCTGACTAAGCCTATACTGAGGTAGCCTAGAGTAGGAACATGAAGTACTGTGTGTTAAGTAGGTTTTAGTTATGTATATGTGATGTTAATGTGACAAGTAAGGTTATTGGCTAAAATATAATACAGGGCACACACTGACCTCATGGAAGACTGTTATCTGACTTAATGAGCAAGTTCTTATGTGCTTGTTGAATTCTTAATTAATCGTATCCAAAAGAGAGTATTGGGATATCAAGGAAAAGAAGACTCTTTCAGGAGAGTAGAACAGGCAAGGAAGTAACTGAATTGCAAAGTATGGATGGTGGTTCATTACATTTTGTAGCAGAGAAACCGAACTTAACCTAGTTGATTAAGTTGAGTGTTTATCTTATAGCCACCAACGCAAGGCTTCTTGGCTGGAAATCCTCACCAGCCATCCCTTTGATTCATTTCCCAAGAATAATGTTTAGTTCATTGTAACAAATTTTAAAGCTGGTTATATACTTTATAACTAATAGCTTTCTCAGTAAGCACACTGAGAATTATGGATTAATGACTACAGTCATCAGGTACGTCAATGGAATTACTTATTCTTAATTGATGACAGCAGTCGAAACTTAGAGCGTATGTAAAAGTAGTGAAATCTAATTAATGCACACCTTGAACTAGATTATTGATGTTTTTTATGGTAGAGGATTATTCCAAAGCAGTGATAGCATGCTAAGTCAGTTCAGCTCTTATATTGCAAACACAAGTCTCTATGAAATCTTCCTGTATTGTACCGAATCGAGAAAAATGCTAGTTGACTGAAGTGCATTGAACAATTTGAAAATATTGCTACTGATTTTATAATAAATGAATGTTCCAGATCATAACATTGAATATGTAATGATATATATATATTAATACAAGGTATTAGAGAAGAACACCACATTTTTGGCAGGTTTAATAAAGGACTCAAATAGGATGGAAGTTGTTTTTGTGGGCTAAGGGTGTTCAAATTCAGCATAAAAAGACACTACCAAAGTTAGAATATAAATCTTGTTTTGTGAGTGATTTTGGTATTTACAATTTGCTATCAACCAAATATAGCAATTGCTACAGCATACCCAATACAGGACAAACAAAATTAAAAGTGAAATGTCAAAAAAAAAAAAAATTACACAAGAATTTACCAATATTGATAAGACAGATTTACCTACTTAGATAGTAAACACCAATATTATACTTCTTATTAAAGTCTGTATCATATTTGGTGTTGATTATTTAAAAAGATGCATAAGATTTATATAATTACAATAAATATTATATATAATTATTCTGCTTGATAAAATTGTTTATTTGTTTCTTGACAATACTTTTATTTTTATTTTTTTTAATAAACCTATCCTAATGTGCAACTACTCATTTATCTCTAACAGACAGAATTTACTGTTACTATCTAGTTATTTATGCTATATACCATTTGAGGTACCATCTCCATCTAATGTGGATGTAGTTGCCTCCACCACAGATGTGGTCATCATAGTGGTATCAACTTTCCCTGTGTTATCATCGGCAAGCGCATACTGAATCTTTCAGCAGCTAGGTTTAATACTGCATACCCTACTCTGTTTGTCTACAAAGTTTTACCTATTTTACTGAATCCAGAAACATGCTAGTCTATTAAATCTATTGGATAATTTGGAATTTGCTGCTACTGACACTACAAGGATGGATTATTTGCTAAGGTTATAAATGGGAAGATAGAATATATATACATATATCCTAGAGTTAACTTCAACTTTTTTAAAACAATTTTGATGAATGTTCAACATTAATAAAGGATTTATTTAGTACGTGTTTTTCATATCTGCAAATTTAAATAGAATTCAAACGAATATAGATAGTGTACAAAAAATATAAAAATCTATCCTGAGTATTGAATGACAAGCAAACAAAATTAAAAAAGCTAATGAACCAATTAATTATGTCCATCACCATTCTCTGTCAGCCATGCAGCCAGTTCTCAACTACCAGTGCAGCAATTTTATATGGGACAACTATGGCAGAGGATATTTTGAGGACTAGCTGGAGTTTATTAGCTCTGGGTTTGCAGGATGGCTTATTCCGATAACTTGTAAGAGTTCAAGTCAGCTATTAATTGTTAATCCACTTTTCACATCTATGCAGTGCAGCTTGGCAAGTTTAGCTTCTAATCTGCTGCCATGTGTTAACTTTTTCATTCTCTTCACTTTGATGACCATTCTTGATTTATGACAGCCAGCATTATTTAGGGTGGATGGACCATTTTTTTTTTTCAATTAAAGGGATAAACATCCAGTAATAAATTATATAGAGAGAGATAGGCCATGCATGGCAATACCAGTTTTCTATCTAATAGTTGGCTGTTATTATGTTTCTTTTTCTTAGAAGAGCAGGTTTCTGTATACAACCACTCACTTCTTTGTTAGTAGCTGTATGCAATTATAGCTGCAATTAATAAACACCATCATCTTTTCCTTTTACTCTTGGGAATCTAAGGAAATAAAGCGTGTGCTGAATCAGACCAGCAGCTAGGTTTAATATTGCAACACACTCTGTTGTTAAACGTTTACCTATTTTTTCATGTTTTACTTATTCCAGAAATGCACAATCCATTGGATAATTTGGAATCTTCTGGTACTGATATTAAAAGGAATTGATATATTTGTAAAAAGGAAGAATAATACAAACTCTTATAGATTAAATTCACATTTTATAAAACAATTTGGCTCCATATTTACTACTACTAATAAAGGGATCTAAACAAGATGAAATTTATTTTTGTGAACATTGGCAAAATAATGTTTAGGCTTGCTAAAAGTGACCAAGTATATGTCTTGTTTAGTGGGGTTTTTTTGCATCGCAAATATAAATAGGGGTCAAACTAATATAGGGAGAGTACCAAAAATATAAAATGTATAAGTTATCTATGTTTGGTATTGAATGGCATGAAAAAGCTAGAGCATGTTGAAAAACTGACTAATTATTACATCATCTTTTCCTGTCAGCCATGCAGCTTATTTTTACCTGCTAGTGCAGTAATTTTATATTAGGCAATAGGAGATGAGATTTTGAGGACTAGCTGGAGTTTTATTAGCTCTTGGTTTGCAGGATGGCTTATTCCATAACTTGTAAGAGTTCACGTCAGCTATAAACTGTTAATCCAGTTCTCACTTCTACACAGTGCAGCTTAGCAAGTTTAGCTTCTAATCTGCTGCTATGTGTTCTCTTGTTCATTCATATACTATGACCACCATTCTTGATTTATGACACCCATGGTGGATGGACTATTATTTTTTATACCAGTTTTCTATCCCACTCCCTATGAGGGCTAGCTTAACTCGCCAAATGAGAAATGGAATGAAATGTCAAAAAAAGGAGAATTTGCAAATAAATAGAGTACCTGGAGCAACAACCTAATACTTGCTATTATTATAAAGAAGCTATATATTTCGGGTGGGCCTTCTTAAATTTGATCATTTCTTCTTTGTTTTTAAATAAAAATAGTGTAATTAAACCCTCAGCTCTAGTCAATCAGAATGTAATATTGCAATGATATCAATTTATGCATGCATATGTTGTGTACCATATGACATACCATCGCCTTCTGATGTGGATGTAGTCTCCTCCATCATAGGTGTGGTCATCTTAGTGGTAGCAATTGTCCCAGTGGTTTCTTCTGCAGTGGGTGCATCTGTTTCAGCTGGAGATAAGTAAACGATTAATCTGTAATTACATTATAATGACAATCAAATAGTTCTAAAGCTGAAATAAATCTAGAATACTAGTAATAATATAAAATTCCATCATGACGGGAAGGAGGAGGGGATGCACAAATAGTTAGGGTGAGTATATGTAAGATTACCCTTCCTAAGCAGTAAAACTAACATCAAATACTGCCTCCACTAACTAAACTCTTTCCTCTCACTATTATTTTTAACTTCACCTACTGAAATGGTCTGGTATAAGGATGACTGGCTATTGTTGGTTATTTGAAAACAAGAATATCAAATCTGGATCCCAATAAATATACTATATTGCAGGTGAAGGTAGTAAATGATACCCAAGGTTAAAGAATACTCCTGCAAGCAGGTGTCAAATAGTTCTAACTATGCTCAATATGAAGGTGAAAATATGTTAAAGTTAGTGCTGTATTTTTTGCTGGAAATTTTCATGAGCCACCCCGTTAATTCTCAGAGCATTCTGTGTAGTTCATTTTCATATAATATTAGAGCTGCATAACAACCACTTGCATTATTATTCACAATCTAATTTGTAAAGCTCTCTATATATCATTTCCATTTGGCACTGAGAACTAAGGTCTTATAGCATTCCAATTCCAGCTACCTCAATGGGAAGTCAATTAATTCTGCAGTTGATAGCAACATTTGAAACTTATGGTGTTGATTAGTGTTATGTCATAATTATAAATCACGAGTTAATCATCTAATGTGGTGTAATCATGTGGTGTTGATGAGGATAGCCTTCTGCATTAAGATATGGAGATATAAGTTGGATCAAATATTGTGAGGGAAAGCGAACACATTTGAAATAAAGATATTATGATGCTAGACATTTACAGTAGGGGTTATGATTGAACTAACTGAACACCACAGTTTTGTCACTGGAATTGGAAAACATGGCAAATTGGAAAAGCTGACAAACTTTAAGGAGATTGATCGATTCATTATCTCAAATACGATTGATTGATTGCAGATTATGTTCTTATGTAGAGAATGTCTTTGTTTTATTCCCCTCCAAGAGTACACCTATTAAAATGTTTACCCTATAATATAATTTAATAAATATTTAAATCTCCATCAGCTCTCCTCAAATTAACAGACTTTGCAAGTAAAGTGGGCATTATGATCTATCCCTTTCCTAGCTCTGCTGCTGTATCGATAAATTGGCTCCAATTACTTTATCACTATGTGAAGTGCATGGCATATAACTAACTAGGAAAGGCAACAGAGATGGAATTTTTAAAAAAACACTAAAATGAAACTAATACATTAGCAGTCATCAAGTCACTCAGGTTAACAAAAGTTTAAAATACTAGATTATATTTAAGTACTCAGTAAGTGCCTCTTGGTGATGAGTCTGGGTGTGTGTGTGTGTGTATGCATATTATATGTGGGTCTGTATGCATCTGTAAGGGTGTGCATACATGTGTGCATTAACATAAAATATATATATTGAATTGACCTGTCAATAAATTATGGAGTGCAAAAAATTGTGGAATTGATGTTGATCTTGTTTTAATTCTATTATGACTGGCCATCCATATAGCTAGTTGTCTGTTTTTTGTTTTTTGATTGGCTTGTTGTTTCTAAATAGCTGGTATTATTGAGTGGGAAAAACAACTAAGCTACTGCTGAACTTTGTTGTGATACTCAAGCACATTTAAATGATATGTTTTTTATACTTCAAAATAACTATTGTTGACAATAGCTCTATGGCTGTTATTACTTTCCCTTTTCTTAGAAGATCTCTATAAAACCACTCACTTCTCTGTTAGTAGACAAATGCAGCTGTAGGCATTTGTAGCTGCTAATAATAAACACTTTGAACCAGATAGATTGTATGATCTTTTCCTTTTACTCTAGGGAATCTTTACCAAGAACTAAAATCATCTGCTGAATGAGATTAGCAGCTAGGTTTAATATTGCAACCACACTCTGTTTTTTTATAAAGTTTTACCTATTTTTGGTGTTTCAGTGCAACCGGAAACAATTATTAGTCTCTTAAATTTTATATATTTTTAAAAAGGATGAATTAAACCTATAATTATATTACAAGATAAACTTCACATTTTATAAAATAATTTTTCTGCATATTTACTACTAATAAAGGAATATAAACAAAATGGAATGGCAATGATCTAGGCTGCCACTTTTTTATCCTCATCCATAGCAGCAACAGTTCCAGCACTACTAACTGCTGCACCTTGATATGACTATCTGGACAGATTATATCACAAACCAGTTGCTTCCATGGCACCATGATTACCCCATCAGGCCTTTTCCCATCAGAACTACAAGGGACCCAATTGTTACATCCTGGAAGGGGCACCTGCAGATTACAATGCCCAGAAGAGGATGTCATTCATGGTGAAATGATGGTAGAAATATCCTTTGGTTCTCTTGCAGCTAAGACCATGCATAGCAAGGCAATCCACGTCTGCTTCACAGTACATGTACTGGCATTATGGGTGTGACACAAAGTGGAGTCCAATCAAAGACCCATAGCAACGCTAATATCGTCATCCATCCTCAATCCCAGGGACGAGATAGGGAGGGTATTTATACATGCTTGAAATAGCCAAAAGCTGTGCTTGAGCCGCATTATCGCAGCACGGTTAAGGCATACTGACCAGAAACGAATCTGAGCATTTGATTTTGTCCCTAAGAACAGTTGAGTCAGAGTCCACACTATGCAGTGGAGAACTTAGGAGACAGGTATCGGAGAGATCAACCACATGAGCTCATGGGAAAGGGCATGATGGTTCCTCTCAAAACTGCATCATACCAAATGATCTCGAACTTGTCTTGTTCAAAATTAACTAAAACTTTTCAGTTTGTTTATTTAGCTCTAGATTATGAATTATATCTTCCATTGAGCCACCCAGAGTGGTGTCATCTAGAAACGTGGTGTCATCTATAAACATTACACACAACTCTGATGACAACTGAGTGCAGTTATGATGGAGTGAAAAACAAAAAAGGAGAGGACCAATAGATCTCCCTAATGCACCACTTCTGCTGATTGCAAGGACTTGTCACCCCAGAACAAGGTGGTGAAGCATGTACAGAATGAATAAAAGGGTAGATTACAGGTGCTATGGTATAGACAGCTTCCAACTCTTGTATTTTCACATGGAATTGAAAGCATTTTTAATGTCAAGTTTTACTACTGCATGGTCGGGTTGGAGGTTTAAGAAACTTCCTGGTGGCATGGACAGCTGCTTTGCCTCATCCCACACCCTCCAATTTCAAACACAGCTACCTGGATGTTAGCACGGATGCCATGTCCTTGCTTACCATGTTCCCAGCTACCTTGGTCACTAGCCGACAGAAGCATGCATCCCCTCATCCTGATGGGTCCATCCTACCCACCTCTTATGTCTTTCCTGTACCATTGACTCTTACAGAAGGGGATTTTGCTTGAACAATCAGTTCCTTCCCCTGCTGGTTGGCTGGTGGTCCTGATGGTTTAAGACAACAACATCTGAACGACATGCTGAAGCACTCCAACTGAAGGCTCCTCCCATTTCTCTATCTTAGCTGCCTTCCCTACCATGGTCCTAGAGGGAAGAATTCTTTCTGTCCATCCTTTGTTTTTTGGGTCTATCCTACTGCCTCTAGAGAAAAAAAGAGGTGGGATTAGACCCATATTATATGATGGGACTATAGGAGAGGAGATTTTTAGGACTTGCTCGGATTTATTAGCTCTTGGTTTGCAGGATGGCTTATTCCGCTACTAGTACAAGTTCAAGACAGCTATTAAGAGTGAATCATGATCTCACTTCTATGCAGTGCAGCTGAGCAAGTCTAGCTTGCAATCTGCTGCTAGGTATTCTCTTGACCATTCTCTTCACTATGACAACCATCCTTGATTATGTCAGTCTACATTATTTAGAGTTGAAGACCCATTCTATTTTTAAATGGTCGAACATCCAGTGAATATATATACATAGATCAGCCATGCATGCCAATACCAGCTTTCCATCCAAATACACACTAAGAGGGCACCCGTTAATTAAATAATGAAATGTCAATTAAAGGAATTAAACGATGTACATCACAATACCTGGAGCAACAATATTATACTTGGTATTATTACAAAGAAGCCAAAGAAGCTATATATTTCTGGTCTACATTCTTAAAAAATTGATTTCGTCAAAAAAAGATGTTTCTATTGTGTAATATTACTCTTTCAGCTCTAGGCAATCAGAATTGAATGTTGCTATATATGACAAAGATGTCAATTTATGCATGCATATTTTGTGTACCAGATGCCATACCATTTCCTTCTATTGTGGATGTAGTCTCTTCCATCATAGGTGTGGTCATCATAGTGGTGGCAATTGTCCAAGTGGTTTCTGCAACAGTGGGTGCATCTGTTTCAGCTGGAGATAAGTAGACAAATAAGCTGATATTACCTTAGAAATGACAACCAGGTAGTTCTAAAGCTGAAATAAATCTACTATACCATCAGTGCAGGGTAGGGAGGGGGGAATACAAAAAGGGTTAGTATGAGTATATGTTGGATTACCACAGTAAAACCAGCGCCCAATACTGCCACCACACTAACTAATTTTATTTCCTCACACTTTTATTTATATTTTTAACTTCACTTACTGAAATGGTCTAATATAACAATGACTTGCTATTCTTGGTAATTTGGTTTTCTAATGTGGTACCGAACAGACAACTTTATTGCAGGTGAAGAGAGTAAGTGATATCCAAGATGAACTAATACTCCTGCATGCAGGTGTCATGTACTTTTTTTTAAATAGCCTATTCTCAGCATGAAAAGAAGGAGAAAATATATTAAAGCAAGAGCTGTGTTTTTGACTGGAAATTTTCACTAGCCATCCTCACATGTGTGAGTTCAACATCTGATATGGGGCCAACATAAACTGGCATATTGCTCCATTTGGGCTATATACATGCAACCAAAAATTTCACTGTGTTATGATGCTTGTACTGACTCCATGTTGAGGACTGCATGTGTAAGTCTGGAGTGTTTCAATGAAAATTTCACTACCATCAATAATAGCGTAAGTTGTTGGAAACTTTTTCTTGAAAGTAGAAGGCAATCTTCCAAGTTCTTGATCCACTAAAGGTTGTCAGGGAAAGGAATACCCCGGTCCCTTGGTCTGGTGGGGGGTGTGTGTGTTGTCCCAGCCAGTCACACCTCTGGGCTTTCCCTGCGATGCCTAGCTCGCCGTATCTAGTGATTATATAGCCGTACTAGTATCTTCATCATTACAAATAAAGTATATGATCCAAAGAGCATATAGCCAATAAAGCAAATACATACTAGCCCGACTCCCGTTACTATCTAACAAACTCCTTATATAAATTATTTTAGCTCGGCTCATTTTGCTGTCCAATCCAAGTGTTCCATCTGTCTTCGTACCTTGGATTCATCCTTATACGTAAGTGATGCAATAGATACTGTACTTTGCTTAATAAACCATTTGTGCTGTCTCGTGACCTTGTGGTTAACCTTGTTTAGGATTAGTCGTTTTCCCATTGAGTTCAGTCAGGGATGATTGCTCTTGTGGTGTTTCAGTATTATTCCCCGACATCTTCCCTTCCTCTAGCAGAGAACAACGTTCTCTTGAGAGACCATGGGTTTGATCTGGCCCCTAAATCTCCTAGGTATGTACATGAGTTGCACGCAAAGCAACCTTTATTCTCAAGCCTGCTTGTCGTAATCTCTCGAACACTTCCCTTAGATGGGTCAGACTATGTTTGATGTGGACGATAATATCGTCTAAGTGGGCTGCCGCATACTGGTGGGTGTCATGGAGAACCTGGTCCATCAACCGTTGAAAAGTTGATGGGGCAGATTCCAGCCCGAATGGCATGGTTACAAATTCATATTTACCCCCACAGGGTTATGAAGGCTGTTTTATCTCTGCTCAATTTCTCCATTGGCACCTGCCGTAGCCTTTGGTCAAGTCCAGGGCAGTGATCCACTCGGAGTTTCCTATACCATCGATAAGTTCCTCAATTCTCGGTATGGGATAGAGATCTGCGAGATTTAACTTTCGAAAGTCCACGCAAATCGTTTGGTTCCATCTTTTTTTGCTACTAAGGCCACTTGGGCGTCCCAGGGGCTTCTGGAAGGGGTGATGATATTCTGTTCCATTAGTGTCTTTATTTCATTACGTTGGAACTTGTGGGAAGAGTGTTGGCACCTGTAGGATGGTAGTCTGATGGGAGAAGCATCCCCAGTGTTAATGGTGTGCTCTACATCTTTCCCGGTATGTCACTAATCACCTCACTGAACTCGTCCTTCAGCCGTTGCAGTGCTTCTCATTGGTAGGGTTGAAGCTAAGACAGAGGCTCCTCACATTTGGTCATTTCATCAGGTTCGGGTTCGCTTGGTTCGTTGTCTATGGTTAACAACACAGCTGGTACTGGAGAGTGCCATGCCTTCATTCCAATTATGTGGACCTTCGTGACGCCTCTCCGAAATCCAATTGGTAAGTTACCTCTGTCAGCTTCCGAGTAATGATCACCGATCGCCTACATTCATTTTGGAGCTAGCTCAACTTCCGTGGTTGGAAGACTAACACAAAATCTTCCACGTTAAATTTCCTGTCGGTAGCCTTCCTATCGTGATTTACTTATGGGCTTGTTTGGCTTGTATCTCATTATTTGCTGCTACCTCCCGAACTAGGTCAAACTTCTCCCTCAATATTCTTAGGTACTCAATGACCCCTATTCCTTCCTCTCCCTGTTTCTCTCTCCAATAATATGCTAGTGCATCGATCGTAGTGGTGGGCATCTTCCTCCTATACAACAGTTCAACCCAGTTGTACGCCAATACCACAAATGGTAAACATTGGTCCCACTCACTCTCACTCTTCTGGGTTAACTTCCTGAGCAAACGCTTCATTGTAGCGTTGAATATCTCCACCATACCATCTATTTGGGATGGTATGGGGAGGTCTTAATCTGATGTATGCCCGTAAACTGTGTCATGGTACAAGATATAAAGTTGCTACCATTATCAGAGAGGATTTCCCTAACCTAGCAAAGACCTCCACCAAACATCCCTGAGACGTCTCATTTGAAATATTCTTGAGAGGAAACACTTCTGGCCATTAGGTGGCTTTAGTCCCCATTATTATTAGCACATACTTATTCCCTCCATTTGTTCTTTTTAGGGTCACAAAAATATACATGGCCACTCATTCGAAAGGGTTATGAGTAGGGAGTGTAGGGGCGCTCTTTGGTGGGTTACGGGTTTAGCTTTCTGGCAAATCGGACATGACATACACATGGACCTTACGTCGGAGACGATATTCAGCCAGTCCATACTTTGACGGATGGTAGAGAGCATCCTTGCTTGTCTGAAGTGTCCGGCTGTGGGGGGGTTGTGGGCCATATTCAGGATCTCTGTCCTTGCTTCGCGTGGCACCACCACCAAATTCTTCCCATCCACAGTGAGCGACTTTCTCACGAGCAGTCCCTTTTCCCAAAGGTAGGGTTCTTCACCTCGGTCCGCTTGCTCTCTTATCTTCTCCAAAGATAGGTCAGTTTGTTGCAATGCCAGCAACTAGTCTGGGGATACTTGGTCGGGGAGTACCACCGTCTCCGTCCCACTTCCAACCTGATGTTCCTTCTCCACACGCTTCTTCTCGAATAATTCATCCTCAAATTCGTAGGGAAGTTTGTTTCCCTCATGGCTCCTCGGTCATCATGACCTCGTCATTGGTCTGTTGAGCCAGTGATGCCTCCTCTACGTGCACCCAGGTTTGTGCCTGAGCTCTGGTAGAAACTAGGGTCACTTTGGTAGTGCCCTCTCTGGTGAGTCGTGCCTCCTCCGAGTTCACTCTTGCCAGCAACTCTTTCAGCTGATGGACATCCTGTCCCACCAACATATCTATGGGTAGGTAAGGCTACTGTCAAGTGATACGTCCTCCCAGCCAGTTACAGAACCACCATGGCTGCTGGGAGCCAAGTTTCTCTGGAAGTGGCTTTGGCACATATGGTATGCTCCACCACAGTCTTGCTCCTGTTGGTATATACCTGGCATGCACCACTGACTTCGTACACACTGTATCCAACCACACCTTTACATCCTGCCATTGAGATTGGCCCTCCTTGTCCAACGGTTTGAGGTATTCTCCCTGGTTGTTTCGTCCAGCAGCTGCGCCTGCTCTAACTTTACCTGGCAGTCTCTCTTGATATGCCCGAGCCGATTACACCGGAAGCATCTGACTTCCTGATTACTTCTCTGGGATGTGAGTAGATTCTCTCCACTCCCTGGACTCCCTCTCTGTATAGTCTATCCCAGCCAATTCTTCTGGGGGCCTGTGTTTGAAGTCCCGGCCGGAAAGGAGTCTGTGGTTGAGTTCTCTCTCTCTAGGTCGCTCTCCCTATAGATCTTTGTGGCTCTGGCTCTTTCCTTGTCTGGTTGGCCAAGTGCAACAACAGCTTAACTTAACTGCTCAAAGTGCACCTGACCAGCGGAGCAAATGCTTCAAAGTTATCTCCATCAACATGGTCTCCAGAGTGTGAGGGAACGCTTCCAACCACTGATGAAAGTTCTGGGGATGTTGTACCAGCCATGTGTCTGGCTGAGCCTGATCGAAAGGAAACTCGAATGTGCGCTTTCGAAATGTCTCAGTGGTTATCCGGTATTCGCGAAGTTAAAACCTCCTTTATGGCCTGATACTCAGTCTGTTGAATTGCAGGCATAGTAGTAGCAATGACCGGCAACCCCACTCCTGATAATGAGCCAGCAAGATGGCATCCATTGTGGCAAATGCCACCCTCCAGCAGTTGTTTTTGCCTTTGACATCCAGGAAGGCCCCCATGTCATCGACACCTTCCTGGAACTTGTGTACCATGACTTTTGGGGTGTAGGGGGCCGTGCCTACCACTGGCAACTGTTGCCTTGGTGGTACTCAGGTCTCGATAAGTAACTGAATCAGCCTTTCCTGCTCTTCAGCCTGGCTCTACATAAGCCGCTCCTGGATTTTGGCTTGCCTGTCCCACTCCTCTGCTCTCCTCCGCTCCTCCTTCTCGACCCTCAGCTTGTCGATCTGGAGCCACTAGGACAGGAATCTCTCTATGGGGTTCACTGCTCCAAGAGAGGCCTCGGAAACTGTGCTTTGGATACAGCAAGAGTTCCCTCTGGTCCTTACTGCTCAACCTTCGCCCCAACTCCACCAATAACAACAACAAAAAACCCAATACTCTATTCAGGGTTGTTTTTTCAAGCCCCCACTGCTACCAATGTCAGGTAAAGGAATCAGCTTTAACTTGACTAAGGTGAGAGAAAAAAGATTATTCGGATCTATCTTTCTTCTACGATGTCGATGTTGGCCACCTTCCTTTGAACCCCAATAATTAAGCTGATTGACAACTGGACCCAAAAAATACAAAGACTGCCATGCAATTTAGAGAAACCCTGTATGAAAAAAAAAAGCTTATCATTGTGCTGTATGCAGTAGTTTTTGACATTCTGCTTCTTTTTGGGGCTTGTATTTTCTGCCTCCAACATCTCAATACGGCCAAAAGTGCATGGTAAATAACTAGACTCCCAGCTGAAGTACTCTGTGAACCACTGGAACCATGGTAATTCGTGTACATTATAGTCGCTTAAAAACTGCACTCCTACCACTGCAGTATGTACTTGAGGGGGGATATGGGCAATGCTGGAGTTACTGATCTGCAGTTACAGGTGTCATGCTATGTTCTCTAAATAGTCTCTGCCCATCCCTTTCCTTTGCTCGCTTTACTCTTGGTCCTAACTTAATTGGAGATTCAAATTGTTTATACTAAGTGTCTGACTTACATCTCGACCAGAAAAAGGTCTCGAACAAACAGGAATACTTGCCGTTATCTCCCCCTCAACTCAACTCAAACAGTAGCATCCAGAGAGCTCTCTTTGCTCATTCCTTCGGAATCGGTATCCTGTGGAAAGAGGCAGTTGGATCGCTTGCTCTTGTGCTTCAGCATCTATGGCCAGTCTTTCTGAACAAAAGTCAAAGTATCTCAGGACGCTTGGCCTTCTAACTTCAAACAAAGACTTGCTGGAGTTCTGGAGTCAACCGTACTTACACTAAATTGGAATAGCAGTTATTGCATGCACGTGGCAGGAATTTAAAAATGTTTTTGTCCTGATCCCGACAGTAGTTAGCAACCATGGCACCCGCCTGTGATGTCATGGCAATTAAAAATTTTGTTAACATTCTTATGCCCACATGCAACTGGGCTATTGTAACTGCTATTAATTAACAACTTTTTTTAAATTTTTTTAGGCCTGTTGAGGTGAGCGTAATGAGTGATATTCAGACTATCTCCTAATTTTCTACCCAACACGAGGCTAGATGAATCTTTTGAGATGGCAAGACAAGTGAAGATAGACTCTAAGTAAGTATTATTATGTGGATGAGCTAACCAGTTTGTTACATAGGTGCTCGAAGTTGATAGTTTTAGCTAGGTCATTTTAGTAGGTCATCTTTTTACGTAGCTTGAGGTAGCTGTAGGTCATCTTATAGCTAGCGCTCGAAGTTGGCAGTTGTAGATCATATTTATATAGCTTAGAGTAATGTAGGTCATCTTTGGGTAGCAAAGTATCTAGCTCTCGAGGTTTAGGACTTTAGGCCATCTTTATAGCTAGCTAGCGCTTCGCTGATCTTTATAGTGCTTGAAGTATGCAGTTTTAGATGATCATTATAGCTAGCAAATTAGATAGTACTTGAAAGGTATAGCTGATCTTTATAGCTAGCAAATTAGCTAGCGCTTGAAGTTGACTGTTTTAAATAGCTAGCAAATTAGCTAGTGCTTGAAGTATGTAGGCAGTTTTAGCTGATCTTTCTAACTAGTAATTATTAGCTAGCACTTGAAGTTTGAAGTTTTAGATGATCATTATAGCTACCAAATTAGCTAGCGCTTGAAGTAGGCAGTTGTAGCTGATATATAGCTAGCACTGGAGGTAGCTAGTAGACTGCCAAGTAAACCTAGGATTCTATAGCCAGTGCTAGTATATATTTCAGCTAAGCTAGCTTTGGATGATCTACGAACTATGCATTTATATTAAATATCTACTATAAATAGTCATAGTTGTTTGCATACATAGGACTGGTAAAAGTTGTGCTACTGGAAGAAAATCAATCAAGAAAAAGTGAAGAAAGAAAATGATGACAATAAATTAAAAAAGTTATGATATGGAAGGTAAGTGACGCATTGGACTAACTTTTGTGTAGTATAGTTCAAAGGAAGGTGTAATACATAAAGCTACTTCACAAATCTTACATCTAAATGAAGTTCTGACTTTACTTCTTCCTTTTTTGTTGATGCACAGGTAGCAAGCACACAGGGACCTTTTTCCATTGCTATTTGGAGCAAGGTGCTCTATGAAGTGCTGCCATGGGTGATTGTTGCATCAAGCTGAGCTTCTGTTAGGCCTGCCTCCAGAAGAAATCCAACAGCAACCTTCACTAAGAAGGACTGGTTTGTTACGGTTCGGCCAGTCGAAGGTGTCCCTTCAAATATTATGTATGCATTTACCAATGCCAGGTTGAGGAGATGAATAGCTGCCCGTTTCCACCATTTCTGTGTCCTATGTTGGAAGCTATAGTAACTCATCAGGTGATTGGATTCGTCACCCCCACCCATGTAACTATTGTATTTGACAATGGCTGTTGGCTTTATGACCTCCTCCATGCCATTTGCTGACAGCCTTGTTCTCCTCTTCTTTGTTATAGTGCTATCATGTACGCAGAATGGTCGCAGCTCGCTTGTCCGGCCATTTCAAGGCAAGGACAACATTTGTATTTATAGACTTGATCTCACCCTTATTAATTTTTTTCTTTGTCCTTGATACATGCAGGTACCCCCCTTCCTGTTCACCCAAACTGTACCACATGCACTAAAGCCACTACTTTTTAGAGTGAGTACAAGTGTATACATCATAATAATTATTGTGTGTATACTAAAGTCTCCTCACCTACATACAGCTTCCAACTATAGGTATATTCACTAGAGCTGTATACCAGGACATAAGCTGTCATGTCCCACTTTGTGGGATTCATGGAGAAATACTGACCCTCCCCTTGAATCCAATCATTGATTCATCAACGGCAATTTCTCTTCCAAGCTGGTATGATTGTTCACGCTCATGGCAATAATGAGGGCAATGAACCTCTTTATCTCGCTAACTGTTCAAACTTTCCAATCTCTCACTCTAGGTCGAGGAGGTAGGTCTTGATATGAAGCTATAAATTTATTGGTCTGAGTACAAATTTGATTCCTCCACAATTCTTCTTAGGATAGTGTCCTCGAGAAAAAGCTGAGCAAAGTTAACTGGCTCTTTTCCTTCCATATTAACCGTGCAACCAGATATCTGACTGAATGAGATATCACCACTGGAGCTGCTGACACTGAAGCTGCTGGCACTGGAGCTGATGGCACTGGCTCTGATGGCACTGGAGCTGATGGCACTGGAGCTGCTTGAACTTTCACTGGAGTTAACTCCTACAACCTACTTCATCATTAACACTACCCACAACCTCTATACTGTCCTCCACACCTTCAGAATAATTCTCATCAATATATCCACCAAAATCATCATCACTCTCTGCTCTAACATACACAGCACTATTATAATATATATCCATCACTTGTATTCAGCACAATACACTATCATCTAAGGGTCTAAAGTGAAAGTACATAAAATAGTTCATAATTCCAGGTCAGTACAAGTGAATTAAAACCGTGTGCAACTGTATCAATAAACAGATGCTTCATGAGCAGCTGTACCAATAAGTAACATCTTGCTGCGAGTCAATAAAGCATTAGCCCTCTACGGACATATATATATGTCCACCGCATTCAAAGAGCTTCTAATCTGCTGACGGGTGTTCTCTTAACCATTATTTTCACTATGATGACCATTCTTGTTTTACATCAGCTAAAATTATTTAGTGTGGATGACCCATCAAAGGTTAAACATTGGGTGTATGAGATCGGTCAGCATGTTTTTTTTATCCCATCCACTATGAGGAAGAGCTTCACCCACTAATTAAAAAGAAAAAGAAAAAGGAAAAAAAGGAATGACAAAAGAATTTACCATTGTATATCACAAACATTTAGAGTACTTAGAGCAACAATGAAGGCTAGAGCATCTAGTCGAAATATTATATATATTAGGTACTATTATAAAGAAGCTGGTCTGGATTCTTATTTCTTCTAGTTTTGTTTTTACATAAAATGTATTGTGTAATTATCCTTCAGCTCTAGTTAGTCAGAATTTAACATTGCAATTTATGCATGCATATTTGGTGTACCAGATGACATACCATCTCCTTCTAATGTGGATGTAATCTCTTCCATTGTAGGTGTAGTCACCGTAGTAGTGGCAACTGTCCCAGTGGTTTCTTCCGCAGTGGGTGCAGATGATTCAGCTGAAGATAAGTAAACATTTAAGCTAAAATTACTGTCTATCAGATATTTTAAAGCTGAAATGAAACTAGAATATTAGAAATAATATAATATTCCATAACTGCGGGTGGGAGGCGGGGGAATGTAGGAAGGTTAAGGGTGAGTATGTTGGAGTACACTTCATTAGTCATTAGTAGTAAAACTAACACCAAATATTACTAAATTATTTCTTCTCACTATTATTTCTATTTTTGACTTCAATTATTAAATAGTTCTGCTATAACAATAACTTGCTATCTGGATAATACAAATGTTATCAAAGCTGAAGGAAGTAAATGGTACCCAAGGCGAAATAGTACTCCTGTGCAGGTGTCAAGTATTTTGTAAATAAAACTTGCTAACTATTGCTCTGCATGAATAGAAGGGGGAAATATGTTAAAGCGAGAGCTCTGATTTTTGACCTGGAAATTTTCACTAGCCATTCAGTTAATTAATTTTGGTGAGCATTCTGTAGAATTTTTTAGAGCTGCATAAGATCCACTTGCTTCATTAATTCTAATTTAATATAGCTCTTTATATATATATTTGGCACTGAGAAGTTAGGTCTTAATATATCTAGACCAAAAAGTTATACCACTCTATTATCATGTGTACGTGTTGATTAATGTTGTTATATAATGTAAATAGCAATCAGATATGCTGGTCACAATGAGGGCCTGCTGCATAAAAATATGGAGATAAAAGTTGGATCACATGATGTGGCAAAGAGAACTTATTTGAGAACTGAAAAGATATTATGATGCTGGCCAAGAGGTTATCATGGAACTCATCCCCACAGATTTGTTACTGGAATTACAAATTGGATTAGCTGACAAACTTATAATGAGAATGATGGATTCATTACCTTATTCGTGGCAGAGTATAATTATTCTAACGTAGAGCATGTCTTTGATTTTTCTCTCTCCAAGATTATATAGCACATAAGAAAATGTTTCTTACAAAATTATTTATAAATATTTAAATTTCCATCATCTTTCGTTAAACTAGTAAACTAGTAAACTAGTAAACTCTGTAAAAATATACAAGAAATATATATAGATAAGAGCCAAATTTTTTTTTTAATTTGTTATAATTATTACTACTACTATTACTACTACTATTATTAATACTACTAGTAGCCTACTAATACTACTATTACAACGACTACTACCAGTACTACTACACTACTACTACTACTACTAATAATAATAATAATAATAATAACAATAACAACAACAATAATAATAATAATATTTATAGCAATGTAATAATAACAATTATAATGATAATAGTAATAACAATAACAATAATAATAACAGCAACAACAACAACAATGGCGGTGGTGATGACGATGACAACGATGATGATGATGATGATGATGATGATGATAACAACAACAACAACAAAACAAATAATAATAATAATAATAATAATAATAATAATGATGATGATGATGATGATGATGATGATGATGATGATGATGATGATGATGATGATGATGATGACTATGATCATGATGATGATGATGACTATGATCATGATGATTGATTATAATAATATAATAATAATAATAATAATAATAATAATAATAATAATAATAATAATAATAATAATAATAATAATAATAATAATAATAATAATAATAATAATAATAATAATAATAATAATAATAATAATAATAATAATAATAATAATAATAATAATAATAATAATAATAATAAACAATAACAATAATAATAACAATAATAATAATAATAATAATAATGATGATGATGATGATGATGATGATGAGATGATGACGACGATAATGATAACAATAACAACAACAAATAACAAAAAAATTACAACAACAACCAACAACAACAACATAAAAATAACAACAACAAAAATTAGAGAAGTGCATAAATATTTAAATGAGAAAATAAAAATAAAAACGAAAAATGAATAATTATGGTGCTCGTGGCTTCAAGTTCAGGCTCTTAGAGTGGTTCCCTTTCCGGCCAGCAAGTGCATTCCACACTTTAGTGCTAGCTGATGTGCAATGACTCCTTCACTATATAGCAGTTCCTTCTGTCATCTGGTCTGGTCTAAGATGGTGGCTTGCTCACAAAATAGGATGTCCATTATCCCAAACATGTTCAGCAATTGAGACTTGCCTTTACCACACTTTCTACCAGGATCTTATGTTATTTGACTCTGGTTTTAGTCTACTGTTGGTTTCCCCTATTTAAAACCCTTTGATGTGTAAAAGCCACTATAGTGGCTTGTCTACTGGATGTGGACGAACATTATATTTTTGTTGTGATTTTCCTCCTCCACACTATTTAATCCTTACCATAAGAATACATCAATGACCAAGTTTCATAAAGATTCAAACAGTTTAACACCAGATGCACACACGTACTACATATAACGAAATTAATGTATAACTGTATATGAGCTTTTCTTCTTTGAATCAGTTCCAAACCTTGTTTGTGTTCTAGCCTATAACTTGGAATAGCAAGGTCCACAAGAAGTCCACTAAGGTCAACTTGAGCTACTCAACAAAATGGTTGACAATTATTACAAAAATAGCTTAGCTTGCAAGAATTACTCAGTTAAAGCCACTATAGTGGTTTTTCCACATTTAGGGGGTATTCGCGATAGAGCCCTCGACACATCAAAGGGTTAATACTTCCCACAGCTACAGGTATGCAATACAGCTGCTAAACTTAATTGCACACAGACAAAATGACATAGATGATGTTACATGACCTTGAAGATGAATTTCATGCTACTATATATACTTTCTGAAAGTTTTCCAGTGAAAGGGTTTAGTGACAGTAAAGAATTACTTTCTGAGCTGAAATTGGCAAAACACAGTTTAATATAATTATAAGAAATTACCAAAATTATTTTGAGCTAAGATATGAATTTTTACTTTGTGTATTTGGAGTACGAGTCAAAATATGCTCAGTACAACACAAAAATATTAAATTGAAATTGTGAAAACAAGACAATGTAAATCACAAACACTTAAGGGAGGCTTTTACCATTTTTTTTATGATTAAATTTTTTATTTTTTATTGCTCTATTCTATACCTTGATGCATGTAGTTGTTATATTTCAAGTTTCAGAGTATTTCAATGCTCCATTATGAAGTTATGCACCTTTTTGTGCATTCTATTTCACATTATCAAGCTATATACAAAATACCGTTTGAATCTTGAAGACGGCGCTCCAGCCAAAGGTAAGCGTATCTCCCTAACCGTTCATGATAGAAGTCTGGAAAAGGACTCTAAATGAAGCTCTCAGTAAGCTTCCAATTACCATAGTTACCACGCAGCCCTGTGCTATCATCACATGATCTGCGCATCCTGTCGGGCAACCGTCATCATTTCGATTTTTACCCAAAAAATACCCCCCAAAAACACACCCACTTTTCATGGCTTCTCCTGAAAATCACTGTTTCCGAATCTGGAAATATTCTAACTTGCTCATTTTTTAATGTATACAAGATTTTAATATATCATTTGAAAGTCCTTTCCCTGCTCTAAAAAGTGAATGATTAAAACATGTTTAATGGCATGGTTTACCCAAACACCACCATTATACTCCTTTTTTAAATCTATCAAGATAAAGATGCATCTTGACAAGTCAATCCAGTACCTTTCTTTTAATTTTTTTGTTTTGTATATTTGTTCCTATTGCTCTAGTCAGCGAGAATGTATGTTGCTATGTCAACAATGTCTAATTAATTGTGCATATTTTATATTAAGAGGACATACTGTCTCCTTCCGATGTAGATGTAGTCTCCTCCACCATACGTGTGGTCATCATAGTTGTAGCAACTGTTTCTTCAGAAGTAGGTGCATCTGATTCAGCTGCAGATAATCATAAACAGTTGAAATGAATTTCAGACATATCCACTATTTTGCATGTACTTTTCACTGTTACAAGGCGCTATACCTTACTACTTACTTAAATATAATGCCATACATTATGCAAGTATACGCTGGTAATTAAATATGTACCATTGCCTTTCCTCTGCTTTCTTCAAAATTTTCAGCTTTTCTTTGATTATAACTAACTTACATTTCATTGAAGAGCTGAGGTAACAGCGAAGAAAATAACATGCAAATGAGAGGGAAATTGCAGAAGCTGCAATTTCATAAAATGTTTGCATGTGCAGTAAATAGTAAATATTAAGAAAAATCTGTACTACGTACTATACCCATTATTTTGATGTTCAAGTACCATTCGGTTGAAAGCAGTTTTCATAATTCTGGGTTTCTTAACTGGTATGTATATGAGGGGTATCTCATCTACTTTTGTGGTTTAGATGGTTAGTCTATTTTTCCATTCTATTATGTCTGGTTATTCCAAACCTAGTTGCTTCTGATTTTAATTGTGTTCCTGTTTCAAGCCATTGTTTGGCTTTGTTTATTAATTTGTTTGTTGTGCTCTATATTGTAGTGAATATAACTGCAGTACTGTCAAACCATTTTCTGGAAATCACGCACTATTAAATACTACTTCAAACTTGTTTTGTCTTTTACAATAATTATAAATGTCAGCTCATGACATACCTTGTTGCTATTGTTGACAGTAGCCAGCAGTTACGTTGCTCTATGTTTGTTTTACTTACCTCTTTCTTAGAAGAATATATAGCTAAACTCCACTTTTATATTATACAAATACAACTGCATATGAATGCAACTGCTATTAATATTGCCCTTCATTTAGAGAGGTGATCCATGATATTTTCTCTTCATGCTAGTGAATTATAGTTCAAATTATTGGTATGGGTGTTAAGTTTAGTATTGTACTCACTCAATTATTTTGTTCACCAACTTATATATATATTTTTGGCATTTTACGGAATCGAGAAACATGTTGGTTTCTTGAATGCAGTATGGATTATGTTATTAACATTATAATGAATGTATCTATTTTTTTAAGTTATGTATTAAAAAAGGACATAGAAGATTATAATATGTATTTGATGGTGAGGGTCTGGGTGCTAGTTGACTATTACAAATGATGGACAGAATAGAACTGTTTTAGGTGAAATGTTTTTGCTACCTAAAGTTGGCAAAATGATTTAGTTTAATACATTTTGTTGGATGTGCTTTTATAATGCTATTTTAAAAGGTTCAACAAATATTGGGAATGCTGCAGGTTGCTCAATACAAGATAAAATTATTGAAATATCTATAATTATTTTTAAATTGTTGAAAAAGAAACAAGAACTTACCAATGTAGATCAGAAACATTTAGAGCATCTTAAGATGTAGAACACCAATATTATACTGATGGTGTTTATAGCTCTATAAGAAATGAGGCTATGATCTGCATTGGTAAATTTCTTTTTTATAAGACTAAACAATTTTTTTAATTATTATTTTTAGTACTCCTTGGGCTTGAGTCAGCCAGAATTTGTGCAATTTGTATACCAGATGACATACCATCTCCATTTGATGTGGATATAGTCGTCTCCACCATAGGTGTGGTCATCATAGTGGGGGTAACTGTCCTAGTGGTTTCTTCGGCAGTGGATGTGGTTGATTCAGCTGAGGATAATCCCAAATAAGTGAAAATTAAGCAGAAATGCCACTAGAAATGATTACGAATTTCAAATCTGATGTGAGCACTAAACACCAGAGATAATATTCTAGGGGACAGAGTAAGTAAGGTAAAGTACCCTTCTTTAGCAGTAACACCAACTACAAATGCTGCCATCATGAAAATACCAATCCTCACTTAGATTTCTATTTTTGACATTGACGTAATAATGTTAAGCCTAATAATGTCGGTACTCCATTTGATTTAGAAACTGGGGCACAAATGTGGTATCCCAGTTAAAGCAAGCTATGCAGTAAATAATGCTCCAGGTGTCCTGTATGCAGGTGTTAACTTCTCCAAGTATTCCTGTAGAGCTCACTGCAGGTTTTTAAATCTGAATTTTTCCTAAAATACACACTCATTCACAATGACGACTGGTGTAAGCTAGAATATCCTGCACATCAACTAGCTTTTTTACATGTTTGATGCAATTGGCAGTTTCCACATTTGCTATGTGGAAGTAACTTTTTCTGAAGGTTAATTGCAACTGAAAACTTTTAACTATTTGCTTAGTAAACAAGTTGGCTATTGCTCAGTGTGCACAAGAACTTTAGCTAGCTGTGAATTTTGAAATTCGGAGTAAAAGGCACACTAATTGCCTGGTCACATCCCTTAGTCATTGTACACACATGAAACCAGGTTTTCATGGTGACAAAACATCCTTTATATGGAATTGTGCGAATCTGTCAATATGAATACATGCTAATTAACAACACTAGACTTAAAACATAATTTTTACTGATAAAAAAGGCTAGGTTGTGACTGCCAAAGGTACCTGCAGCCAAAGTGGGAGTACCTCACAATCTGATAACTTCAGGTATGTGTGACTTCTGATTGAAAAGTGCTAGGCTGTTGAAATTGCAAGTGTTGGTTAGACGAAGACCTTTATGCAACGAGTGTTTTGACAAGTTGTTAAGTGACCAAGCATGGCCACTGAAAATGTTGATCGGTTGTTGTGGAACAAAATGATATTCTACACACTAAGTGCTTTGCCTGCATACCAAAACACTCACTACACACACATAGAGTACAGCATCTTGGTCTTATACCTGCGATAGAGAATAGAGGCCTGTATGTTGCATTCTACAAAGTCATAACCACACATTTTTATGTTATGATTTTGTCAATTCTGAATTTATATTGGCCAACTAATGTATTAATTACAATGACCTATTCACTTTTAAACTTGATATTCTCTCTCTCTCTGAATAGATGGTCTAGCATTAATCAGAATAGAAGGCTAGAGTATCTAGTCAAAATATGTTATCTTTGATGTTATTATTGTTATTATTATTTTATTATTAATATTAATATTCCTGATGAAGGCTAGAGCATCTAGTCGAAACAGTCGAGAGAATACAATTTCAAGATGAATATTGAGAAGGTTATTCTAAAACTATTAATATTACCAATATAATATATTTAGCTAACTACAAATGGATTTTTGTAATCTATTAGTGACTTGTATTACAGAACCCCCCTAGTATGGTATGGATTAGGATAAAAAATATGCTAGTACCGGAAATATTGGGTCCCACATTATATTCCCAGGGTTAATTAGGTGATGGCAATTTACATAAGAATTCTGTGACTGTATATTCAAGTGGTGATTGGATTAGACCATCACATTAGAATTAGTGGGTTAGCACAGGAAGTGACACTAATTATCCTTTTCACTGTTAAGTAAATATTTATTGTACTTTGTATCATGAGTGTTTTGATGTATACTGGACTGATAATGTATTTCGTTATTTTCCTGTCATATGTTTATAGAATATTCTTACTGTTCAGTTTTATATAAATATCTTAGATTTTTGTAGAGTTCAATTACACTACAAATGAAAGTATTAACCTAAGATATCACAAATTGATGAGGAAGATAGTGGATAATAAATGGCTACACCTACCCAATTCTGAACTCTCAAAGAATTTTACTCTGAATCTGAGCCTAGCAAGACCTACCTAGAACAAGTACAGTTGTACTTCAATGTGCAAACTCTAACACCAAAAGCAAGCATATCCTGCTTAGTTCAATTGGCTCTCCAACGTATTCTCTCCATAGCTTTTATCACTCCAGATACTCCTCAAACAAAAAGTTTGGCCGTTATCAAGACAGTGATACGAAAGCACTATGAGCCGAAGAGGGCTGTAATCGCTGAACAATTTAATTTCCACAAAAGAGACCAAGCTGCGGGAGAGTCTATAGCCAGCTATGATGCGGCTCTGCGGAAGTTAGCAATTTACCAAATTATCTCGAAGATGCCCTATGAGATCGATTTGTGTGTGGACTTCGCAGCGAGGCTATGCAACACTAGTTGCTGGCAGAGACAGAGCTTACATTGACGAAGGCCATGGATTTGGCACAGAATATAGAGGCTGCAGACAGAAATGCTCACTCTTTCAAAGCCATCTATACGGAAACTTCACAGTGCAATGCCCCACCATTCAAAGCCATTGTATCCATATCCAAGATGCGTAAAAACACATCATACTGCAAATGAGTGCAGATTCAAAGAGGCAGACTGCCAGGTATGTGGCAAGAAGCCACTGCTTGCAGGTCTAAACCTCAGGCTAGCCAGGCTAGACCCCAACATCAGGGCAAGTGTTACAAGCCTAGGCCAATAATATCACTTAGTCCATGGAGAGAAGAACTATGAGCCTACTACTGACTCAAACAGTGACAAATTTCATCCCAATAAATTGCAGGGATCTTTCTCACGCCCTATTGAGATTCGAGTCAAAGTCAATAACAAGATATTGAACACTGGAACTTCTGTATCAATCATCTCAGAAGATACTCATAGGAAATTTCCCCCAAAATAAGTGTGCAAGTCTTCACTCATCTGGAAGACCTTTACAGATGAAGCAATGCACGTTGTTGGTCAGTTGAATGTCAGAGTCCAGTACCGAAAACAAAACCAACCTCTGGTTTTAGAGATTGTTACTAGTGATGGACCCAGTTTGTTTTGTTGAAACTGGTTTGAATATATTCAACTTGATTGGAAAAAAATCTCTACAGTTTAAGACAGACCAACAGGCCTTGCTACAGAAGCATGAATCCTTGTTCAGTGAGACTCTAGGCACTGTCCAGCCATAGAGGGGAACCTTTCATGTCAATCCAAATGCCATTCTTATGGTGGTGCTTTATGTCAAACCACAAAAATACATGCCACGAAGTAAAAACCGTCATAACTTTTAGCTTTCTAGACCTACAATACAAATATAATTTTGGTGTCAAAAGACAGCTCTTTCTATTTGCTTTCAAGTGATTATGTATAATGATATATATTTACAGGTGTTTTTCTATCTAGGTATATATATACCCTGCAGCCATTAGACCTCCTCAAAATTACCATTCACAGCTTTCCATCTTGGATATTGGCAAATGACTTCAAACTTGTTTTTTTTTTAGATAATGCATTACTCTTTATTATCAACGATCAGAATATGTTTGTTTTTTATTCCCACTGTTTGCTTGTTTCATATAGAAGCCATTCCCACTAAACAACATAACTTTTTATTATTATGAAAAGAAAAAAAATGATCATTGAACTCAAAGAGCAAAGAAAGAGCTTCAAAATTATATACAAGGTTTGGGGATTTTTTTTAAAACCTAGTTATGCTGTGAATGGCGATTGGAAACCAGAATTTGACAAAAAGCGTATTTTTTCTTTTTAAATATTACTTGTGGTTACAATTTTAGAGCTCCGTATATTCTGCAAACTTCATGGTATGGACTCAAAAGATAGGTCTCTCTGTGTGCTCTCTTTTGATACTAAAATATGTTTCATAGGTATAACTATAGGTAAGTTACTAGACCCTAAAGTGGAGGGACCTCAAAAACCTGCATCCCCAAAACGTAGAGTGGAGAGGAAGCCCTAGAGCATGCAATGACTTGGGCGTTAACATTTTAGTACGTGGTCAAGCATGCGGGTGGAAAATTGAAGGCGTTGGTTTTCAACACCCTCAATTTTCCACCCCACGCTTGACCACGTCATACATTTTTAACGCTTATTGAAAAAGGTGATTGGATGCTCAAGGGCTTCCTCTAGCCTCTCGTACCAATTCTCTAATTTTTTGGCACTTAGCAATCTGGTTATGGATGGGGACTTTGGATGCAGGTTCCTCCACTTTAGGGTCTAGTATAACTATAGGATAGTTATCCTATGAAACATATTTTAGTATCAAAGAGAGAACATAGAGAGACCTTCAAGTCCATACCATGAAGTTTGCAGAATCTACGGAGCTCTAAAGTTGTAACCACAAGTAAAAAATTAAATGAAAAACCTCCGCGGACAGTCTTCTTCCCCATTTCTTTCTCAACAACTGAATGGAGGTGTAGGTACAAAAGTCAGTATAAGTTCAGAATGCCAAATCTTCTCAAATTTGGAATGCAGCATCTTACAGTTCCTGGCAAAATATTTATGGGAAGGAACCCCCCCCCCCCCCCCCCCCCCCCCCCCCAAAAAACAACAACCATTGTTGGACCTGAAGCACCCCCTTAAGTTCTTCAAACTGCGTCCAGTACCGTTTGCTATCAAGGAAGCTAGAGCTGGACATTGAAAAACTGGGCATATTCAAAAGGTTGATCACATCGACTGGGCTGCTCCAATTGTAGTAGTTCCAAAGAAGGATGGCCGATTCCATTTATGTGGGGATTATAAAGTGTCGATCAACCAAGCCCTCACTGTTGAACGGTATCCTCTGCCTAGGCCAGAAGATCTCTGTGCTATGCTCGCCAATAGTGATATGTTTACCAAGCTTGATTTATCCGAAGCCTACCTACAATTCCAATTGGACGAGGCTTCAACCCCATTAGTCACGGTCAATACTCACCACAAAGGCATTATTGCTACAATCTGGAGTCACTTCCTGTGAAGCACTGCAGAAGAACACCCTGGAATCTCTGGAATCTCTCGAATGAAGGCAGTTTTGAGAGGCTATATATGGTGGAGTGGATTAGACAAACACATTGAAAAGCAGGCAAAATTGTGTCTGAGTTGTCAAAAAAAAATCTTCCACAGCGGTAGCAACCCTCCCATCCTTGGTTTTGGCCAACTCTGCCCTAAAAATGAATTCACATAGATTTTGCAGGCCCCATGTTTGGCAAGATGTTTCCCATTCTCATCATTGTCGACGCACACTCCAAGTTCCCAGAAATAGTGGAAATGTCTACCACTACCACTATGAAAACTATCACAGTACTTCGAATTATTTTGGCATGATATGTTCTACCTGTTTCAGATAATGGACCTTAATTTGTGTCTGATGAGTTTGCTCCCTTCATGAAGGTGAATTGGGTAAAGCACATTTGGGGTGCACCATACCCCCATCATCAAATGGACTGGCTGAAAGGTTTGTCCAGACATTCAAATGAGCCATGAAGGCAGGAAACAAAGATGGACAAAGTCTAAGTTCTCACTTATCAGGGTTTCTGTTGATTTATCGCTCAGCCACCAATGTGACTCCAAGTGAGTTGTTACTGCAAAGGAAGATTCGTACTCGGCTTGATCTCCTAAAGCCAGACATGAAAGCTATCGTGACATCTAAACAAGCACATCAGAAGTTTTACCACAATCTCCATTTCAAGTTCAGGAAGTTCTCCCAGGGACAATTGGTTATGGCAATTGGTTATGGCAAGGATTTCTGATCCTCAACTAAATGGATTCAAGAACCTGAAGTTTGTGTCCACATATATCCACAAAGAGAACGTGGACCTCCAGCTGACAGGATTTGGTACTAGCATTTTTGAAGAGTGAGGAAATGTGTTGCATTAGTATTGGTGGTTAGAACAGGAAGTGACACTTTTAGTGTTAAGTAAATATTTTAGTGTACTTTGTATCATGAGTGTTTTGATGAATACCAAACTGATAATGTATTTCTTCTTGTTAGTTATTCCCCCCCCCCAATATCTTTCTAGAATGTTCTTACTGTTCCGTTTTATATAAATAGCTTAATTAATAAGGCGGGACTAATCCATTTCTGGGACATTTTTTTTAAATTCATTCATAACTTTTTTGTTCTCTATACTATGATGTTGAAATTAGTACTAAAATGCTGCTCATTCAGAGATCTTTCCAATGGTATATTTAGTTTTGACATAGCGATCTCCTGGTCAGAGTTGTGGACAGTTGTGAACACCAAGGTGATTTCACATTATTGCACTTTACTCAACACCTGTGTGACATAACCACTTACAATTTTGACAACACTTAGAGAACCCACAGACATGCATTTTGAATAGATGAAAACATCATAACTTGTAAAATGGATTTTTAAGAAAGGTCAGTAATTTGCTCATGATTAGCAACATTCCAGGGCTAATATCTCCCCCATTGATATTTTTGTAGATTCTTTCTATTCAAATGAAAGAGTATGAAAAGAGCTTTCAAATGATATATTAAAAGTTGATATAGGACAAAGCATGGCCCTGTTATGTGCACACAAACTTGAAATAACGCATTTTGAGATAACGGCTCTTGAAAAAAGTACATTATTATGTTCTCTATCTTCCTTTCAGGTTCGTAACTTCGAATGTATGTAGTCAATAGCATGGACAAAAGTGTGTATAACTTTGCAGTGAAGCCTTCAAATGCTCTGAAACTTGAAATAGAAATACTACATGAACTATACTATACTATAGAATGAATACATATCTATAAAAATATGTTTTTTGGGGGGAACAAATGGATTAGTCTTGCATTTTTGAAGAGTGAGGAAATGTGTTGGACTGATGCTCATTAGTATTAGTGGTTAGAACAGGAAGTGACACTTATAGTGTTAAGTAAATATTTAGTGTACTTTGTATCATGAGTGTTTTGATGAATACCAAATAATAATGTATTTCTTCATGTTACCCCCCCCCCCATAATATGTTTCTAGAATGTTCTTACTGTTCAGTTTTATATAAATAGCTTAAGTCTGTTTAAATTGTATTAGAGTTCGATTACACTATGAATAAAAGTATTAGTTTTAAGGTATCACAGCAGTCGGCCATTAATTAATGGTATTTGTCCCAAATATTTTCCATCAATATTATTTGTTAGTAATTACTCATGCTACTGCTTGGGAACAACTTCGTAGTCTTTCAATTATTTTATTCCTATGCTCTGATCAGTGTTTATAAGGTAGATGGCAAACTATTAAATTGGAAGCGGAAAAGAACCGGATGTTTTTGCAGTTGGGAGTGAAGCCAAGCATCTAATAGCATTCTCCACTGATAGAAGTATGAAATAAATTTTGATTAGCAGTCATCATGACTATTAGGTGACTTCAAACCTAAACAAGTCAAGAGCCCTTACAAGTGCTAGACTGTTTTCACAACTTTTTCCAGATAGCATTGCAACAAGAAACCTAACGTTTGCTCATATCATGATTACATAGCATTTCTGTAGTTATTGCCCTAGTCTCTTAGCCCCAGTGGGCTAATCCTAGCCATTACCCTGGAACTAACCCTATAGCTCCAAGTCCAGTTTTATTGATTATATCACCCTCCTTAGGTTAGCCACTTTTTTACACAGTCTTGTTGTCTTTTAGTGTGTGTGTGGTGTGCATGTGTCTGTGGTGTGCATGTGTGCTGCATATGTGTGCATGTTTTTGTTTATGTATATGTGTGTGCATGTAGGGCTGCATGCATGTGCATTGTATGTCTGTGTGCCTTTTAGTGCACATGCTTGAAGCCTGCATGTGTACCGCATTTGTGTGTGTGTGTGTGTGTGCGTGTGTGTGTGTGTGTGTGTGTGTGTGTGTACCGCATTTGATTTATCTGGGGAGGGTGACAACATTACTACTGTCTATACACAGCTGCAGGTGAAGAAGAACTGGCTAAAAATCTAATTAACTAAATCCAACAATTATCTACATAACGTATGTATATCTGCCTTGGCCTTAACCCTAGTTATTGCCCAGGCCTAACCCTAGCTGAATCCCTAATCCAGTGCTAAGCATTGTAGAGCACTGATGATGTCATCATGATGATGTCATGCAAGGACTAAGCTATGAGGAAACAAACTATTATCCTGGCATCTGTTAGCTTGAGAGGAGTTTTACTTTGATAGTCCACCTTGCCTGCATTGACAATTAAGTTCTGAGTCTAAGAAAACTAGATGATTCGACTGTCTTAGATGGTCAGGAGGGGGTGAATAGAGGGGGGGGGGGGGTAGAGAAGGTTTCAAAGATAACATTGTATACTCATGAGAAAGTCTGGCCATTAATATAATGGGCACACCCCATCGATAGTAATATTAGTTCAAAGTTTTCAATTCTACTCTTTCGACATTTCAGCAAGTAAATTTAAATCAATCATTGACAATTTATTCTATCTACTCTATGCCAATTGTGATAGATTAGTCATTAGAAATTCTAATGACATTCATTTCCAATCAAACACAGTCCACCCATTTGCCACAGTACAAGGGTCTATAACTTGCTCTCTTCTTTCCCATTCTTGCTGCTGCTTTGTATGACTTGGGAACAACCCTACAGCTTTTTCCATATTTGTGGCAATGCCATTTTCCATTATGTTTATGAAGTGCATGGCATACTACTAATTTGGAAATGCGATGTAACCTGAATTATTTTTTCCATGCAGGCGATATTATTCTTTGGAGGGAAGCCATCATTGCAGTAATTTACTCCAACTGATAGCCAATATACACTACTTGTACCTATATTCTACTAACATTCACTCTGCTACTTAGGGAAGTTGAAACATCAATAAGCCTTCACAGGTACTAGTTATGTTTACATGGCACAACTTTGGAATGCAAAAAGAAACCTAACATTCCAACAGCATGATATCATTTTGAACACCATAACCCACCCACCAGGGTAGGCATATATATAATCCAAAATTCAACTTAAGAATTAAAAAATCCTGCTAAATTATTTTATTGCCTGCCTACAGAATATGAACTCCATAAACATATTCTGGTAAACTAGGCAGAATTTCTCGGGTTCTGGCTATAACTTGGGACTCTCTAAGAATGAAAGCAGTGATAAATAAACCACTAACCTCAGCATTTATCCTTATCGCTGGTCATTTAGAAGCGGTTAAGTTTACTGAAGGGTAAATTAGGTCTCTCAATCCTCTAGCTAGATCCATAAAAACAGGTCACTTTAAATATAGCAATCATAATGCCACCTACTTAATATGTATAGATTCATACTCATGTTGACTCTGCAATAACCTGTGCTCTGACCACACTTCCAAACAGCAAAAGTCATTATACTATTCATAGTTGTGGACAAGTTAGTGGAAGTGTGGGGAAGCTTTGCTGCATAGATATTCATGCCAACATACTTGAGGTCAAATCTTGACTAGAAGAAGCAAACACTGTTTGAGACATCGTGGTGATAAAAAACATTTGTGGAATTGCAGCATACACATCTCAAGCATTGACCGGATACAAAAAATAGTTAATTGCAAATAATTATTATACCATGACATAGCATCATTACTGTTTGTTTTTATAGCGAATGTGATAATGCAATCTCTGTCACAAAACTATATGACATCATCATGATGACATCATACTTAACTTCAGCTTTGATATTGCCACTAAGGTCCCCCTTTCTATACCTAGCTATTGATCTTCTCTCAAATGTAATTTGGACTTCTCTCTCTCATCTTTCTATCTGTCTGTCTCTCTGTCCTTTCTGTCCACCCACCCACCCCCCTTCTCACCCAAACTCCCTCACATCCTTCCATTTAGCCATCCATCCATCCATCTATCCATCCATCCATCCATCCATCTATCCATCTATCCATCCATCCATCTTCATCAATCTACCTAATTATCCATCTATCTATAATGGAAACTATCCTCCAACATGTAAGCATCTCTGCTGACAAAATGTGTTAAGCCTCTCTTGACCGAAGGTTCCAAGATCTAGCACACAACTAAATATTCCAATCTCTAACCTGTAGTACAGTGTAGTGATGATGTCATAATGTCCAATCTGACTGTTAACGTGATGTGTTATGTAACACAAAAAGTGGCTAATGAAATGCATTTTAGAAATAAGCTGGACACTTTTGGAGTCAGCAATAGACTCTGATATAACCACAGATTATATTTGGAGCGAAGCTAGGACGAAATATAAAGATGTATTAGGTCCTAACAACTATTTCATTTGGTATCGTACTGATAGCAACAGCAACCTAATAGCATAATAAAACAATCACCTATTCTCACCTTGCTCTTCATAAGACATAAAAATGTTGGTCACATTAACAATAAGATATCGTGTTGTGGGGGCATCAGCTGTTTGACGGAATAGAAGCCCTGCATCGGTGTTTGATAATGGACATTGATTTTGTCTTTTTTTCCGACCTTTACTTGTTTCGTAAGAATCAGAGTTCAAGTTATTATCACTGAAATCCTCACTCCATACATCCAAAAAGCCCATCCCATTCCAAATCCTGATATTTATACTATCAATGATCCAGGGGGCACTTCTCATTCTGGATGCTGCTCCAAATCTCTGCATCCATCGCAACTCTAGCTGCAGATCTTCGGTAAAATTCTGTAAGCAAATGTACTCCCGGATGAGAACTGCTGGTTGGAAAGGTTCGATATGGATTAAAGGGAAAGTGGAATTGTACACAGATGCCTGAGCCACCACAAACATATTTGAAGGACCCAACTCCACTAGACTCATTGTTGGCACCTCGAGACTTGGTGCATAATACCTGATTGGAAGCCAACCAGTGATGGTGGAGGAAACTGCTGACGGCAATCTGAATTCGAGCCTTACACCCTGATCAATGCGAGTTAGAGGATGTATTCTTTGGCATCCAAAGGCAAACTGGAATTCAACCTCACTAGAAATGAATGTTATGCAAGAGAGTGGGAAATAAAGATGGTGCAAAACTTAATATAACACGAGTGATTGCATGTTAAATTAATTGCTTATTATGTATGTGCGTGATATTCTCATTTGTCAGAGCCAAATTAATATGCTTATTTATCATGATTAAAGATTGTATAGGTAATTTTTTGAGGTAATTTGTTAATATTTCATACTCTGTTTCCTCCATACCCTTTCCTCCATACCCTACATCATTCCATGTCATTTGAGATATTTAAAAAAGATAATTTATTTTACTTTCATTTTCTTTGGGTCAGTAGGTTTGTTAAAACATTATAAGTATATCGTGTCTTTATTTTGAGGCCCAAAACCTCCACATACAATAGTCATTAGTATACTTCCTAAATAGTGTAATTCTTAAATTAGACAATTCTTTTCTTCTGTACATTTTCTGAAGTGTAGGTTAACTAAAGTTATATGCAGACAAAGTCAGAACCAAAATCCTCACTTTTCCAGGTTCTAAGCAGTGCTTCTCCTTTGAGTTAAAGGCCCCGCCATATACCAACAAAAATAGCAAGATCCTAAACCGACTTAATAAGAAGTATAATACTTTCATCAACATCATCAAAAAGAAGTTTCACAAAAGTGATCATGCTTATTTACACTTTCAATATCGTAATGCGACCATGCCTAAATGGTCACAATAAACATTTCCTATTTGACTGTGATGGTTAGTGCCTTCAGTTGTTTGTATTGTATTAGAAGGGCTTTGTGGAAGAGCATGAGAGGTGTACTATGCAATTACATGGACACACTGCAAATAGCAGATCAACCATAATGTAGACAGACAAATGCACGAGCTAGCTAGATACTTAACTATGCTGTAAAAACTGATAAAACTAACTGAAAACCTCCTGATTATTAAATTTTTGTTGTGGAGGTTGTGGAGCATCAGCTTTTGATGATACACTCTTTAGTGATAGTGCCCTAGTCGAACTATGGTATTAGTTTTCTCGAGTAGTCATTTGTGTGCCATGCTGTGCCTATTAATCTCGCACTAAAACTCTGCATGGTTTCAAAGATAGTACTAAGGAGATAGTTCCAAAGTTTAAATATGGTATTAGTCTTCTCAAGTAGTCAAAGAGCAGCACTATTTAGCAAACGAGCACAAACACATGAACTGAAGGTCACAAACTTGAAAACAATAAGTTATACAACTTTTGATTGAAAGAAAATATAATTTCAACATCATGGCCAAACTACAAAGTTTAACTTCAATTTCAACTTGAAGAGGAAGGCAATAGAAGTCCCCATAACTTCATCACTATACCCTACTTGCAAGGTATTTCAAAATGCATTAGAATATTGCAGAGAATGACATGCCATGTTATATGGGGATGTATAGAATTGTTGGGTCAGGGTTATGCAGCATTGTTAAATGTGAAAGCATTGTAGAAGTGGATCAAGTGGTCTGATAAAATTTATTATTCAGAGTATAATTGTTGTTCAAAATAATTCTAACTCATCTGCATGCCATGAAGCTACCTACTTAATCCAAACAGTTGGTACTTAGTGGATGGCATGAGTTGAAAATTAATGATTTTTTACCAACCCATATGACCACATACCTGTCTAATGAAATCAGTTGTATATTGCTCTGCCACTGATACTAATTTCAACTCTCGAGCAGTTTCAAATTAGGAGCTAGAGCTGTTGGGAATTTTGGCATGCAAGTTATATAAAGCATGCAAAATTTGACTGCCTGTAACTTGGCAATGGTTACAGTATACATAAAAAGAGAGCACACATAGAAAGCTAAGGGGACAACGGCATTTTTTTGAAACTTATGGTTACCACTTTAGAGCTCCGTAGATTCTGTAAACTTCATGGTATGGACTTGATATAGCTAAAAGGTTAGGTCTCTCTGTGTGCTCTCATTTGATACTAAAATATTTTTATATGTATAACTATAGGCAAGTTACTAGACCTAAAGTGGAGGGACCTCAAAACCTGAATGCATGAATTGGCCGCATAAATATCTCCAGATTTCAAAGTGGTAGAGGATTGAAATTAGCATCAATGGCTAGAGGAAGCTCTACTCTATTCAATCATGTTTTCAATCATGTTTTTATTAGGCGTTAAAATGTAAGTACCTGGTCAAGCGCAAGGGTGGAAAATGAATTTTGTTAAAACTCATTTTCCACCCACGTGCTTGACCACGTACTTACATAGCCCTAGCCCTAGCCCTAGCCATAGTCCTTAAAAAGCTATAATATGACGGTCACAAAGTGAAGTGTGCAGAATTTGCGGATCCAAATTCGGAAGCACAAGTTTATATAACACTTTAAAAAAAGAATGATATCAACTATAAAATGCTCTGATTATGCCCATCTCCTAAAAAAGAAATATCAACTTCTAAATTCTCTCTCAATCACTAACCAAGCTCTTAACTCACTCAGACTTTAAATTTGCTACTACCTTCTGCTATGAACTAATTCCTAGCTAGTGTGTGAAGACCAAGTTTTTAAAGTTAACTTCTGTTGTTCCTTCTACTACACTTGTTCAATTATGACCACAATTGCTAACCTCCAGTGCAACACTTAGCCAGCTGATTTAGATTCATTGTTTCTAGAGTTATAAATCCAACATAATAATATATAATCTTACATGACTGGATTAACGGAAAGCATGGCAGGTCTTGGTCCCTCCCGAATACCGCCAAGCGATGCCACGTCTTCTGAACAATTTGGAATGGGATAGTTCCCAATTTGCGCAGAGACAAGCTTTGCGGGTCCTAGGAATAGGTTGATAGCAACCGCCGTTACAATTAGCAAGCAAGCACAATAACAGAGATTCATCCTACGTTTGGCAAGAGTACTATTCATGTGGTGCCCGTGAACCTTTATAATTATATATGTGACCGGATATGTTGCGCGAGATTTTTGCTATACGGTTCAAGTTTCACACTCACGCTGCAGAAACCGTCCGTAGGACTTTCCCCTTCTAAAGAACTGTGCAGTTATAAGCACTGAAGTTACTACCTAAAAGACCAAACAAGACGCTAGTAATTTTTTGGACGGATTTACAGAGTTTGGTGAAGAATTTAATTTGCAGCTACCATCTACAATAGATCCTGTCTTGCACGAAACCTTACTTGGTTCTTCCTTATTAGAAGCTAATCTGGTGAGCATGTCCATACAAATGGCTACTTTAGCTCTCAACTCTTCGCTAGCGTAGCTCAAGGGGTCGGATGGTCAGCGCACTATTTTTGAGGGGAAGACCCTCGGATTTAATAATTAAGCGTACTAGCTTAATCCAATAAGTGATATGGATGATTATGTTACGAGTACAGTGAGTGTACCAGTATTCCTGAAGCTGAAGGTATAACAGGCAAGCCACAAGAGGTAGTTGACAGAGAAGTGGATGTGTCTCTCATCCATGTGAAGCAGATGTGAAGCAGTTGTTTCTCTCACTTTATAGCTAGCCCAAAACAGTTCTCATTATAGCATCAGCCAGAGTCACATCAATGTGCCTCTTAGGTATGCCTCCAACCTATCAATAACAAAGTTGTAAGTTTGTGACACTTCTTAAATGTGCATATATATATACATCATACATCATAAGGACAACAATCATGAACTTACACGGTTCCTGGAGAGTAGTATATAGTGGCTGAAAATTATTCCAGGGGAATGCCCAATGCACACTACAGCTGGAATCACTATGAGTATATGCATTCTCAATCTTTGGCTCTGACCTGAGATGACCAGTCCAGTACCTCCATCTGGAAGTCAGATGGACATAGTTATCTTAGTCCACTAGACTATTCAGCACCACAAAGGTTGGTGGATAATTCCTGATTGGAAACCAATCATTGATATTGAAGGAAACTGCTGACTGCAATTTGAATTCCAGTCTTACACCCTGATAAAAGATGTTCTGTAGGATATTGGTCATGACATGGCATCCAAAGTTATCTAAGTATATAGAAAAATAGGAACACAGCCGAATTATTGAAATATTGACATTTCATCAGCAGAAAACATCAAGACATACTACAATCACCCTCAATGCAATGGATGGAGTGGGGGATTTAACCATTACTTGTTACACATGCTCACCTCTGGGGGGACAGGATCTCACCACTTCTTACCAGATGGATGTATTCATAACTTTGCATATATTCATGGGTTCATACCAAAATATAGCCACTACAATAATTATGCTTTTGACATGTTTTTTTGGCTGTTTTTTAACTGCAGGTTGGAATGTGTACACACTAACTCCGTTAAGAAAGTTATTTTCCAGCAGCAAATCTTGATGGCTAGCTATAACAACTCACTGTAAGTGCAAACATAAAACAATGACAGCATTGATTAATTTATAAGCCGATTATGTGCAGTAGGTAGCTACTAGTATTTTTGGTTGTGATTATGAATTTTTATTCCCATAGATTCACTGTATGAACTAGATATAAGATAGATCTCTTGTCTGCTCCCTTTTGATACTCCAAATGTATAAAGTTACCTGCAGCCAGCTAAGTGTGGAATATGAACAGTTGTGGTTCCTGGTTGGCAAATGCTAGCCAGTAGTGTGTGGGCTAGAGGAAGCCTTACTCCTATGTTTTCATTAGGCACTAGGCAAATGTGCACACTGAAATCAATTTTCCTATGACTGATAATTTTATTTCAGCATCCATCCTTGATTAGTCACGTTTTAGCACCTAATGTCACTCTGTCTTCCTATGGGCACAGATGCTTCAACCACTAGCACTTTCCAATCAGCAACCACAACTGCAACTGGTTCATGCACTTGGATGATGAAGGACCCCCTATTTATATAGCTGCAGGTAAATTTGGCATAGTTATAGGTATGGAACATTTTTACAGTATTAAACAGCACAAAATTAATATTAAACAGCACAAATGTATAATTAATGTGGAATATCTCCTGCTCCTGTTGACACATACATTAATGATCTGAAGAAGAACACTATTTAAGCCTGTCCTGCCTTGCTAAGATCCTCCAATTCAGATATCTAACAAAAGATGGTCTTGCTCCACATCGTTCCTACACCACATACTAAAGCCAAGGTGTACTTGAATGATATTAAAGTTCATGCATTTATTATTCCATTCTAACACAGGTGTCATTCTTTCTGGAGGTAGGTCTCCTTCGCAGCTTAGGTGGCCACCCACAAGAAGAGAAAACCTGCAATATGATTTATATATTTCTGCTGCGTGTGAGGCTTATTGATAATTATACTAGTGTGAATGTTGCCAACATGCATGCATTCAAATGAAATGAAAACTTTGTCATGCCGGGAGGGATTGTAGCACAATCATGTAATTATAATATAACCCCTCACTTTTCCAAGACTCCTCTGGTACCAGCCCTGCCAGGTATGAATAACTCTTGTGTATTTGATGTGTATTCTGAATTCTGAAGCTGATATTTCTTTAGGAACTGGATAGAGTGAATGCTATGAACACAATAGTCATACACTACATTACTTTATTGGTGATGCTGATGTTCCCTATCTCAGCACCAGCTTCACCATAAAATTGATTTTGATGCATAACAAAGGCATTTTGAAACCACAAGCTGCCTGCCTACTAACAACCTAAGGAAGATGCTGGGGTGGATCGAGGAATTTTAGAAAGGTACAGGGGGTGGGGGGTGGAGGAGAACTAGCCCATGCACACTGTACTGTGTAATGAATAAGAATATTTATCAGCTTAAAAGAACAGCAACTAAAGATAAACAAGAAACTATTTTCAGTTAATAAATAGTGAAGCTTGAAAGAGCCTTCTCTGCACAAAAGCATGGCAGATATCATCAACTGACACTCTCACTCCATAGTTCATGGCTATTACAGCAAGATCAGAAAAGGGTTGTTCAGTCAAAGTCGACCTTGTATATTTCTTTACCCTCCTGAGCAAACTAAATGATCGTTCTGCTTCAGCACTGGTGATAGGCAGAGTGCAAGCAATGACTAGTAAGCAATGAATGTTTGGGAAAGAGTCAGAGTCACAAGAGCTACTAGCTAGGAGAAGATTGTTGGGGATGGTGGTAGCCTCATCTTTGTCTCGCTTATGCTCCCACAAATTGCCATCTTCTTAGTTCACTTTTGAGATTTTGAGAGACAAGGAACATGGATGATCTTGTTCCCAGTACAGAAGGTCATCTATATGTTGTGATAGTTGAACACTCGGATTGCAGTTGAGCACTGAAGGCACAAGGCACAAAAGCATATGACTTTGTTTTCCATCACCTTGAAATCTTTCCTCCAACTGGTTAATGAATGAATCCAGCACTGGTATAGCAACGACTCTCTTGTAATGCGCTTTTGCTGATTGACTTGGAGTGTTGCTTCGATTGCGTTGAATGCTTGTCTTTCTCGGAACACTCTCACTCACACCAATTGACTCAGCCAGTTCAAGTACCTCACAATACCACAAGCTAAAAACGGTGTCAATAGTCTTTCTGAGGGTTTTCAAGCATTCAATCGCTTCAGTAACTTTGTTATAGGCATCATATATATCTTGATCCTGCTTCTGAAGTTTTGAAGCAAGTATTTTTACTTCATCAAGAACATTCTTGGTGATTATAAAAACAGCAGGAGTTTGAAAAGAAGAGAGAGCAGCTTTCAGACCTTGTGCTTTCACTCTTGTCTCAGTATCCCAATTCCAGCTCCCATCTGATGAGCCTAAATTTGGGTAATCAGTAGGACACAAAATGGCATCTAAGAAAGTGATAAGTGGCTCATACATTTCAAGAAACACTTCAAAGCATGTATGTCTCTCCACCCATCTTGTCTTACACATTCCTGGAAGCTTTCTTGCTTTTGAAGAAGGCAAGAATTCATTGACTGTAAGTTCAAAAAGGTTTTGTCTCTTAGGGCTGTGAGCTAAAAAGAGGTGTGCTTCATTTATAACTAAAATCAAGTTTCGTACTTCCTGAATAAGACATGCTCTGGCAATTGAAAGATTAAGGCAGTGTGAGTAGCAGTGTGTGTACAGAGCTAGTGGGCTGACCTCCTTGACTTCTGCAATGCCGGATGACATCACAGATGCTCTATCATAAGTTTGCCCTCTAATTCTACAGGGATCTAAAGAAACTGAAGGACTAGAAACTGTTTCAAGAATCTTTCTTGAAATGGATGAAGCATTGGCTCGGACCAAGTAGACAAAGCTAATCAGGCACTCCTTGATATGAGGATCAGTGGGAGAGGACAGATCAACATACCTGAAGCACACAGAAAGAATCTCTTGATTAGAATGAGGATCTGTGGCTTCATCAGCAATGATGGTAAAAGGCAATTTTTTTTCTCGGAGCTGTTCAGTTATATGCTCTCTAATTTTAGATGCATAAATGTGAATAACCTCATTTTGAATGGTCTTGCTGGTATACTTCGCGTTCCTTTTAGCTGAGAGAAGGTATTTGTGTAGGAGCTTATCTGTCTTAGCCAAAAGCTGAAGTGTGGCTACAAAATTGCCCCTGTTGATATCTTCATCTGAGAAATCCACTCTGTAGTCAGAGTGGCCTCTGAATGGTAGTGCTTGCTTTGCCAAAAACTCTACAGCCAAAACTATCTGCTGGAGAACATGCCTGTTCTCTTCAGCTTGTTGGTTGCTCTGTTTCAATAGCCTTGTATCTATCCTTTCATCTGGTTGGTTAAAATCTCTGACAAAAATGTCTACCCTCTCAGCTGCATGGCAATGCATTTGAGTCTGATCATGGCATACAAGTACACCATCCTTGCCAAGTGCTTTTGAGTAAGGTTTCTGGTATGGGGACAAAACTAACAAACCAGAATGATTGCCAACTCTAGAAACACTGCCTCTACCCGGCTGCTCTGGAAAAACTATACAATATCTGCAAAGACCACCTGTGCTGTATGAAAGCCAAGGAAATTGTACTAACTATCCAAGCTGGAAGGATACAATCCAGGTTTTTCCTAGTTTGGTAACCTGATGTGAATGAAGATGATCAGAAGAAGAAGGTTTGGAATGATGAGAAAGATATTGCATCATCTGGGATATTATTTGCTAATGACCTAAGCTTATCCCAGTTACCTTGAGCGGCTTCAACTATTGTCCCTAAGTCCACCTGTCTACTAGTTGAGGAACTACACTGAGTGATGTAGTCATCGTATCAATTGTTGCTGAGCATAACTGAGAAACAGTAGTTGGCATTGACAAGGAAGAACTCGATGTAGTGGTTGAGACTGTGACTGTAATTGATGGTGATTGAATCTATATCAGTTGATGCACTAGAGTTACCATAATCAGCAGTCGTTGACAGGGATATGGGACCAAGACTCGATTCTACATTAATTAGAAGGCTATTATAAATTGAGCATTCAACTCTTAACCCTTATACTAGCTGTATATTGTATCTTACCTTTAAAAAAAAGTGGTCAGCTGGGTGCAATCACTGGGTGCTGGCCTCTACTTCCAGACATGGCAATATTGATGGCAGATGCAAAATGAATGCAAAATGACTATATAGCTATAATATAGCTGTGGGTTTACTAGAATTTCATTCATATTTAACACTTTGAAGTTTAACCAAAGTGTCTATATCTAACAAAGTGTCTATATCTAACAAGTGTCTATATTTAACAAGTGTGTATATCTAACAAAGTGTCTAAGAAACTGGAGGTGGAGCTAGTGTTTAGAACGTTATGGGGGGGTTGCAACCCCAGAAACCCCCCCCCCCCCTGGATCCACCCCTGGGTACATGGATTTCTTCACTCACACACTATTGTTCACAAAACCAGTGAAGCACTGAATTTGTCCAGGAATCAGTAAAATATGCCACAAGCTGATACACATAGAATGTTGGCACACCCGTCTAGCCAAAGCAGCAGGTTTTCTACGGGCACACACTATTTAGTTCACAAATCCTGACAAAAAAATATTCACACAAACCCAGCTGGTGATCATTCAACTATGAAATATGTGGTACAATAATTATATGGCTATTGTTCAAAGGAAATGAAACAAATGACAAGTACAAGTAAGAAGAGAAGAAATCCAATTGCATAAAACTTCAGGTACTCAGTAATGTCCTTAGATTTTTCCTGGGATTTGACTGGCGCAAGTTGACTTGTATGCAGTATATAAGTGACCTTTTGCTAATTTCCCAATTATCTTCAATTTCCTATGAAGCTAGTTTCATTCCTTGGAAAGTTTTTGTTTTGAGGAGTTATCAATATTGGTATTTATAACATGAGAGGTGGCCTCTATGATCCTAATACATTTTTACCACTGCTAAAGTATTTGATATGCAGTAGACTTGTTCCACCCGACTTTGTCTGCATCTAACTTTGATACAATAAATAGAGTTTTTGTGTCTGGTTATTTGTATGGCATGATGTGCCGTGGTGGCACTATTTAGTGACCAAACAACATAAACACACACAAACTGAAGGCCACAGACCTTTTTAGTATGCATGCTACAAAGCTCTAAAGTTTAACCACAATTTTATTATAATCCAAACAGAAACCTTTAAGGTCAATGAATGAGGAAAGGCATCATAAGGCCATATTATAACTTCTTTCTCATAATGAACATGCAGGTTGTATTTCAAAGTACATTATAATAGTGAGTATTATAACTATTATAGTGTTAATGACATGCCATGTATTGTGGAGAAAATGGAACTGTTTGGTGACGTTTATGCAGACCACTCTATAGCTAAGTATTAATGCTTAGTCTGATTAAAACATTCTTGTTTATTTGTTTGTTATGGCAATCAGTACTAATTATCACAATATTTTGGATGCCAAGAAGCATGAAAACATGCAAAGTTATTTGAAGTCGTTCATTATTCACACCATATCTGACAAAATTGCCTCCTCCTCCACATTCCTCTTGTCCTTCTTAGTCACTAGCGTAGCACTCTACTTCTACTTCAAACACTCACTCAGATTTGAATTCATTACCACTTTCGCTTCTGATTGAGTGAAGCAATAACTGATATTTCTTGCACCTTCCACTAAACATGGCCATGGCAATGCTCCACCAATTGCTAATGCCTTAAGTGGCAACACTCTTTTTCATTCATTATTATTATGTATATCTGCAGATAAGCGTCAGCTATTTCTAGAATTATAAATCCAACATAATGTTCCATCATCATACATAACTGGGTCAATGGAAAACATGGTAGGTTTAAATCCTTTCTGAATACTGCAAAGAGATGCAACATCATTGTGATAAGTTGGAGAGATAGTTCCAAATTGCTCTAACACAAGCTTAACAGTTACGAGAAACTCACTGATAGCAACTGCCATTACAGTTAGCAACCAGGTAAAATCAGAGATATCCTTAATTTACTGTATCAGAAAAAATTAACAGACCCACAATGATAACTTGATTGGAACAGCTTAAAGTTTGCCCTTGTGGGTCCCCTGAAACCCATTTTCTAGCGTAGGCTAATATTAAGAATAGTAAGCTTCTTACTCAATGTTGACGAGAATGTGCAGTTGAACTAAGTGGAAAAGATTATTTTTGATCAGGTAAGTACCATTTTCTTATTTCTATTATGAAAAGTAAAGCATGTGTAAGTTCTGAGACACATTTAAAGCAATCTATTACAGATAGAGAAAGCTATCTCCGTACTCATACCCTTGGAAAGAAAGGTGGATGAATAGTCCATAAAAAAGAGAAAACATAAAAATTAAAGTAAAGTGTGAGTGTTTCGGAAAGGGGAGTGTCTCACATGGAATATATCACCAAATTTTCCATATCATAAAAAAAAATTGACACTGCTTTGTTTGCAGAACTCGAAATTAATCTTAATTGAATGAGGCACCATCGGATGATCATAGGTGCCATCAACATTGAGTTGGGTTTCTGTATGTGCTATTCATGTGTTAATCAAAAAAGTAAAGAAAAAGCTGTCTTCTTATCTTGAATCATAGATATTTCATAAGTCTGCTTATAAAGTTAGGGGTGTTTTATCACTTCCGAGTAGGTAGCTATGCACTTTAAGAATTAAAATAGGCTTTCAGGTGGAGGTTCGAAAGCAACTGTTGCATAAAATGAATGGTTTGAGAAAGTTTGAAAGACAATCAGAAGTTTATTTTAGTGCTATTTGGTGAAGTAAAAATCAAAGATGGTTTTTGGATTTCTGGGTTGGGGTAGTGTGAATCTCTAATTTCATTTGGGTCATCTACGTGACTCAGAAGCTGTTTCTCCACCCTTTGCTTAGCAGATGTTATTTTTTAAATAGTCTGAGGACTTTTTATCCTCAATTCTTTCCCCTATGCTCAGTAACCTATGAGCTGTGTCAATGCAGATTTCCTCTTGCATGGAGATTTTAACACATTTAAATACTTTCAAAGAGGTAGTTTGACTTGGACAAGGTTTCATCAAAGAAGAAAATGTATATTGCCTAGTTTCTGAGGAAATATCTTACAAAGTTTAAAAGCCATATAGCAAAGAGGAAATCTAGTAAATATGACAAGTGCCACACGTCAGAAGTGAATAACAGTATCACAGCCATCAACATCTCTCTCATTCGATCGATGAGGCTTCTTACTTGAAGTTGTGCCCTGGTCCGAGGTGCTCATTGCCATAACTATCTCTTCAGCCATCCCCAATGCAAGCGATGTCATCCTTTCTCATGGTCTTGGTTTCCATGACTAAGACTTGGAATTAAGGTTTGATTTACAGTATTGGTTAGGCTAAGCCGATGTGCAATGCCTACTTCACTGGTCCCTTCTCCTCTTCTGGCCTGATCCAAGATGGTGGCTTCATCCCACAAAATATGATGTCAATTATCACATGCATGTTCAGCAATTGCATACCTCTCTTTATCACACTTTCTACAGGCATCTTGATGTTCATTCAATCTGGTCTCTAGTCTTCGGATGGTCTCCCTTTGTAGAATTTCCCACAGATATGGTAGACAGTACATGAGTGCATATTAGATGGTTAAAACATTCCTCATTTTGCACAGTTGTGTCCTCATTCTTCCCGATCTGTTAACGACTTTGATGTTAAACTTCCTGCAGATCCTTCTGATGTTTCACTCATCCCTGCATAGGTAATCATTACCATAGGATCCAGACCACACATTGCCAGTATTGGTGTACATATCTTCCTTTTTGCATTTAGATGTAGTGAAAGGTTGATGAAAAATTGCAGATAAATATCTTCTATAAAGACCTTATTCAAATGATGTTCTTCCTTCCAAAAGTCATTGTTCTCAGTCACTACTCTCCTAGGCTCTAGGGTCTATCATACAGAATCTTCACCACTCCTCTACTGACAGGTGATGTGATCTAAATGTACCAGAGACTGTGGAATGAACTTACATGGCTATTGGAGCCACTCTCAAGAGCTTCAACTTGAAACCATTACTACCATAATTATTCTTATTTTGTTTATAATACTAATTTGTTTATATTTTATTATTACTGTTGTTGTTGTTGTTTTTGCTGGTTTTGTTGTTGTTGTTATTGCTGTTGTTGTTGTTATTGTTGTTGCTGTTGTTAATAATACTTTTTGTTATTTTTATTGTCGTTGTTATTGTTGTATTATTATTGTTGTTATTATTTTGTTGCTGTTATTATTTTTATTGTTATTATTGTTACTGTTGTTGTTGTATATATATATATACTTTTTTCTATTTTTATTTCTATTATAAATGAATGCAAGTCAAGAACTATATTGGTATCTAATTATCGAACAAATCCAGTCTTGACTGACCCCTCACTGACCCCACCACAGATGCTGTGTTCCCTCTCTGTATAGCTACAGATATCCTGAAGAAGGTATGCTCTCGCCTTCAGCTCTTCAGAATGTCTCACCCTGTGCCCAGTTCTTCAAAAAGGCCAGTGACCTCTTCGCAATAGCTTCCAAAGTCTCAATAGCCACAATTGTGAAGAAATAGCCAGGCCATAAGGTGATGTACTTGGCTGATTTCCTTTCCTCATCTACGTCAGCCACTGCTTCAGCACTATTGGTGGCATAGTAGGATGTGCAAAGGTGTCTGGGCAGTTATATCCCATACTAGTGGCTTTCCATTCTTCCATGTGATAGTCTTTGCGGTGCCATCCATGGCCAGTTGTCTGCCTTCTGCGGTTCAGACATAATGGTTCTAGACTTGAAGGAAAGCATGCTATGATCAGAGCTCTGTTATAATAATGTCATTGATGACCCATTGATGACCCCTTAATGATAATAGCGCCCTTCACTTTTCTTACAACTGAGCCCATGGGTGTCCAGGTGTTCCACCTCAGTCCACAGTGAAGGCATATATGGGGCAACACATGGTGGTCCCAGTTTAAGCCCTGCAGCAACTCGCATGATGTTGTCGACCATTATCAGACCTAAGTTGGAAATAGGGAGAGCTTGGAGCCAAATACCAGACTCCTTGGTGGACATTGCCAAAGGTCTCGCCATCTCATCCAGGGCACTCTTCAGGAGGGATTTTGCTGTTTTGGTCATTACACAAGTGTCCCAAATCTACTAATGGTCTCATTACCAGTAGAGAGGGACAATCATGACACTGATATCACACTGAAACAGCATTGTCCAAGCTAGCTGATACATTTTGGCTAATACGACTAGAGGAGGCAGCACTTGAAGCCAGGTAGGCAGAAGGAGCAAACTGCACTGCACTCTGGAATACAACAGCAAAATATTTAACTGGTAGGTTTGCTTGTAACCACTACTGGATCTTCTTCCCCAAAATTCCATTACTCAGCATAATATCATAGGCAATTAGATCAGTGGAGAGGAAACAGGGGAAAGTTCTGAGGGTATAATTATAAGGAGTTTGGGAATGGTAAAGGAATTCTGTAGCAGAATAATTGCTGAATGCGCTGCAATCTGTTACCCATAACCTCAAGGGCTTTGAGATTATCCTTCAGAGCAGTTCAAATAAAGTTAACATTCCCTAGAGGAGAACCAAGTAAGGTAGCGCATGATGGGTGAACATCTCTAGCTCGAGCCAATAAATCAAATAAATAAACAAACAAATAAACAAATAAACAAACTAATAAATAAACAAATAAATAAATTAAACAAACAAATAAATAAACAAATAAAGAAATAAAGAAATACAAAAAAATATATATATAAATATATATATATATATAAATATAAATAAACAAACAAACAAACAAACCACAAAAATAAAATATATATATAATAAAATAAATAAACAAATAAATAAAGAAAGAAATAAACAAATAAATAAATAAACAAATAAACAAAAAACAAAAGCAAAAAATTAAATTAATTAAAAAAAAAAATAATAATAATAAACAAATAAACAAAAATAAATAAATAAATAAATATAAATAATAAATAAATAAATAAATAAATATAATACACATGATAAACAGGCAATATCATAGTCCATTCACACCTAATTAATTATAATAAGTTAAAAGTAGTTGGATGTTTCCTACACCCGAGATGTTCCCAGTACAGTAGCAGCATTTGCACGCTGTATTGCTACTGACAACCATTGGAGCAAGTAGAAATGGGCCTTAGCCTCTCTAGTCTCCTCCTTAATTTTCTTACCCAACTCCTTAATAAAGGGCATGACCTCATCTCCACCCGTGGTCTTGAAGCCCAGAGGAACGAAATAGTGGGTGTCTCTGATTGAACGATAATTTTGTTTCTTCAGGAATTTAGCACTGTTGGCAACCATTCCAGTATCTCCAGACCTCAAATCCGCATAAGAGGAAGCAAACATGTCTGAACATGTGGCATCCCGAACCTGAACCTTCCCATTCCTCCAAGGCACAACTGTGGCACCATCGGGACATTTGCCATCATCACGATCCAAGCCTACTGGTTTCAGGTAAGAGGTAATTTTGGTGGAACATAGAGATCTTTGGATCACTTGATTAATAGCAGCATGTCAAGAGTGGCGGCCCGACTCTTTCTGCAATTGCGCCCATGAGTACCATGCTGGTCAACTGGAGCTCCACAATGAAGACACTGGTGAGGACTACAAAGTGGTACACCAAGATGAAGACCTGTGGCAACACGAATCACATCGTTATCCATCCTCAAACCAACTGCGGAAATATGGAGGGCATGGAGCCAGGCACCTGCTTCACTCTTGGTAGCGGATCTAACACGAGCACGTGTAGTATCATCCTGTGCTCTTTCCACAAGGTTGTTTAGGCAGGCCTTCACGTGCAGAGTTTCCCAACACTTTTGGGAAAAGGATGACTCATCTGGGAGAGCGGGAACATTTATGTCTTTCCTCCATACCTCCATACCTAATAAAAAACAGGATCACTATAGCTCTCAAATCTACTGGGCAAGATTCAGTGAACTAGATCAAGGGAACCCGAAGTGGATGTCAGGATAGCCTGAGGGAGCCAACATGACAGCAGTTCTGATACCAAGGCCACCAAATTTAACTGGCAAAGACCCCTGCCAAGTATCACTGTGCGATGGGATGCGAACATTTGTGATATTGCTGAGGATGGCACACTGAACAGAGACAAATTCTTTGAGCTTTAACGGAGAAGAAAAGCAGGGAGAAGTGCGGAGATTGTAATAACTTTGGCATGGAAGGCATGACTGAGGAAAGCACCGTGTGAATAAAGATGGCTTAGCCTACTGCCCAAGAGCTCCAAGAGTTCAGTCCTGGACTCAATACATCTCTCAATGCCTTCCAGACCACTAATAGGAGACCTAGTAGAGAGACTACTTCAGGCTTTACATCATGAATACCTGGGACAGCACATAAGAATTCTCCCTATAGCAACCGGGTCGTGACTGATGATCTCACACTTGTTCAGTGCAACTGTAAACCCACTCTCCCAGCCTCATGTTCTATGCTACGAAAATCATCAACGACATCTGACACCAAACCACCCAGCCAGAGTTCCGTCATCCAGGTAAAACGCATTGAACTCTGACTTTAAATGCCTCAAGAAACTGTGAACAGTTAGACAGAAAAGAAGTGGGCCCAATTGATCTCCCTATTGAACTCGTGCAGAATCAATAATGTCACTTCCAAAGAAAAACGAGGGATGGTGAGCTGTAAACACAGTGCACATAGGTGTAAATTTCAGGTGCAAATTCCTCAGTAGCTGTGTTAGGCGCTCACCACTAGGCAAGCGTCAAGACGTCTATTCAGGACTGGTTCTGATACAGCCTTGGTAAGGCTGTGTTCTCAATAGGAATATAGGTAAAGATTTATTATATTTCAAATGACTTACAGGCAGAGTCTTGATGTCTTAGAGCAGTCTAACTAGTCTGGCTATCTCAGAGCATACATACATAAATATAATATTGGAATGTCCATCAATCATGATGCAACCTCTGACTAATCAGGTGTTTCCACACAAACAGTCAGGAGGTTTGCCACCATGTTGCATCATACATAATAGTTTCTTACATAATAGTTCAAGTAATTAACACATACTTAGTTAATAGTTACACAGATTTGGCAAGGGTTGAGGTCAAGGTTTGCTGCAATGTTGGGGGATCCCAACATCGCCCACTCCTTCAAGAGGTTCTTGTCCATCTGTTGCTCTTCTGAGGGTGTCCGCCAGGCTTGCCGCGTTTGCATTATCTTTGCCCGGTCGATGGTTGATAGAGAAGGTGAACTGTCTTAAGGTGTCCATCCAACGTGCGAGTCGATGAGAGTGGGGGTCTTTTAGTTCCAGGAATGAGAGAGCTTTATGGTCGGTGACCACAGTGAAGGGGTGGCCTAGCAGGTATGGCATGAATTGAATGCAGGCATTCATGACAGCCAAGTCCTCCTGCTCAGTAGCAGAATATCTGCGCTCCCTGGGCTGCATCTTCCTACTGTAGTAGGCTATAGGGTGTCCCTCTCCGCTTTCAGCCTCCTGTGCGAGCACAGCACCGTTCCCGAGTCCATAGGCATCAGTTTGCAGAATGAATGGGTGTGAATAGTCTGGTGGGCTCAGCACTGGGGCAGAGCATAGGGCCTCTTTTGAAGCAGCGAAGGCTGTCGCACAATCTTCAGTCCAATCCACAGGGTCAGGTTTGCAGAGCTGTAAAAGGTCTGTGAATAGTGCAGATAGGGTCGAGAAGTGGAGGATAAATCTTCTGTAGTAGTTAATGAGTCCAATGAAGGCCCTGACTTCCTTTTTAGACAGGGGTTGAATAAGTCCCGAACTTCTGAGACCTTAGCCTCGTGTGGGGAGATGTATCCTCCTCCAACCATGTGTCTCAGAAACACACAGGAGGTTGTGGCGAGCTGGGCCTTTGATGCTTAAGCCAGCATTCCGAAGGACGTCGAATACTGTGGTGAGGTGACGTTTGTGCTCCTCCCTTGAGTTGCTGAAGACCGTCTATATACACAGAGGTGTAATCATTGGATTGTGGCCTGCTGATCTGCTGCTAACTTCCTCATCTTGTGTAGGTCATCTCTAAGTTTCAGCAGCCAGTCTGAGCAAGTTGAGGAGAGTGACTGTTAGGAGTCCAGCTCTGCCGTAGGATGTCTAGAAGCCCACAGATGTGCTTGCCGAACACCAGTTCAAAGGGCGAGAAGCAAGTAGTGGAGCACGGAGCTTCTCTACATGTGATCAGTAGGCAGGGGAGGAGTTCATTCCATTGTTGTCCTTCTTGTGAGCTACTCCTAATCATCTGGAACAGAGAGTGATGGAAGCGCTCTACTGCTCCATTAGACTGGGGGCAATAAGGTGCCGTTTTTGTGTGGCGAACTCTAAGGAATTTGAAGGCTTCCTTCAGAACTGCAGAGAGGAAGTTTAATCCTCTATCAGAGAGAAATTCCTCTGGTACTGATAGCCGGGAAATAATGTACGTGAGGGCCTTCCCCACTTCTGTAGCTGTTGTCTTCTTGAGGCGGATGGCTTCTGGATACCTTGATCCAACATCAATGTAGCTAAAAATGAACTGGTTCTTGCTATGAGTGAGGGGAAGTGGCCACACGATATCATTAGCCACTTTCTGAAAGGGTCAACAAATTGGTGGATTGGTAATAGTGAGAGGGATGTGGTTATTCGTCCTCTTGGGAGTCTTTTGGCATCTTTCACAAGATCTGCAGAACTGTGTTGTCTCTTTTCCGATGCCAGGCCAGAAGAAATTCTTTAGGGACCTTGAATTTGGCTCCTGTATGTCCAGATGCTGGGGCCGAGTGAGCCAGCTTCAGTACTTCTAGTCGTCGCGATTTCGGCATGACGACCTGGGTATAGGGTTCACCGAGTTTGTATTTTATCTTGCCCATTAAGACTCCATTGTTGGTCACAAATGGTGAGTCTTTCTTATTGGCTGATTTCCAGAGATCCTTCAGATTGTGATCTGCTCTTTGGTCCAGGATGAGATTGGCTGTGTTATTCTGATGTATGTCTGCTTCTCCACTGGAGTCAGTGTCGCTGTCTGGGTCTGTCTGGTGCGACATCTTCGTCCTTGGAAAATTGTAGTCGGACCCTAGTGGATCTTCAAGGGAGTTGGGTTCAAACCCGTCTTGGGCCTGGTCAGCTTGATCAGCAAGGTCTTGTCGAGCTTCTGTCTGGGTCTGGGCTCTTGTCTGGATGGCTAAGATGTCTTGGGGATCTGATGCTGTGGCCTGGTGAATGAGTTCACGGATATTTCTGAATTCTGCCAAGGAGGGCATCATGATCAAGGTTGTCAGTCACTGCCATGTTGACAGAGACTTCAGAACCTGGAAGGGGACATAGGAGATCAACTGTTAGATTAGCCTCTGACTTACCCCAAAAACCTCGGGTCATGATGGATTCTGATAGTTCTGGAACTGGTAGATTCCACTGCTTAAATTGTTCTATGACGCTAGAGTTGATGAGAGAGTGGTCCGCTCCAGAGTCTAGAAGGAATCTGATGGGTTTGCTGAAGATGCTGCCTACCAGAAATAACTTGCGCATGAAGGTAGGTGCTGGGGAGGTGTTGTCCTGGTCGTCTGTGGAGATGGCAAGCACATTCCTGTCGGGACACACGGCTCCGAGGTGACCCCACTTCTGACAGTTAAAGCACAATGGTCTTTTCTCTTTTTCAAAGTACTTCGCAAGCTTATGCTGTGGCTTGAATTGATTCCCACAGCCCTGTGCTGAAGTGTTAGTAGGTGGTCTGACTCTGCCCTGCTGCTGGAAGGGAGGATGTGGCTTGGGTTGATCGATCTGAGACTGTGTCTGAGACTTGGTCTGAGCTTGAGGTTGTTGTTCCTGAGACTTGTGACCGTTGAATGACCTATATGGCTTCCGGTAGGTGAGTTGAGGGTTCACAGTGTTCCTGTTCCAGGCAGATTCACTTCCTCTGCGACTGTCAGAAATATATTCATCAGCGATGCTCAACAGTTCCTGCAAGGATGAGGGTTTCTGGGCCCTCACATGGGTGGTTATTCTCGGGTTCAATTGTTTATAAATGATTTCCCTGGTAATGAGATCAATGACTTCTTTGACGGAGGTGCAATCTTTGGTGCAGGTTCTTGCTGCTACAGCTGTTCTGTAACCCATCTGTGTGATGGTCTCTGTTGGGTTGACTTGGGATTGAACCTGTTATTGAACTGTGTTGATTTCGATACACCCATATCGGCATACGATTGTCGCTTTTGAGGGCATCATAATCGCATAGCTCTTCTGTGGGCATTGACATAGCCAAGTTAGTCAAGTCTCCTCTGAGTAGAGCTCTTAATTCAGTGGCCCAGGTACTTTTGTTCACTCCATATGTTTTCATGTGGGCCTCAAAGCGGGCAATATCTTGTTGTCCTTGAGTTCCACTGGAGATTGTTGGGAGAGTAGGTGGTTTAGTCTGCTGAGCCACTGTGATAGGGCTGCCTATAGCCTTTGCTAATGTCTCATTGGTGTGCTGTTGGGCTTGTGGAAGGCCGTATTTTGTATTTGGATCTGCTCTAGAATACGAAGAAGAGTAGGGTCAATGACAGGAGTTGCTGCTTGGGCGACTGCTTCAGCTGCCGCTGGCTCTGTCCATGAGACATGGCATGTTTCAGTTGGCTGATGCTGAAGGGGGTCTTATTCCATAGAGTGTTCATTTCTAATATTGTCTGCCATTCCAGTTTTGAGGTGGTTATCGTAGAAGCTAGATTGGGTATGGGCTTGTGACTGTGTCACCATTCTGGAGTCAAATTTATCGTCCATCTCTGTGTTGATTGTATCCAGGTACCGATCCCATTCTTTGATAAAGGATCGTCAATGCTTTCTGAGCGTGCTAAGAAAAACAAAGTTAGACAGAGCAAGATGGCTTACTGTCCCTGTTGAGGTGGTTCAGGGTCAAAAATTTGCTGATGAGTCTGTAGGTCTTAGGGTAGTAATGCTTGTCCTTTGCAGCCGTTTGCGAGGGAGTAGGCACTGGGTCTGCAGTCTGTTGGGTGAAGAGGTAGTCTGGTCTGAGGTGTGGGAGAGTCTGCTTCGAAGGCTGAGTTTGTCTCGGTTGCTGCCACCAGATGTTAAGCGCTCACCACTAGGCAAGCATCAACATGTCTATTCTAGACTGGTCCTGACATAGCCTTGGTAAGGCTGTGTTCTCAAAAGGAATATAGGTAAAGATTTATTATATTTCAAATGACTTAAAGGCAGAGTCTTGATGTCTTAGAGCAGTCTAACTAGTCTGGCTATCTCAAAGCATACATACATACATATATTGGAATGTCCATCAATCATGATATAACCTCTGACCAATCAGGTGTTTCCACACCTACAGTCAGGAGGTTTGCCACCATGTTGCATCATACATAATAGTTTCATACATAATAGTTCAAGTAATTAACACGTACTTAGTTAACAGTTACACGGATTTGGCAAGGGTTGAGGGCAAGGTTTGCTGCAATGTTGGGGGATCCCAACAAGCTGCCAGCATTGTATCCCAATGGATTGAGTTGAATGCATTATGAAAGTCAAGTTTAAGGCCAGTGTGGCCCATTTTTTTCTTCAAAAAAACCCTCACCTCTTTCAAGGGACATAACTCCTTAACCACACCCTGTATATATGCTCAAAAGGTAGTGGTACTCCAGCGATTGGCTACTCCACCAATCACCCTACCTAGACCACTGATCTCAGTCTCAGCCTTCTCTACTTAGGACCTTACTCCAGCATCAACCCTTGGGTTGACCCTCTCTCTCTCTGTCCCTGTTAGGGAAGTAAGCATACACCTTGATATACTAACTACAGATATCAGTAAACACTCCTGGGTGTCACTCTGGTGCCTTACAATACATATTATATACAGGCAAGGAGCAACTGGAGGGGGGGGGCAACTGGAGGAATCTGGATATTAAGGGGTAGCATGATGTCAAGCACTTATCAATAAGAATTTTTAATAATACAATTTCAAAGGGGGGGGTGGCAAAAAGGTTCCAAGGTGGGGTAGCCTTCCCCCCCCCTCCTAAATGAAACCCTGACAGTTATTTCTTAAAAGTCAACTGATCATATTGCTGTAGGATAGTACTAGTCTATTAGTCATAATGCCCATTGTTGTGTCCTTGGGGTTGTGGTGCTCCAGGGATTGGCTACTCCACCAATCGCCCTATACCACTGATCTGGACTCAGCCCTCTCTACTTAGGACCTTATACATGATGCCTTCAGCCTCCTCAAGATTGCATTAGCCATACCAAAACTTGTATTTCATTACGTTCTTCTCCCTGTTTTACCTCAAGTAAACTTCAAGTGTTTGACTTGTAGGCTAGTTGCAGTTGCACTGAACTTGTAATTAGTGACTCATTGTAATTAGTGATGATTGCATAATTAACACTGATAGACACCTTGGTCACTGTGGACTTTATATGTACATACATAGATGGATGTGTTGATGTGATCATGTGACTAAGCTTGGACAGGTTGTCGTTGTAATTTGTCTTGTCAGTTATAAAACTTAAATCCTAAGAGATCTGTTGAGTCTTACATTGGTAGCAGAGAATGGCTGAGCGTCACATCAGTATACCCAAGCCTTTTGCAAGCGGTGATGTTGGGGAATGGTTTCAGAGATATGAGATATGCTGTACAGCTAACCGATGGGAAGATGCAACAAAGGCATGCAAGCTCCCGACCCTCTTGGAAGGAGAAGCACTGGCAGTATGGCTTGAACTCAGCCCGGAACAACAAGGGGATTATGCTACGGCCAAAAAGGAAATTGCGGCCGCCCTTAGCCCAATGGAGTTCATATCGCTAGAAAACTTTCACAAACGTAAGCTGCAACCGGGAGAAGCGTTATCCGTGTTTGTTCATGAAGTCAAGAAGTTGCTAGATCAAGCCATGCCAACATTGGAGAAAAATGCTCGCAATCAGTTATTATTACACCAGTTTGTAGCTGGACTACCAGATAGTGTAGGACGACAGCTGAGAGCAGCAGGAGAACTAACTACACTGGAGGCTGCTGTGTCAAAGGCTCGATTAGTATTGACACTTGATGACCCAAGTCGAAGTGTTGCAGCTGTGGCAGAGGCAACCAGTGAGGTAGTTTTGCTCAAGGACAAGATTGCCCAATTAACGGAACAAGTAAATGCTTTGTCAACATCAGTTATGCCACCAGCAGGAACACGTCAGCCGATGACCAACCAACAGCACTATCGACCAAGACGCTGTTTTGAATGCAACCAAACAGGACACATTCAGCGTGATTGCCCTTCGCGCAATCAGAATGGCCAATACACTAGACAGTGTTTTAGGTGTGGAAAAGTGGGACATCTGGCCAGAAACTGCTACCAGGGAAACGAGCAAGGGATGTCTGTCAGGGGCAACAGGCGTCCCTATCCCCAATGAGCCCTCACGACCTGAGTGTCGTGACTGTAGCAGCGGTTAAATCCAAGGTTGCTGCTACAATGGGGAGGTTAGGTGAGGTTGAAGTAGAGATGATGTTGGACTCTGGATCATCTGTGTCACTGATGCGGAAGGAGGTTCTCACACATGCAAAGGGAGTTACCCACATTGAAGGCCCAATACAACTACGCCTGATGACGGCATCAGGACAACAGCTGCCAATACTGAGTCACGTCTGTGTTCCTATACACATTGGTGAGCTACAAGTCAAACATAATGTTGTTGTAGTGGATACTCTAGTAGCACCTGTAATTCTGGGGGTAGATTTCCTATGTAAACATGGCGTGGTCCTTGATTTTACGAAACCATCTGTAATGGTCCGTAATAACACCACTGCAGCATCAGCAATAAATGAGAAGGTGGCCCCTGTGTCACTGATATATGAAGCATCACGAAAAATAGAGGGAAAAGCATGTATTGTTGCAGAAATCGAACAGCCGGGGACAGATGTAGTGGAGGAATGTGCTGTCCCAATGTATCACAAACCAACAAAATTTGAATTGCCTGAGTGTCCTAGGTCTATTCTCGCAGATGTTGTACAGGAATTCCAAGCCTTATTCCAAACAACACCAGGTGTAACAGAAGCTGCCTTGCACTTTATACCCACAAAGGGCAATCCTATCAAAGTTCCACCACGTCGCATGCCAGCACATTATCGAGAGGAAATTGAAAACTTACTTCACACGATGCTAGAGCAGGGCATAATTGAAGTAAGTTCTAGCCCTTGGATGGCACCAGCGGTGTTTGTTCCAAAGAAGTCGGGTGATATCAGGCTGTGTGTGGATTATAGGGAACTTAACAAGAATACCACAAAAGATGCTTACCCATTACCCTTACCTGATGAAGTTCAGGACCGGTTGTCAGGCTCGACCCTATTCTCAACATTGGACTTACAGAGTGGGTACTGGCAGCTGCCAGTAAGTCCTAACGACCAAGAAAAAACAGCATTTTGCCCAGGACCTGGAATGGGTCTGTTCCAGTTTAAACGAATGCCATTTGGGTTGACTGGAGCACCCAGCTCCTTTCAACGGCTGATGGATAAAGTATTAAGAGGTCTTCCTTTTGTGACGATCTACTTAGACGATATTTTGGTGCACTCCCCGGATGAAAAAGCACATTGTGCTCACCTACGAGTAGTCTTTGAACGTCTGCTGGCTGCTGGTCTTACGCTACGAGGGAAGAAATGCCATATCGGACTCCTTAAAGTTGGATATCTAGGCCACACTTTTACAGGAACAGGCATGTCCCCAGATCCACAGAAGATCCAAGCAGTGTTACAAATTCCAGAACCAATGGACGTCAAAGCTGTCCGCCACTTCATTGGGCTTGCATCCTATTACCGGAGATATATACCCAAGTTTTCAGACATTGCAGCGCCACTCAATGCGTTGACAAAGAAGGCCACACCATTCTCATGGAACCATGACTGCAACATAGCGTTCAATACCCTGAAGGAACATCTGATTAGTGCTCCTATCTTGGCATATCCCCGGTTTGATCAGTTCTCCCCAGAATTCAATCTGCAAACAGATGCAAGTGCTGTTGGTATTGGAGCGGTGTTAGAACAGGACGGACATGTCATCGCATATGCCAGTCGTTCATTAACACAGTCAGAGCGGCAATACAGCGTAATCCAGAGAGAATGTTTGGCAATCATATACGCTGTGAAGCAATTTCGTCATTACCTTCTTGGACGACATTTCAAACTCTTTACGGACCATGCCCCATTGCAGTGGCTGTCAGCCCAAAAGATGGAGGGTATGCTCTGTCGTTGGGCACTAGCCCTTCAAGAGTATAATTTGCAAATTGTGTATCGAAAAGGCTCACTCAACACTAATGCAGATGCACTCTCACGATTGGAAAGTCTTCCTTGTGCTCTCACACTAGCTCTTCCTCATTATTCCACCACTGAACTGCGAGAAGCACAACAAGCTGATAAAATCATCTCAAAAGTGATACAAGCTGAACCAGGAGTATCAAGTCCTCCTCGGGGCCGAGAGTGGAGCCATTACCCTTGGCGCAGGTATGTGAACCTGTGGGGCCAGCTTAGAGTTATCAATGGTATACTCTGCAGACACTATATCCCCAATCCTGTGTGCAAAGCTGTAACTGTACCTGTCCTCCCACTAAGCATGCACAAACAAGCTCTCATGCATAGTCATGACAATCCAGCGGCAGGACATCAAGGCGCAGAGAGAACTCTCCAGCGACTACGACAGGAGGCGTACTGGGTGAGTATGGCAGGCGACGTACAACAGTACTGTAGAGAGTGTGTAAAATGCCAGCAGTCAAAGCTCACAATGCCTAAACGGGCACCATTGACAAATGTTCCCATTGGCAAGCCTTGGGAAATGCTAGCTGTTGATGTGTTAGAAGTTCCCATCTCCCGCAATAACAATCGCTATCTACTAGTGATTCAAGACTATTTTACAAAGTGGGGAGAAGCAATACCCATGCCGGATCAGACAGCAAACCGTATCACAAGGGAACTGATAAAGTTGTTCTCTACATTTGGCCAGCCTGCAATCTTGCATTCAGATCAAGGACGTAATTTTGAAAGCACAGTCCTTGCACAAGCATTGGAAGCATTTGGGGTAAAGAAGTCCAGGACTACGGCATATCATCCGCAAGGAGATGGTATGGTGGAACGGTTTAACCGTACACTTTTACAACTTTTGCGAAGCTATGTAGACAAACAAGACAACTGGGAAAAACATCTACCACTCGTTCTATATGCCTATCGCACATCCATCCACTCATCTACTCTCTCCACTCCATTTCTATTGATGTATGGAAGAAACCACACTAACGTATCTCTCACCAAGTCAGCTGCATTTGATGCTCAGTTGTACCCTGAGAACCTGCAGGCAAAATTAGCAGAACTCAGAGATTTTGTGGAAACTAACCTTGCATCTGCTGCACACTCGCAAAAGTGCACATATGACCAACACTCAAGCACTCCTCATTTTGCAGTAGGTGACACTGTTTGGCTCTCTGTGCCCACTGCTGGAAAGTTGGAACCTCGATGGGAAGGAGGTTGGGTGGTGAAATCGATCAAGAGCTCGCTCAATGTTGAAATTCAGGATAGCAACCGATCCAAAATTGTGCACGTCAACCGGCTACGACATAGAATTCAACCAGACATTTCTGAGGTTCAAGACTTGGAAACAGCAACCACACCATGTGAACAATCATGGAACCCACCTGGAGTTGACCACATCACAATCCTCCCACCTACTGAAATGCCACAGAGACGTTACCCCCAAAGAGAGCATCATCCACCAGAACGTTATGGAACCTAAAGCTCGGGACGAGCTTTTATAAAGGGGGAGCGTATGTAGGCTAGTTGCAGTTGCACTGAACTTGTAATTAGTGACTCATTGTAATTAGTGATGATTGCATAATTAACACTGATAGACACCTTGGTCACTGTGGACTTTATATGTACATACATAGATGGATGTGTTGATGTGATCATGTGACTAAGCTTGGACAGGTTGTCGTTGTAATTTGTCTTGTCAGTTATAAAACTTAAATCCTAAGAGATCTGTTGAGTCTTACAGACTCCCTCCAATATTCAATCCTGGGTGTTACTAATACCCCACTCCATGTTAGCGATTCTGCTTGATGTCAGGCATCCCTTCCATTGAAATCTGGTGGCTTGGGAATCAGAAGTGCTGTAATGCTTGCACCATCTACATTTCTTTACATCTACAAGCGGTGCTTGTGATCTCATTGGAAAGTCTGGCTGAGGAGCTGGGTTTGGAGCTTAACCGTGAGAAATGTGAGCTTATCTGTCAGATCCCAGAGACTTTAGGGAAGTCTCTCTGTGCTGTTCCAGGACTTCGTGTGTTCAATCCAGAGGTTGCCACTCTCTTAGGTTCTCCTATTGGTGCTATGGAAGCAGTTGAGGTGCTGCTTAATGAGACAATTGACACCTTAAAGTTTATGGGATGCAGACTTCGACACCTCCATGCTCATGATGCCTTTTTGTTTGCTTCATCATGCATTTGCAATTCCAAAGCTACTGTACTCTTTATGATCTTCTCCCTGTTTTTCTTCATCTAAGCTTCGAGATTTTGACTCAATTCAGTGTACCATCTTGAGTGAAATCACCAACATTCCTCTCAACACTAAAGATCAAGCTTGGGTATCAGGCATCACTTCCAGAGAAGTTTGGTGGTTTGGGTATCAGAAGTGCTGTGATGCTTGCACCTTCCGCCTTTTTGGCATAGGCTTCAGGTGCTTTTGATCTTATCCACCAGATTCTGCCTGACCCTAGGTGATTCCTACTCTGAATTTGAAGATGGTTTGGAAATTTGGTGTCCCGGGTCATAGCTGTGACCTGCTATCTGATCCTAGGTCCTCCCGATTCCCTCCTGAACTCGAGTGTGTGGATCTAGCTTCACAGGTAGGTATTCAGGGTGCAGCTTGGAAGGAGTCAGGGGCTTGGATCCATGCCCTTCACACGTCTACACACTTCTTTGTCCCATTTGGGATAGAGAACTGGGGTGTTTGGAGGGGAGGTATCTTTGTTCTTTTGGGGATCATAGAGATATAGCGCTTGACTACCTGTAGTTGCTGGATCACAACTATCAAAGACTATGTACAACCACACCCATAGTCATCATTGCCATAGCAGAATGTATCACCCTTATGAAGGCCAAATCATATTTATTGATCGACATTGGACAAATAATACTTTGGCTAGAAAGAGCAAGGTTGTTAATATATACATGACATTTATGTATTTGTTGTTTTAATGATTGCTATTATCCATAAACTATCCTCCAGACTTTGCTCACTGAATCCTGCTTAAAACAGTGAACTTATAAAATCTAGGTAAACAGTCATCTCGGTGATACGATCATCTTTAGGGGGCAGTCAACAATTACTTCGTTTGTTTAATCTTGTGACCATTTCCAAAACAAGTGATAATAAACAATACTCTTCTCAATAATTAATTGGAGTTTTTTCTTCAGCTAGGTGGTCTAGCTTTCATCTACCCAAAATGTCAAGTGAGAAAATTCAATTTATCTACATTATGTCGACTGAGAGTTTGTTGAGGAGAATCCTCTTATTTTCAAACTCGGTAGTTGTCAGGGAGCATCCTGACACTGCCTCTGACACCTTTGGGCAACGAGGAACAACCTGTGGGAATCACTCACCAGATTACTCACCTACATCAGAAGGTGTAAAATCACAGAGATTAGAGAAGATCCCAAAACCACCACATGAACTGTGATAGAATCTATAAAAGAGAAGAACAGCAAAGAGAAAAAAAGACAGAGAGAGAGAAGAGAAAAGACAAGAGAACTAAAGGAACTGTATAAGACAGTTCGTGTACGATACAATTGGTGTATGAGACAATTGTGATTCTATGCTATTATTATTCTTTACCTTTATGACTTATCAGAAGGGTTGAGATTGAATTGGTCAATCTAGGTTTATTGATAAGAGTTGCGGAGCATCTAAGTCATTAAACAAGAGGTTGGCGTCGCAGGAACTGCAACAGAGTGAGCTTCTCCTGACATTGGTGGCAGCGGTGGGATCTAAAACAGTATTGAATCCGAGTGAAAGACAATCTGGAGAGGAATTCCTGGTTGGTCGGAGCATTACATTGCGGTTAATTGCTATTTGTTTTGCTGTATTAGCAGGGAAACGGCTCGGGTATTTAGTACCTAGGAGCCTGTGAAACAAAACCCTACTCTATGCATATTTCAGTTTTATCCTTTTGTTGTTGTCATTTATATATAGTGACAGTATCTCAGTTAATTTCGTTTCTGTATATGCAACCTGCGATCATTTCTCACGAATGAGCACGGCCAGGAGAAGACAATCAGTTACGGAGTGGGAGTCTTTTCCAAACTCCTAGGGATTGTATGGCAGAAGAAGTAACGATTGATGAAGAACCTATTATGTCTGGAACGCTGCGGATCACAGGATTCGTTCAAGCAGAAGAAAGACAGGCACAGAGCATGGAAGAAAGACTTCAGTGAGAGGAAGAACGAAGGGAGCGTGAGCAGGCATGTCAAGAACATCAAAAAGGACGTTGGGCTTAGCTCCTATCATCACGATTTCCTCCACCCTCATCAGCAGTAGCACCTACCAAGATAAACTTACAGAAGTTTAGTGAAGGCACCGACGACATGGGTGCCTACCTAAAAATGTTCGAGGTGACACCCAGCGCAAATGTTTGGCCACCACTACATTGGGCAAACTACTTGAGGAGTTTGTTGTCTAGGCAAGGGTTGAGAGCAATGGCAGCTCTCCCAGAACATCAGACTGACTATGGGGTAGTCAAAAGAAGCCCTCCTAAATGTCTACAAGGTGACCTCTGAAACCTACAGAGCCAGAGTATTCGACCAAACGTTCGACCTAACCAACCCCAATGGATGGTTCAGAATGTACAAGCAGTCCTTCCATCAGTGGTTGGACTTCTCCGACAAGACAGAGCGAGATACCATGCTTTATTAGCTCACACTGAAGAGTCTTCCAGGGTGGCTGTTAGGGGCAGATGCGATGGCTGAAACCCGACAGCTACAAGGATCTGGGTGAATCCATTGGACATTATTTGTCTAGCCAGTGCCAAGGGGGAGGAATGCCTAAGAAACCCGAACCGAGAGAGGGCTTTCGACCGAAGCCAAGGGACACTGAGAACCGCCCCAGACATCCAGAGGTAAAGAGAAACAAAGGTGTCAACTCTCCACCTGTTAGGGACCTGAAACAGATCGAATGCTTCAGGTGCGGGGAAAAGGGACACTTTCGAAAAGATTGTCGGGTACACGTCAACTTTAGTCACGATACGTACATCCGAACAAATTTACCATCTTGGACAAGAATGGCCAAGGTCAATGGTAAGTCCGTAGTGGCATTCCTTGACACGGGCTGTTCGAAGTCAATAGTGTATCCAAGGTGCATTGACAGTAAAAACTGACTAGGGTGGAAGATCCCCTACACCACAGCTAGTTCTCGAAAGACTTGGTTTCCCGCCGCGAGAATTGAGCTACAAATAAATGGGAAGACACACGAGCTGGCAGTAGGTATATCACCTCACATCAACATGGACATGCTCTTAAGAAAAGATGTACCACACATCAGGAAGCTACTACGAGAGATGCTTCAGGATGATGTCGATGAGGAGACACAGCCAACAGAGGAAGCGTAAACCTCTGATGTGGCAATAGTGAGACACAAGAGCCCAAATATGGCAACAAGAGAAACAAGAGGAAACAACATCGACACAGCAAGAAATCAATGGAGCAGAGATCCAGGGTCTAGATTAGTCCAATGGAGACAAACCTGAGGTAGAGTTGGGTCAATTGTTCAACTTTTCTCATGGTATGTTTCCAGACAAGACTGAAAGAACTCAACTTACTACTAGCAATGAGGAAGCAGAACGAACAGACCTGGAGAAGATTTCTCCCTCACAACTGGGTTCACTCCAACTGCTCGACCCATCATTGAAGGATGTGAGAGCGCACGCTGAGAAGAACACAGGAGACTTCTTCTGGGAGCAAGGTCTGTTAATGAGAAAGCCTTATCAGAACCAGAATGAAAATTTAGTTGTGGTACCCCGAGAATGTAGATCTGAGCTGCTACGCATGGCATACAATTTGCCCACAGCAGGACATTTCGGCCAAGTCCAAATGCTGGAGACACTTAGACGAAGAGTAGATTGGCCACAACCGGTGAGTGACATCAACAAAGTTTGTCAATCCTGTCCAGTATGTCAATGTGCAGCACCTGCATCGCTGGTGCGAGTACCTCTCAGACACTTACCAGTAATATCAACACCATTCCGAAGGATAGCCATGGATCTGTGGACCACTATCATGGACTTCCGCAGGAAACAAATACGTCCTTGTTGTCGTGGACTATGCGACAAGCCAGAGGCATTTCCGTTGAATAATTCAACCACAGAAGCCATGATTAAATGTCTAATTGAGATGACAGCTCGACTGGGGGTACCCGAGGAGATACTAACTGTCAACGGTACCAATTTTATCTGAAACAATTCTATACTTTAACAGGAATCAAAAAGATTCGGACATTCACCCTACCATCCCCAAACAGATGGATGGTTGAAAGGTTCGACGCTACCATGAAGCAACTACTATTGATGGTGACACAAAAGAATCAGAAGGAATGGGACCAATGCCTTCCTTATGCCTACCGAGGTACGGTTCATGCATCTGTGGGATTCTCACCATACGAGTTGATGTTTGGAAGAAAAATGAGGACGCCATTGGATGCTCTTACAGATCACTGGATGAAAAAGGAAGAAGAAAACGACATAGAGGTTGTCGAATACCTAAGGTTATTACGTGAAAAGATAACCATTTTCCGAGAAATGGCCCAAACAAAATAATGAAGAACAAGCCAAACGAAATCATAAGAAACACTATGATAAAAAGACAGCGAGTAAAATATTATGTGTGGGTGATCATGTTCTTTTGTTTCAACCCAGGAAACAGAACAAATTAGCGAATGAATGGAGAGGACCCATCCTAATAACAAAGAAGTTATCAGAAACAAATTACGAGTTTGATATGGGAGAGGGTCGGAAGAGACACCGACTCTTCTACATCAATGGACTGAAGAGATAGAATGCACCGGAAGCTGCGGTATTCCTTGCGGAAGAAGAAGACGAAGTGACATCAGAACATCAACCGCATATACTGACACCCTCACAGGAAAAGGAACTGGATGAATTATGTCACTCATTCAAGGATGTGATCAGGGATGAACCAGGATGGACGCACCTGATACAGCATGTGATTCACACGGCTGATAGCAGCCCGATTAGGCTTCCACCTTACAGACACACTAGTCACGAGTATCTCCGAAAAGAGATCAAGACACTGCCATTATTACACCCTCTACAGTCCTTGTGCAGCAACCGTCATTTTGGTGCCAAAGAAGGACGGAAGTAAGCATCTTTGTGTAGACTATAGAAAGTTGAATCAGGTAACACAATCTGATCCCTACCCGATCCCTCGGGTAGAAGATTTAATCGACGAGGTCGGGAGAGCCAAATACATTAGAGCATTGGACCTCACCAAAGGCTATGGCAAGGACACATTGATAAAGAGAGCCAGCCCAAGACAGCTTTTATATATCAGCCCATGGGGGAAATACTAGTTTAAGACGTGGCCGTTCGGTTTAGTAACTGCACCTTCAACGTTTCAACGATTGATGGACCAAGTCCTCCAGGGAATACATCATTTTGCAGCCACATATTTGGATGACATCCTAATCCACAGCAGCAGCTTCACAAGACTATGAGACGCAGGCCCAACAGTGCAGAGTAACAAGTGGAAGTTTGCCTGTAATAGTAGTGTCTATTTGGGGTATGTGGTGGGTCAAGGACAAGTACATCCTATGCAGGCTAAGATTAAAGCAGTCCAAGGCTTTGCCAGACCCCTTACGAAGAAAGATGTGAGAGCTTTTTTAGGCTTAGCAGGGTAACTACAGGAGATTCATCCCTAGCTTTGCTACAATTGCCATGCCCCTCTCTAACTTAAGACCTGCCTATTAAGATAACATGGAATGATACTTTGGAGAATGCTTTCACTCAGTTAAAAGAGATGCTATTTACTTATCCTATTTTGATAAAACAAAAATGGGACATGCTTTCATCCTGCAGACAGATCCATCCGCCACAGGCATAGCATACGTGCTGAGTCAGAAAGATTATCAAGGGGAGGAGCACCTGTTAAGCCTATGGATCTCGAACGCTTCTAAAATGTGAACAACAATACTCCACAATCGAAAGGGAAGCATTGGCGATTGTTGAGGGGGTAAAGCACTACCTAGTCTACTTGAAAGGTTCCAGGTCTGAGATTCAGACAGAACACAACCAATTAACAAGACTGAGTCATCTTAAGGATATACATGGACGTCTTGCGAGGTGGGCATTATCATTTACAACCATTCGACGTTACAATCACACATAAGCCAGGCACCCGAAATGGCAATGCAGATGGTTTATCTTGAGAGTTTGATGACTTTCGTCCTAAAGAAAGTGGAATGTCAGGGAGCATCCTGACACTGCCTCTGACACCTCTGGAAAAGAAGGAACAACCTGTGGGAATCACTCACCTGATTACTCACCTACATCAGAAGGTGTAAAAGCACAGAGATCAGAGAAGACAGACTACCCACAAACCACTACATGAACTCTGATAGAATCTATAAAAGAGAAGAAAAGCAAAGAGAAAAAAGACAGAGCGAGAGAGAAGAGAAAAGGCAAGAGCACTAAATGATCTGTATAAGACAGTTGGTCTATGATATAATTGGTGTATGAGACAATTGTTATTATTATTCTTTACCTTTATGACTTATCAGAAGGGTGGAGATTGAATTGGTCCAGATAGGTTTACTGATAAGAGTTGTGGAGCAACTAAGTCAGTAAACAAGAGGTTGGCATCGCAGGAGCTGCAACAGAGTGAGCTTCTCCTGACAGTAGTCCAATAAGATCAAAAACAGCAATACTAAGCATTTTCATAATAAACTCTGAATCCTAGCTACCTGTTGAATTGGATGAAACTTGCTAGTTTCTCTGTCGCATTTATTATTATTATAAAGTAATGACAATGTGGAATAGTGATGTGTTGATGTAGAAAATTATGTAAGTTCAAGGAAAGACACCAAGACCTAGTGGAATATCATAAGTCTCCAGAGACATTTGTTACAAGTCTCCGGGAGGGTCTACAATCTATGGCTTGTCCTCTGTATAAAGTCAGCTAATATTAAGTTAAACTCTGGAAGAAGTAGCAAGTGGACAGTGCTATTGGAGCCCCTAATCGCTGACGGAAGAGGTGTTTCTTCTCGAGCGCTGTACTTTATCAAGACGAGGATAAGACAGTGGCGGAGAAAACAGTGGGATAGGGTGGAGGGAGGGATCTGCCCCTCCCACTCAATTTTTATACTGGTGGGGGGGGGGGGGGGGGGCTAAGCAGCCCATTTTTTGTCAATGTCACCATGTTTAATTTGATCAACGAACTGCCTTCTATAATTACAGATAGAACTTTGCAAGTTATGTAGGCAGACTGCAAAGATCATACACTAGATGTTCATGGTTTAATTAGTACTGAGGTTCTTATATATACTGACTTGTGCATGTTATTATAATTTAACCATAATTCATTAGTGCAGTGAGGAGCCTACACTGACACTGACTTGTGCATATTATAATGCCAATTAACCAAGTTGCAAGCTCATCATCTAGACCACATGGGCACATAGCATTATAACCAGCTACATTATTATCTAGATACCAAGTTTATTTATAGGCTCATAGCTACATTATGTCTATGCAACAAGCCTCACTGAAAAGTTGGTCCAGTAAAACTAAAAAAGCTAAGAAAACTGACAAACTGGAGAATATTTACGAAGCCAGTGATTGTGATGAATCTGAAGCAATGGTTGTCGTCAGTGGCAGTGATGAAAAAGGAGATACTCGAGAGAAAAAATGTAGAGCAGCATTCAAGTGAGATAAACTCTATCTTATACGAACTGCTAATTATACTCAAACTTCAAATCAGTGCATGTCACAGCTTTTCAACCAGTTGATAAGCCAACACTAGCACTACTAGTATCTAAACAGAGAAATGTTCATCAAAGTGGTATATATAAAGAGTTTCCTTGGCTTAGTGTTTGCATTACACAAAAGAAAGTCTGTTGTCTTTATTGTCGTTATAGCCAACAAGCATGGTTTACTTTCATTCAGCTAAATGGGGGACAGTGCTTTTACTAAATCAGGATTCCAGAATTAGAAAAAAGGGTTCATTCGGAAAAGGGAGGAAAGCACTCCAGTCAGTGGAGAATTGCAAATAGAGAAGGCTGTGGATTTCCATGAGAAGGTACATGAACGAGAATCAGAAGCACCACCATTTTCTGGCAATGCAAGTTTGCTACTGATAAGACAGACCACCAAATTTTGCAAACTGAATCCTCTCGGACACCACTGATAGTCTTTAAAGGAGAAGACCTCTGGCACGCAGGAAGAGGCAAAATAACCAAAAACAAACAACTTATTTTAGTGCTCGATGTACAAAACCTAGTTGTGATCAACAATTGCTTAATGCTACAAAAGACATAATTGAAAATAAAATGTGTGTATGTGTTAGTGTAAGACAGCATTGCCTTTCCTTAGGACACAGATGCTTCTCTTAGAACCAGGAAGTAAGCTACTTGCATCCCAAGGCCTTACAGATATAAACAATATCGGGTGTCTCGATAGGATATGTTAATAGTAATCAGTTGAGCCATGGGATAGGCCATCACTATGTACATAGAAACAATAAATGACAATGAATGAAAAAACTATGATTTACATTACAAAGCGTTTGTTATTGGACGGCGGTGGGGGGGGGGGGGGGGCAAAGACACAATTCTGTCACCCTTCCCACACCTCTAATTTTACCCCTGCTACTGATCTACCCAACATTGGGCCTACTCTTCCTTCATCATCTTTATTTCTCGATACTACTCCACAGACCCTTCAATGCCCTCGACCATATCCAATAATCTTCCTCGATCACCAGCAAACTCCCCCCATAGTAATAAAACAATTGCACAATATCTTACAGAACACTTTCATGCTCACATCTTCCATCCTGAGACATATATACCACACCTCATCTTGTCACCCACTGATATCATCCTCAACTTAAATCTCACCTCACTTCCACTATAATTATTAGGGAGTCCTCTCACAAATCTTTAATGAGTTTTTAAAGTTATTTGGAATTTTTACATAACCAAACTTTTTGCAAATTCAAATGGAATATCCCAATATGTAGGATGAAAACTTAGCTCCAAAGCACTACGACACTAAAATATTGGATCTTGCATGTATAATTATAAATATCATGCTGACTTATTGAATGAAATTAATGTAGCTAATAAGTTGGTTGGTGAATCGGAACATAGACTGCAGCTGTTCGGGCACTTGAAATAACTCAGCTTTTGGACTAAAAATAAAGATTGTGTAATTTTGTGTAGCTAGTGTTGTTATTCCTGTTTGATGTATTATTATTACTCTTTCATGAAACTCCATGTACTTGATTATAAATGACAAAAAAGCTATATAATAATTATATCTCATTAATTACAACACACAAAGTACCTATGATCCTACCACTTGAACTTGGCTTGCTACATTCCTGCCATCTTGGAACCAGCAATGGGTAGTGACTACTTGAGGTTTTAGACCTTATAGAGGCTGTAGCAGAGAAGACTGACAGCAACAGAACCATAAAGAAGCTGGATACATTTTTGGAGAAAAAAAGATCGATAGAGGTGAAGAAGCACCCCCAAAGCATGAACAGAGTGTTGGTGATTCTAACAGAGAAGAATCTTCCAACTCAGGAAAACGTGGGTGCTTTAGGTCTTAACTTGTTCTTTGATGGATACCATAGCTATAGCGAAATTAATGGTTGATGGAAGAATACAAGGCACATAAAGAATATGCGGAATTTGGAAAAAGCAAGGAAACTAAAGGACACAACATGACATAAGTCCCTGGGAGAACTGAGGAAGAAGGAACAGATCATCTACCAGCAAAACAACAGTCCTGATGATCGACTGTTACATTTTAAAGCTGACAGGAATGCTGGAGACTAACATATGAATTGAATCATGTATTAAAGGATTTCGAATAGACAGGATAAATAAAAACTTCCTTAAGGGGGTCCACTATCCCAAAAAAACAACAAAAAAAACCCACAACTTCTCTCTGCTTCAGAATTTTTATTTGTAATCTAGTATGATGTGTACCTATATTATACAGACCTACCTTCTGGTGCTGTGCCAACTATATACCCAGCTCCAACTGATCCGGACTTAGTGAACATTTAAGATTTCAAGAGGACGGTCATATTTGGAGACTAGTTTACTTCGGGATTTCACAGGGGAAATTACAAAGTATGAAACACAATATAACATTGAGGTTTTTAAAAATAGTGTGATCATGGACTTTAACTCTTTCGCGGATACGGGCGCATTTGTGCGCTTGCGCTGTACCGTCGCTGTCGGGCGGCAACGCATCTATGCGATGCAGCTGAAAAAATTATTGTCTTCTTCTTGATGCTGTTTTCTATCCTTCATTTGTCTTTGTCTTTTTACCACTGAACAGGGCTATAAAATGAGCGAACAGCGTAGGACCTATTTACCATCGGACCCCGAATTTTTATTGAATTATGTCAGGCCTACCTATATAGCGATGACTCAGACAGCGACTTGGACGGCTACGTGGACGAGGACGAAGATATAGGTCTCCAGGACGAAGCACCTCCTCGAGTATCTAATAGCTCTCTTTTGGAAGACAGCCCCGATTCAGAATCTAATGGCTTGCCAACCTCCACAGCCACACCCTCGTTACCTCTGTCAACTCCACCTACTCCCATTCCTGCTTCCTTCTCAGGTACAAAATCAAGACCACTATATTCCCCATGACCCTCGAGTTTGTTTCGTTATAATTATAAGCATCATTTGCTTGCCGAATCCCAAAAACTTTTGTAGTGTCATTGGTAATCATGTGTCCAGGTATATGCTTGTTATATGCATTCTATATATACCATAAATAATAACGGAACATTTTTTTTTTGACTTCAGAGCAACCCTTTACAGTAAATGCGGGAAGAAATGTGGACGTCACTGGAAAAGGGCCTGTAGATTTCTTCAGGCTGTTCTTCACTCTAGCAGTGTTGGACATAATTTTCAATGAAACGATGAGGTATATATATACATATATACATACATCAAGTATAATATGTCACAACTTCAGGTATGCACAGCAACAAATGGATGCATCTAGGGAATACATGAATGATCATCCACATGCAAGAAACCACGACTGGCTACGCTGCCCAATGAAAAGAGAGGAAATGGAACCTCTAATAGCCACCATCATTGCGATTGGTCTTGTTGGATACCCTACATTGAGGTTACAAAACTACATTACATAAAGCAATATAATTATGAAATATGAAATAAAAAACTTACGCAGGTGCTGCTGGAGTACAAAATGACCATTTTGCTCCACAAATTTCAGCAGAATAATGTCTGGGAGAAGATTTGAGTTGCTGCTCAAGCACATCCATCTCAATGACAGCAAAAAGCAGCCAGACCGCTCCAGTAACAACTATGACAAGCTGTACAAAATTCGGCCATTTCTGGACAAAATAACAGAAGCATTCCAGTCGATATACACACCAGCTCAGAAATTGTCAATTGATGAAAGCATCATTAGTTTCAAAGGAAGACTTTCTTGGATACAGTACATGCCAAAAAAGCCAACAAAATGGGGCATAAAAGCATGGGTTTTGGCTGAATCTAAAACTGGATATGTGTGCAATATCCAGCTTGGCTCACAGGGTGGTGATGGATCTTGTGAAAGATATATGTGGTATGGGCTACCACATTTACACTGACAATTTTTATTCGTCACCATCACTCTTTGCTGACCTGATAAAGAATGGCTTTCAAGCTTGTGGCACTGTGAGGGCCAACTCAAAGGGGCTGTCCCGTTCCTTCCAGGATTTGAAACTTGATAAGGGTAATAACAAAATTGTGAACCAAATGGTAATAAAAGTATGTATTACCTTTTGACAGGTGAAGTGTACTCTGAGCTCATCCAGGATGACAGCATGATGAGCCTCAAGTGGCGGGACAAGCGAGTAGTCAACATGCTCTCGACTTTCCACTCAGATGACATTATATGGAAAAGAGGCGAAGGACACGAACTGTAACAGGAGGATCAGAAGTGATCAGAAAACCACAAGTGGTAGAAGACTACAATCAGCACATGGGTGGAGTGGACAAAGCTGACCAGCTGGTACTCTATTTATGGCTATGCCCATAGATCTAACAACTGGTGGAAGAGAGTACTTTTTCATTTACTTGACCTGTCTGTGGTAAATGCTCATATATTATATAATAATTATGAGTAACGATAAGCCACTTACGCAACTTGAGTTTCGGCTGGAGGCTGCACGTGGGCTCCTTGAAGGTCATCACCCAATAACTGAACGTCATCGTATTTCCCCACAAGCAGATATGCCACTCAGGCTAACAGAAAGGGCATTTCCCGAGGAAATCCCAAGAGACACGCCATTTGGAGGGAGACCACTCTGTGAAGTTTGCAGAGTCAAAAAAAAAAGATCTCAGACAAGATACCAATGCAAAATTTGCAAAACACCACTGCACCTACTGCCATGTTTTGAAGACTATCATACCAAACTTCACTACTAAGACTGTTAGTTATGTATAATGTATACAAAACCTGAATAACCATATCATATATTCATAACCTATAACAAAACCATGATTTAGCTTTTGTCATTCATTGCTACCTAGCTAAACAAACTAGAAAAGCCCTGCAACAACACTGTTAGATTTTTTTTATACTGACAGAGCAAACCCATAGGGGAGCTCTCAAGTATAGCTTTTGTTTCAGTAAGTAGTCTACTAGATAACATTAACAAGAAAACTAAGACAGAGCTAATCCAAAGGGGAGCTCTCAAGTATAGCTTTAGTTTCAGTAAGTAGTCTACTAGATAACAAGAAAACTATAAGCTTCTTAGGACAGAGCTAACCAAAAGGGGAGCTTTCAAGTATAGCTTTTATTTCAGTAAGTAGTCTACTAGATAACAAGAAACCTTAGCTTCTAAGGACAGAGCATACGAGCTCTCAAGTATAGCTTTTGTTTCAGTAAGTAGTCTACTATATAACAAGAAAACTTAGCTTCTTAGGGCAGAGCTAAGCCAAAGGGGTCCTCTCAAGTATAGCTTTTGTTTCTCTAAATAGTCTAAGAGATAGCAACAAAAGTAAGCTTGTTAGGACAGAGCTAACCCAAAGAATAGCTTTTGTTTCACTACATAGTCTACTAGATAACAAAACTTAGCTACTTAGGACAGAGCTAATTCAAAGGGGAGCTCTCAAGTATAGCTTTAGTTTCAGTAACAAAACTAAGCTTCTTAACAAACTTGGTTGGTCAATCGCACATTACATCCTAACTAAATAACTAAATAAGCTGGAATAAGCCCTGAATATCAAATCATACCTTCATTTGAGCAAACTTCACGTCGATGTCTTGAACATAGAGAATCCAAACAAACTTGCACGGGGGCTTCAATTGGAAATATCCTGGGCGATGAAAGGGGTGTGACTAATAAACAAGCGTGATCTAGCTAGCCAGAAATAACAGCAGCACCGCTAAGGAGGCACAATGGCCTAGAGTTACCTTCGCTAAATTCTAGAAGTCAAAATCGTTATACACTAAGTTAGTAGATATAGTCAAAACCTAATAGCTAACCAAAGCTAGCTATAGCGTCGGTGTTTTGTTCAACTGAACTCGTCAGACAGTTTCTATAGTAACAAGCTTTACTTAGCTGACTACAAACTCACTTTGAAGCCATAGAAACGCTCTACTGGGCCGGTGCTCTACGCATCGCCAGAGGTGTTCTAGCCTTTCCCCACAATTATTTTTGACAGCCACACGCGCACATTAAATTTTTACGCGTAATCCGCGAAAGAGTTAAAAACTATTGCAATTTCTAGGTAGCATTTTCATTGTTTTTTTGTACCTATACTTGCTTAAAATTAAAAACAGAGAATGTCATCTTGTAGCTCTCATTGAGAGGAAACAGAATCTATATAATTTTGTCCGATTACTCCAAATATGAAGCAGGGAGAACCGTCCTTGGCCAAAAAAACAACTTTTTCGGGACAGGCACTAGTATATGTATTTCAATGGTTGAACTGACCATACCCTTTAAAAAAAACACCAAAAGTGGTATACATATACATACTAGAAAAATCAAGAATAGGGAGGGGAAGTTTGGTCTGTAGGCTGCTTCCTAGGGGGATGACCAGAATTACTGGTTTGCTTCCCTTGTCGGTCTCCGCGGCCATTGAAACTCACTATTATGTGAAGCGTCTTCTTCGCAAATCGGGAGTACTCAAGTTAGTATAAGTCCAGAATGAAGCATCTAAATCTTCTCCAATTTGGAAGGCAGCATCTTGCATGTACAGTCATCATATTTTGGGGGAAAAATTTAAAAAAACCAAAAAAAATTTTTTTGGGTAGTGGCCCCCTTAAGAATAATGTCAAAATGCTAATTTTCACTTTACTTAACAACTACTTTAAATGGTGTATCTGCTCATATTGAAGTCATATTCCAAGTTTCAGAACATTTGAAGATTCTATGATGAAGTTACGACAGCTTTTACACTCACTATTTTCATTAGAAACCCAGCAAGTGTGAAGAAGAATAGCGTCGCATTAGATTAGAAGAATTTCCACATGTTTCCACATATTTCTCACTAATTTCTCATCCAAACTCCATAATTTATATATCACCAGAATGCTTATTGTGTGCTCTTTAACATAAATTATTTTATTTTCACTGTTTTGAGAATGTGTTGGGTATAGACCAGCATATCTGCATGAGGTTTGTATGGGATTTTTCCCCCTCTCCTGTGGTGCATTATCATACCGATTCAAATAGTTTAGGTGAAACTACTACATGTACTCTTACCATAAACCACCTAACAGCCACTTAGCATTATTAATGGTTTTTAATTCGAGGACTGGATTTCCTGGCTGACACTTTGGCATAAAAAATATCTATAACAACAGTCATTGAATAGCTATTCATCTAAGCTACATTTTGGTACAAATATTATCTTGATAGAGGATAGTGGGTAGAAGATATGATTGGTATTGTCGAGGTGTATTTTTTTGACATTATTCCCCCCTTAAACAATAGAATTTGGCCCAGTGGCATCTGATTTATGGGCTCCATAAGATATATAAACCGGTGGTTCATCTTAGGTCAATTGTGTCTTGCATAATATAATCTTTCTAAATTCATACATAATTATGTCAAAGGATTCGGGCCAATTAATCAAGCTTATTCAATGGCATGGGATGAGGGTCTTGTCAGTTTCTCTCTTTTTACCAATGCTCCCATAGATGAGGCATCGGTGGAAGTCATTTTTGGCGTGATGATGGAAGACAAGAGCTTGCCTGAGAGGACTGCACTTGGTGCTTTGACAGGATTTCTGAACCATTGGATTTCTTCCTAAAATCTACCTACTTCAGTTACTAAGTAAAATAGTACGAGAAGAAAGTGGGTGCAAATGGGCTCTCCAGTATCTGCAGTGATAGCAACCTATACATGAGGAATTGGCCCTCACAACTGCGGAAGCCAACATTTTGGAAGAGATATTTGGATGAAATCTTCTGTATTTGTGAAGATAGGACGAGAGCAGGAGTTGTTGAACCATCTGAACAACAACAGGCCATCCATAAAATTTACCATGAAATGGATGAATCGTTGCCATTTCTGGATTACCACATACAGAGAGAAGAAGAGAGAGGGTTAACTGCAATGGTTTACAGAAAACACATGAATGCAAACGGTACTTTGATTACGATCAAATCATACGATCCATGTCAGAAGAGGAATGGTGAAGAGCTTGTAGGAGAATAGTGATGGGGAATGAGGACCTACGTGTGGAAGGAAGAGCATCATTTGAATAGGATCTTTATAGAGAATGGTTATGCACATGTCTTCACCAACCTATCATCTGTAGATACCTCTAAATGCAGAAAGAAAGATAAGAACAACTAAACAGGCAATCAAAGGTGTGTAAATAAGGATACAATGGTAGTAGATTCATCCCAATTCCATGCAATGCATATCAATAATGTGTTTGATTACAGCTGTAGAAAACAACAGAGGATGATTTATGGATTAGGTTCTTCATGCATATTTTTAGGAGTTGAATATCGAGTTGGGATCCTTGGCCATATTTAATTTCACTTTTGAGCCACTTTTCTGAATCCCTATTTCTGTGTTACCTTTATGGATTACTTTTCCAAGAAAAGTGGAACAGGATTGAAATGTGAATTAGGAAAAGTGGTTAAGAAAGGTAGCTTAGAAGGTATTCCAGGAAAATATGAGCAAGACAATAAAATAATAATATATGATATATAATAATATAGATAACTAAAATACATGACTAACAACTATTTGTAAATACATATAACTTGTTAAAATGTCCTCCAATTTATAAAATTGTCAATTCCTTCATTGTGATCCTTCTTGGGATTCTTTTTCTTGATTGTTTGAATTTCCTTGAAATTTGTGCACATTCCCTCTGTGATCGACAAATGTAAAGTTGGCACTACCACCATCTTTATAGTGGTCAAATTTGCACGCACTTTCAAGGCTATCAATAATTTTTTTCTTCTTTAACTGGAAGCCTTCTGATATCGCTGAAAAAGACAACAAAGATATCGTAAACTTGAGATATGTTGGTATATAATATAATATAGTATCAGACCTATCATCCAGATAACCCCTTTTATTATTGCATTGCTCTATTCTATGAAGATTCAGTCTCTTGGTGATGTCATAAGTAAACTTTCAATTTTATACTAGTGTCAGGCCCATCATCAAGATAACAGATTATTATTAATTTTAAAGGCCCAATCTTGGTGATGTCATTAGTGACCATTCCATTTTTACTAGTGTTCACACTCATCATCAAAATGACATTAATTGCATTGCTCTAGTCTTCTAAGAAGACTCAATCTTGATGATTTCATTAATTTTGTAGTGGTTGCATAGGTCTGGCAGGTCCAGCGATGTCTGCTATTGCCAGACTACTTTTTAATGAATTAATTTTAAAAAAAGTTACATACAAGTCTTAGTTACAATTTAAAAAAATGTGATGATCCTTTTTAAAGCATGCAACCTTTGAAGACCTTAACATAGATGTAAGAATAATGTCTGCTGGACCTCTGAATAAAGTAGCTACCCGTTGGCAACTAGAAAAATTATGCAATGGTAGGATTGTTATGACATTAATAACTTCCCTTCAGATATATATTTATATTAATAGTTAAGGACAAGGTCATTAACAGGACTATCACAACAATGATTAGCAGCAACAAAGTTGACATTATCCCTACCTGCGTCTTTGCCAATAAGTGTGGTTTTGGTAAGGAGTTTTGTCTTATTTTGAGAAGAGGAATTTGATTGCATCGGTTTCGAACTTGAGAAAAAATTATGAAGGAATTTCGACTCTGCTTTCTTACCACGCCACCAACTCCGATATTGATCCTTTACCTAATATATAGTAAGGTGCCATATATATATAGTGATAATTGTATCTTGCACGTGCTCAATATTTTTACGTTCATATATATTATATGGAGTTCAGCTACTACCCCTAGTTTATACACTAGTAATGATTCAGTCATCCTACCTTTAAACAAACTTGATATCTACAGAACCCAAATATTTCATGATCGAGCCATCAGGGACCATTTCTTTTTATGCATTTGTTATACTGGAATATTTCTCAAGAATAAACTTTTAAAAATATTGGAATGCAAACAGTTTGGTATAAGCATCAGCTTCAGTGAGGCAACAGCATGAATCACTACATTGCTCCATGTCTACAACAAACTTCAAAGAAATTCAAGAACAAAGAATTTTAGGCAAGCATAGGTGTGTGTATACCTTTTCTCCAAAGAGAAGCTTCCAAAAAGGTCAGGCATTTTCGTAATGGCAGAGGCCATTAAAAAAATATATATTCAAATATGATGCGCTATTTTATATCTATAATTATAGCAGTCATGTGAATGCATAAAATCAAGTATTTATTGTGCATAGTTCGTGTTTATAAAAACAATTACATTATGTCGGAGTCTGCTACTATAGTCAATTTCAACTGTCAAGCAGAGTAAGCAAAAAAGTCAAGATATTCTTTGATTATTAGCAATGGTTATATTGTACAATAACGTTTCAAACTTTTTGTAAATGTATTCATTTTTATAACATTAATATTGCGATAGTAATGCACTAGTCAGTGGGGTTTAATTAAATTTGATGTGAAAAGTTCAAATAAATTTGAAATGACAGTTTAACTAAACAATTCAACTAAAATTGACATGAAAAGTCACTAATTTTGAATTAAATAAAGATTAGCATTATTAAATTCCATATCAAGAAGAGTGCAAACAAAAGCTCTGGAAAGACAAAAGTATGGAGTCATTAAGAGTTACGAAGGATCTTCTGGGTTAGAATCGTGGGAGAAGAAGAGATATCTAGAAGCTGAAGACTCAAATGATGCTGAAAGTTTGGAACTATAGTATTAACGGCTTTACCGTTTATGCTCCACCCTTTGCCTTCAGATGGCGTCTGTAGCTGGTCCTTCCCTAGCACTGGCTATCACAGACCTGCCTGCTCCTGTGTCAACCCAGCTCAGTCGCTGTATTTCTGGTGAGTCTTTGTGTAGCTGATGAAAGTGTGCAAGAATGATAGTCATGATCAAGAGCAAAATGAGGGGTTTACAACCACCCTGGATCTACCCCTGCCCCCTGGAGTGTTGTATATTTTCTCATGATTCAAAGAAATATGTATTCCCGACATTATTCACAATTTTGCTCAATCAATTTTTGTCCATAGTATATAATTTTATATCATTTGAATGCTCTCCCTTTGCTATTCAAAATGAATGATAATTTTTTCAATCCAGCCAATTTTCCATGAGATACGGTTCATTCTGTGGGCTAACTTTTTCTGCTGAATTAAAAAGGGGGGTGGATTTATTAGAAACTCACTGAAACTGACTGACAGCAACATAATTGGCAAGTCTTGACGAAGGCTGAAAATTTGTAAAAAAACAAACAACAGCTCTGTACTATTGCCAGTGTGTCAGGCTGTCGGCCAGATGTTGATGGCAACACTGCTTTGCCTATAGTCATTGGAAAGCACAGAGAATGAGCTACCTTTTGAGATCAAAACCATTCAAAATGGATGAAGCATTAAATTGGTGACCACAAATATGGTCTATGCCTCTTTAATTCAATTTTAATTCAACTTTGAATTAATGGACAAAAAAACAAGTTTAAATAAATAAAATAACTGTGACAAACTAACTAAACCAGTTCAATTAAATATACCCAAATGACAGTCAAACTAATTCAACTTTGAATTAATTGAACTCCACCGGCAATAGTAAAGTGTTGAACTCTATCTTTTGACAAAGTTTAAACTCCATTCTGTCATCGGATACTTCCTTTTTTAACATGCAGAGTATCATTTCTCAGTTTGTGTGAGTAACAACATCACTCACTTTACGCCACCTGCTACATTGCAAAATGGAGCTTTATTGTATTACACATTAGAACAGCAAGATGTTTAAAGTTGATCAAACTCTGTATCTTTAGATCTATAAACTATTTTTGGGGGGCAAGACACTAATGTTATACCCTTACCTAAAAGCGGTATTTATTTAAAAATAATCACCTATATTTTGGATGGAGGGTGGTGGATGAAGTTATATAAGACCTCCATTTAACATTTAGGTACTCCTTTAATCAAGCATATCAATGTACAAGCCCAAATCAATTAATTCTGCATAATATTATATTCCTAGTGGAGTTAATTCAAGTCATTAAAATAAAATCAGTCACATTACCTGTTTAGACAGCACCACAAAAAGAATAAAGATGAACACACCCTATAGAAAGACAATAAAATAAAAAGCAGTCAATGTTTACAATACATCTCATAACTTCCAGTTTGTTAATATCCATAAGCATGCTTGTCTCTATTATGCTCTCCTTATAGCTGTAATTAAAATTCCTCTTCTTTATGAATACATGACCAACAATAAAGGAAATGCCAGTGAAGGAGGCCTAGTACATCAGCCTGTCAACAAATTATAAGCAGTTAAATCTAGATTATGGAATAGACTTGCCCGGTTGCTGGAGGGCCACTCTCAAGTGCCTGAACTTGAAGCCACGACCACCATAATGTTTCTGTGTTCAGTTATTTACAATTCCTATTTTATTATTTTAGCCACATTTTATTTAATGGTGTTCATGGGCTTCAAGTTCAGGCTCTTGAGAGTGGCTCCCCAGCACCCAGACAAGTCGATTCCACAGTCTTGCTCACATTTTGGTGCTAGGATGCTGTTTAATGCCTCTTTCACTAGAGGTTCTTTCTGTCTTCTGGCCTGGGCCAAGATGGTGGCTTCCTCCCACAAAATATGATTTCCATTATCTCTTGCATTTTCAGCAATTGCAGGCTTCCCTTTATCTGGTCTCCAGTCTTCTAATGGTCTCCCCCATGTAGTACTTCCCAAAGCTAAGGGATGTGTTACACAATGCATAAGCGCATTCTAGCTGGAGAAACATCCTTGTCTTTACCAGAATTAATGAGATTCTCAGACTAATGTGAGCCTGCGTTTCATTATGTGCTATAAAACTACACCTCATTACATACATTTAGCATATGAACAGCAGGATGTGAAAAATACTTAATTAATTAATTAATTAGAACAATTACAAAAATAAAAATAAATAAACACAATAATTAAAAAAATTAACAAAAAACAAACAAATAAATAAATAGATAATCAATCAAACAGATAATCAATAAAACAAATAAAAAGATAAATTATTAATAAAATAATAATAAATAAACAACAAATTAATAATAAATCTAATAATTATAATTTTAATATACGTAAGTAAATAATTAAATAAATAAATAAGAATAAGAATAATTTTGGAGTCCTTGGCTTCAATTTTAGGCTCTTGAGAGTGGCTTACCAGCAGCCACTCAACAGTCTTGATTGAAATACTAACATTTTAGTGCTAGTATGATGTGTAATGCCTACTAGCAGTTCCTTGGTTCTGTCCTGCCCAAGTTGGTGGCTTCCTCCCAGAATATTGTATGTCCATTATCCCATGCATGCTCAGCAATTGCAGACTTACCTTTAGCACACTTTCTATAAGCATCTTGATGTTCCTTTACTCCGGTTTCCAGTGTTTCCCCTATGTAGTACTTCCCAAAGCTACAATAGATTTGGTACACTATGCATGAGTGCATACTAGCTGGAAAAAAAACCTTTACTCTGCTCAGTTCTATCTTCAGAGTTCTTCCTGCTATGAAAACTACTTTGATATTGAACTTCCTGCAGACAAAACACAGCAACATGTAAGCGGTTCAGTCAAGACTGAGGAAGCCTAATAGCTAAACACTATTGATGTCATCATATTATAATGCTTGTATTGAGATAATTATAGGGAAGTAGATGAGAATTGTACTTTTTTTATATATTCCTTGTAGATTCTGTACCGGTACAAGATTGAGGTGAGAGCCTATTCTGATGTTCTCCAGATTCTACATGACAATGGTTCTAACTTATTTAACCCGTTTGCTAAACTGCAGTGTATTACCTCCAAGCTAGATGATGCTAGCTTATATGTGATCGAAAGTCCAACATCCTCAGCAATTAACCTAGAGCCAATTCTTACTGGCCTCTGCCACCTGTTTTTTCTTCTCTAACTTCAAATGCTGCCATTTTCTTATTTTTCTCTTCACAATGACAACCATTCCCAGTTTATATAAGGCCACATACTTTGGTAGGTGTGCTGCTCATTGTTTTTTTATGGATGAAAATATAGGGAAAACAATAACCCAAGATACATGCAATGTTCAACAGATATCCCATGTGCAACAATACCAAGTTTTCAATCCAACTCCCCATCGAGGGTTAACTTCCATTGTTACAATCTACAATTCTAATTGTTCATTTAAGTTTGGAGGTCAGACTATTCACTTTATTAGTTGAGTCTGTAGCATGTATGAATATGACCAATTGATGAGAGATTTAGGAAGTAATAAATATGGCTACATTACTCTTAGATAACGGCATCTTGTGCCTGCCTAATTCTTGACCAATATGTTTGATGTTTGGTGCTTGTCTTGTTTATTGTACTACCCAATAAAACATAAAATTATAAATTTCATGGTGTGCATTCACTTGTTTAGTCTAATAACTTGTAAGGTCTGTTCAGAGCCCTTTCTGTAATTAAGGCATGAGTTATTTATAAGCAGAGGGCAACACAATATAATTAAACAGGGAAGATGTTGAGATATCATAATTATGTTATAGTTGTATACATCTGATGTGGTTATAGTACATTATACTATGGTACCTGGAAGGCCATTGCTATAGTGAAGATGTAGGCTATAAAGATTAGGTCTTCATCAAACACCAGGATTCCAATCACCCATGTAATCCCCATGACAACTACTAGAGAGATAATTGTCTTCAGCCAATGACTAGCATAAAAATATAAATGACCATGGTTGTTTATGTTGCTATTGCTACTGCTCTTTCTTACCTAGTAATTTTCAATTTGGACTGATCTGTACCTTTCTTCTCATGTTTCCACATGATAGAAATAGCCATAATGAAGAATCCTATATTTATCTGGAACAAGTGACATCCAAGCACATCAAATGACAATAGAAAATAATATTGACTTTAAGCAACTTTAATCCTATCCATATTGTACAAATATATTACACATACCCGATCATGAACATCATTGAATCATGGAGCTACAGATAAATAATTTAACCGACCCCCACCAAAGGAGATGTTTATCCAGCATGTTTTCTTGTTGAACTATCGTCACCCTAGCTAAACCTGCCTCAATCCAGTTCGATGTTGATAAAGTATTTTGTGCATAGAGCTATTCTCATTCTACTTCAACCTGTCCCAACAACCCAGTCAGATGTTGATGCCCAAACATATGTCATATCTGTAGATATAATTATCATTGAAGAGAATGATATGGCACACCCTTTATTACAATTTCAGCAAGGTGGCCACCAAATACATGCACTAAATAAACATATTTCTAACTTTGTCTACTTTTTAACTACTTTTAGACCAGAATAACTCCCAGCACTTCGCTTGAATTCCTTTCTAAGGTAGTATACTGGATGCCCTACAAAAATCATTAACCATGAAATTAATCTATAATGATTTGTTTACCGATTATTGCAAGAAATTTGATTCAGTTAAACACAAGAAAGTTAGTAAATGATGTATGGATGTGAATGTGTGTGTATGATGTGTGAGGGTGTGTGTGTATGCGTGTGCAATATTGAGCCTAGCTGAGCTGATTCAGCAGCTGCTGATAAATTTAACTGCAATTAAATAAACAACAAGTTGGCTTATTCCTTACTTATGTTAACAGCACAGACTTTAAATTGGTAAACTACTTTTAATTCATAAAAATATAAATATCTTTACTGTTTAGTTCTTGAATATACTATATTTATATATAAATATATATGTACTGGTATATATAGGATTGGCTTGTTAAAAACAAAGAAGGCAAGAATTTTCGAATATACACCACATTCAAATTTAGCTTTCATTTAGATTTATGCTGCCTTTTAAATTTTGAAACATATTTGATAATTCAAAGGGTAAAGATTGGTATTGATGTGCCTCTGTTGTTTGACAGGTTAGTACAATATAATACATACTTTGCTTTTAAATGGTCTTGTACATATAATATTATACTTCAATATCACTACTATGTACATACGATAAGAATGACGATGACAGGAGATATAAAGGCCCAGATGAACTTTTTGTCATAACGAAGCCAGCATCTGTTAACATCAACAACAACCACCACAAATTAAAAATGACTTAGGCATTGTTTTTAAAGCTATTATTTAATTTCTTATTACATATAATATCATATAATATAATAGTATTAAGTGATAATACTTTTTATATTTCAGTCTTTATATAAAACAATGATTCTACTAGAGGTATCCAACTCGTCAATACCTATGCCTATTATTAATCTAATAGACCTTGTTTGCCCAGTGTGGTGTTCACCGACACATACACAACACCTATTATCTCAAAACAGTTACCTATTAGCATATTACACTCTGTCTTGGAACATTTAGAAATCTCACAAATGTATAGCACAACATAAAGTTAGTGCATTATCATAAAACTAATATTGTAGTGGTACCATCACTCACGCTTCAGACACATTAGAGCTTCCATATAGAGGGCCCTGGTCATCCTTGATTGTGAGACCTAATGGCACTGCCATGCCAAACACGTAGAGGGCGGGTAGCCCATAGCTCACCACGGTGAAACCAACCATGTAAAGATATTGGCGCTTGATGAATACTATGACAAGCATTACATATAAGAGCACACCCTCCATCAACATCCACATAAAGACTGTGAGGAAGAAGTATTGGAGCACGATGGCTATTGCTTGACACAATTCCTAAAAGCAATAAAATAATATGCATATAATTTATCTATCATGGACGTACATAATATTGTGTGAACAACAGAATAACTAGAAATAAACTTTTTAAAAATGGACGAACCAACAAATGCGAGGTAAAAGAATATTGAAAAACAGATACTATAGGAAGGATAAACTACAAAATGCAACAACAATGTTCTAAACCTCCAGCTGTGAATGTTGACTGTTGACTATACTACAATGAATTTCTCAATAATCAACTTGAAATTTCCTAGACCTAGCCCTAGCCCTAGCCCTAGCTCTAGCCTCAACATTCCACCTATATTTGCTGGCCTGATGGGTTTTACTATGTAAGCTACTGAATATATATATATAGCTAGAGCATCTAGTTGAAATAGTAAGAGCAAGTATATAGATTATTAGAAATTCATTGCAATTTTCTATGTCAATTGACAGTTCGTTGAGAAGGTTACCATGATTGACCAAAAATGACTCCTATTATTTTTATTCTTCTATCTATCTATCTATCTATCTATCTATCTATCTATCTAATCTATCTATCTTATCTATCTATCTATCTCTGTATCTATCTATCTATCTATCTATCTATCTATCTATCTATCTATGCATCTATCTAATCTATCTATCTATCTATCTAATCTATCTATCTGTCTGTCTGTCTGTCTGTCTGTCTGTCTGTCTATCTATCTATCTATCTATCTATCTAATCTAATCTATCTATCTAATCTATCTATTTATCTATCTACCTATCTATCTAATCTATCTATTATCTAATCTATATCTCTATCTATCTATCTATCTATCTAATCTATCTATCTGTCTGTCTGTCTGTCTGTCTGTCTGTCTTATCTATCTATCTATCTAATCTATCTATCTAATCTGTCTATCTATCTATCTATCTATCTATCTATCTATCTATCTATCTATCTAATCTATATATCTATCTCTATCTATCTATCTGTCTGTCTGTCTGTCTGTCTGTCTGTCTGTCTGTCTGTCTGTCTGTCTGTCTGTCTGTCTCTCTGTCTGTCTGTATATCTATCTATTTATCTATCTATCAATAGATCATCAATCAATCTATCTATCTATCCATCTATCTATTTATCTATCAATCGAACATCAATCCATCTTCTATCTGTCTATCTCTCTATCTGTCTATCTCTCTCTATCTATCTAGCTAGCTAGCTATCTACAAAAATATATCTACCTACCTACCTATCTATCTATATCTCTATCTATGGTATCTATCTCTCTTTATTTACCTCTCTATCTATTTATCTACTATCAATCCATTGATCCATCTTTAATTTTAATTTTTTAATTTATTTTACGCAATTTGTTCTCAGTTATAACACACTTCATATAAATAAAGATAATTATGGTCACAATAGAACAATGCCCACTCAGCACTATTACGTTTACAAGTGGCTTTCTTTGCTTTGTGTAGAAACTGCCATGTGTGAGAAACTTTGCATGTAAGCATGAAAATTTCCGTGTTAAACCACACCAGAGGAGAGACATGGTGAATCTGGTTTTTAGGGATATGCACAGATCATCCACGTATTGTTACAAATAGTTCAAATCCCTCCATCAGAGTATATATCTATAGTTATCCGTAATAATTTGACATACATGAATACTCTGACAGAGAGGATATTGGCCATCTGCGAATGGTCTGCCTATTAACTTGGCTATCTACTGAGAGAAGGTATAAGGGTTGACCATCTGTGATCAATGCATCCTATTACTTAACTATTCACTGACAGGAGTTATGGGTAATCTGTATTTCAACTCTAACATCTATGAATGGAAATGAGATTGATAAGGACACCACAGGACCCTGAAGTACATATACAGTGTCTGTCACCTCCTTTAGTGGATCATCACCTTTATGGCATTTTTGTCGATGGCAGAAATGAATATTACTTGAGATATGATGAGACAGACACACAGGTTGATGTGGATATATGTACGCATGCCCCATAGTGTCCTGCAGAGAGAGAAAACAGTTGATTCTAAAATCCAAAAAGTTGGTAATAACATCCTTTAAACTGGATGAATTCTGATAATTCAAGTACAATCAAACAGGAGACAATTTTTTCCCCCTTTCATCTGATGTGCTACATATAAATAAATCAGCTATGGTCTTACAGGCAGTGATGTCGTTGTAATTTCTCATTCACAATACAGTGAATGCACCAACATTGCAATGTGATGCTTTGCAATGCACCATTTTGGTTATCAATGTGTCGTGGATATCATACAAATTGTGACAGGATCTGCGAAAACGTGCCTATGACTTTTTTTTTGTTTTTCATTTTATTCTTTTATGTGAAAGAGCTATAAAAAATACTTATAAAAATCTTGAAGTGACTTAGTAAAACATTATGACTTGGAAGTTACAGGGGCATCCCGTCAGGGATGCTGATTGTGAGAAAAACGCCTCAAACAAAATTCAATTAACTTCCGTATACTTCCGCGCGTATCTCCGTGTTATTCAATGACGTCAAAATTAAAAATTTGGGGGAAAGACGGATGTTTTGGTGCTTCGAGCGCTTCGGGAGAAAGCGCTACTCAAACGACTGCTAAAGTGAAGAGAAGGGTCTTGAAACTCTACATGTAGCTGAGGTAAGTCTTAGTATGCATAGCTAGATAGCTACTAGCTGTGGTCATAAATTTAAACCTGTATTTTTTCCTAGGTTGCTATATATAAGCTTTGGGATAGAGACTAGCATCTATAGCTTACATGATTGTCATTGGTTAGTAACTAGCAAAAGCAACTAGCTAGAAAAATACTAGCTAGTCCTCTAGCAAGCAACTGGTCATCTAACTAGAAAATTAGCTAGCAAGCAGTCTAGTAGATAGCAAGCAATAACTACCATACATTACTAGCTGTAAGGCAGATGGCAGTTAATTCATAGGTACTAACTAGGTATACACTGAACATGGCCATGTAAAGCTTTTATTTGAATAATAAAGTCAGTGTATTATACGATGATCTTCATAACCCCCATTCCCATCATGTCCACAATCCTCAGTATATGGTGACCTTCATCCTCCATGTGGCAGCCTCAATCTTCCTCCAAGCTTGCTAATGTATGTTGTGATTGTAATGTCCATGTGATTGTAATTATAAGAATTGTATTTTGTATGACTTCTTACTGCAACATTCCAACTCATCAAAATTCTCTTCATCAAGCTCATCATCAAGAGTGGGGAGAGTGAAGTAGTCTGCAATAACCTCCAGCATAGATGCCTGGTCCTGTGCATCCAGTTTCATGACCCGATTGATAGTCAAAGCTATCTCATTAGCTTGTTCTGTGGACATTATCAAACCTTTGGAAAATTGCACTGTTGACCCTTTCCAACTACAAACTATGAATGTTATTATATAAAGGGAAAGTAATAATTATTATTCTCCGCGTATAATTATACGTAGCTAACGTTTGGTCAGTCCAGTTCTAACTGCTGTAACTTCTGAGTGAGAGGGATTCAGGGCTTGAAATTTTCTGACCAGTTAGGAGAAAGAACCTAGATAACAAATACCCCAAAAAGTCAAATTTCATAGTGTATGACAATAGGCTCTAAAACTTGTATTATTGAGAAAAGTACTATTAATTTTGGTCATAAGGCACGTTTTCGCAGATCCTATCACTCATTCACAATACAGTGAATGCACCAACACTGCAATGTGATGCTTTGCAATGCACCATTTTGGTTATCAATGTGTCGTGGATATCATACAATGAATGAACTTGAGTTCTCTTATTGCATTGTTTACAACACAAGTCGAAAGCATAATTGTTGTGGTTTATTTGAGTTTGGTGGGTGTTTTTTTAAGGTTCGGCTACAGAGTTGATTGTGAAGGGTTCATTTAGGCTATCAGTGACTTTCAGTTAATATTTATAAAGTTTACATCAATTAAATCAAAATGGTACTGCTTTCATTTCAATCCACAAGAATAATAAAAATTATGTAGAATTCTTCCCATGCTTTTCTTCCTGTTAAACTAGGTAGACATCCTCGTCATAATAGTGACTGTTATCTTCAGTATCGCTGGAGAGACAACTTGGTTTTGAATATCAGTGTTGCAAATCAATGGCTGGAATTCATAATTCTGGCAGATAGACTGTAAATTGATGCTGATATTACGAATAGCTAGAAGTCATGAAATGTGACACAGCATTCAATGAGATAACAGGAGAGACTTCTCTCTCTAAACTCAAGATTATTGGATAGCTGAAACATTTAACATTATTTTATCTGCTTTATATTTAATAAAGGACAGACCAATTTGAATTGGCCAAGTTACATTAACACATGCACCATAATGCTCTTTCTTAAACATGTTCATAAAACGAAATCTAAAAGAATTTTTTCACACCTTTTGACAATTTAATTCATACTCTATTTAGCAATAAAATTAGGATATCAAGAACTAAAGAATTGTATTCACTGACCATTCAACAATTTTGATGACCTCAAAATCTGGAGTAAACCTAGCGGAGAAGATTTTAGTGCCCAATTAAGTTTTATTTTCATTTAAGGGTAAACCTAGCCACTTAGTATTGGATGAATCACATAACAAAGATTGAGAGAATGAGAGCTTGCTCTACATAGAGCTCATCAAATGGGCAAATGATTATTTTCAAAGTTTCCAATGTAAATTTTAAATTTTCTAAATTTGGTGCCAAAATAATTATAGTTAGTTAAACTAATTGCTGATCTCTTCATATTTATGAATGCTTGAAACCTTAAGCTCTAAAAGGCACTTGCGATGGATAACAAACCATTCAGTTATGACTATATACCTACATAGACTGGTCTTGCATATATTCCTTCTGGCCTAAACATAACCTTCGATCTTATTAAATGAGTGATTAGAGTTGGCAAGGAGAGTTTATATATTACATGATTGAGTAGAATATGTAATAGTGGCATGCCCATGCACTTTAACTAGCTATAATCTACTTTAGAAGTGCCTAATCCCAATCCCACTAGCACATTACATGAAGAATGCTAGCAGATCCCTGTTTAGAAAGTTTACTCACCTGAGGAAAGTTAGGCTGAAAATGGTAGCAATCATGCAGAATAGAGAAAAACTAACTCCAACATAGCCAATGATCTTCAGAGAAATCTTATTCTTGTCACTAATCTGGTGGATAGGAGTGCAAAGAATGAAGTAGGTAGACAAATGAAGAGCAGTTGAGAGAAGGGTGCCAGAGTGGAATGATATATTGGAAAAAATAGTAGTGGAGAAGGAGGATGACACAGGGGAAAAGAAGAAGAAAGATGTAAAAGTGAAATAGTGTAGAAATAGCAGTGGTAATGAAAAAGACAAAGGAGAGTTGAAATATCACCAAGAAATATAATTTCAGAAAGAGAGTAGAAAAAAGGAGCAAAGGTTGAATACAAGTGCGGATATGGTATCATAAATTCTGGTTGCTCAACAAGTGTTCACATGTCGATATTAAGCATCTAGATTTGACTTCTAACAGGAGTGAGGCTCACTCTACCAACCAAAATAAGTATAAAATACACATTATATATGTGTGTGATGGAGTTGGAAAGAAATAATTTCTGGCTGATTTTTCACTCCCAAACTCTGTTTTCATGATATGCTATTCTCAAGTAAGCTTCTTTGATTGACCATAAACATGCCTTAGAAACAACATCGCCATGCATGATTCTGTCATTGTAGAAATCTGAATTTAACTCTTTGGCTGCGAAGGGATTTACCCAGTAATTTCCCCTGCACGCGGAGGCTGTTTAGTGAATCACCCGTTTTTGAAATCACCTGATTTTTAATTGGTTTTGTTTTGTATTTTTGAGGCTTGTTTAGGTGAGCATACGAGTGATATTCTGACTATCTCCTAACTTTCTACCCAACACCAGGCTAGAAGAACCTTTTGAGATGGCAAGACAAGTGAAGCTAGACTCCAAGTAAGTATTATTATGTGGATAAGCTAACCAGTTTGTTACAAAGATGATCATTATAGCTAGCAAATTAGATGGCGCTTGAAGTGTATAGGCAGTTTTAGCTGATATTTATAGCTAGCAAATTAGCTAGCGCTTGAAGTTGGCAGTTTTAGATAGCCAAGTACCTAGCGCTTGAAGTGTATAGGCAGTTTGAGCTAATCTTTACAGATGGCAAATTAGCTAGCGCTTGAAGTTGGCCGATCATTATAGCTAGCAAATTAGATGGCGGTTGATGTGTATAGGGAGTTTGAGCTTATCTTTATAGCTAGCAAATTAGCTAGCGCTTGAAGTTGGCAGTTTTAGATAGCCAAGTAGCTAGCGCTTAAAGTGTATAGGCAGTTTGAGCTGATCTTTATAGCTGGCAAATTAGCTAGCGCTTGAAGTTGGCAGTTTTAGATGATCATTATAGCTAGCAAATTAGCTAGCGCTTGAAGAAGGCAGTTGTAGCTGATATATAGCCAGCAATAGCTAGCATTGGAGGTAGCTAGTAGACTACCAAGCAAACCAAGTTGTTCTATAGCTAGTGCTAGTATGTATCTCAGCTCAGCTAGCTTTGGATGATCTACCAACTGTGCTATCATCATGGATAGTACTCAGAATGGTCACAGCTCTCTTGTCCATCCATTTCAAGGCATGGACACCATTTGTACTTACAGATTCTTTTTCATTTTGTCTTTGGCCTTGATACATGCAACCTGTTCACCTGAACTGTACCAAATGCACCAAAGCCACTACTTTTTAGAGATGGTACAAGTGTATATATCATATTATTGTGAGTATACTAAAGTCTCCTCACCTACATACAGCTTCCAACTATAGGTATATCCACTAGAGCTGTCTGCCAGGACATAAGCTTTCGTACCCCACTTTGTGGGCTTCATGGACATGAACCAGACCCTCCCCTTGAATCCAATTGATTCATCGACAGCAATTTCTCTTCCAAGCTGGTATGATTGTCCATACTAATGGCTATAATGAGGGCTCTCTATCTCGCTAACTGTGCCAAGCTTTCCAACCTCTCATTCTAGATTGAGGAGGTAGGTCTTGATTCGAAGCTATAAATTGGTCTGCTTACAAATTTTGTTTCCTCCACAATTCTCCTTAGGATAGTGTCATCGAGAAAAAGCTGAGCAAAGTCAATGGGCGCTTTTCCTTCCATATCAACTGTGCAACCAGATGTCTGACTGAATGAAATATTACCACTGGAGCTGCTGGCACTGGAGCTGCTGGTACTGGAGCTGATGGCCACTGGAGCTGATGGCACTGGAGCTGCTTGAACTGGAGCTGCTTGAACTGGTGCTGCTTGAACTGGAGCTGCTTGAACTGGAGCTGCTTGAACTGGTGCTGCTTGAACTGGAGCTGCTTGAACTTTCACTGGAGCTACTCCTAGGACCTTCTTCATCGTTACACTATCCACAACATCTTCACCATCCTCCACACCCTCTTTACTATCCTCCACACCTTCACAATAATTCTCATCAATATATCCACCAAAATCATCATCACTGTCATATCTTTTTAACATACACAGCACTTCAGCTCTATTATAATAATTATCTATCCATCACTTGTATTCAGCTATCAAGCATCTAGAGTGAAGGTACATAACCACCTTACATAACCACGCTTTGTCCAAAGATAGTTGATAATTCCAGGTCAGTACAAGTGAATTAAACACCATGAGCAGCTGTACCAATAAGCAGCCGATAGACTGATGCTTCGTGAGTGGCTGTACCGATAAGCAGAACCTTACTGCGAGTCAATAAAGCATTAGTCCTTTACTGACATATATATGTCCACCGCATACCAGTGCAATTTTTGTCACACATATTATATATATGTCCACCACAGTCAAAGAGTTAATAATCGTGTTAGATACAGATCAGACCCTGTGCTAAATCAACACAATAACAATATAATAGTCCTTACTTATATTTAACACCAGCAGATATAAGCATTACAATTGTACGGAGTCATAAACATATGCCAGTGCTGGGATGGTCAGGTTGGTCAAATTTTTGTAGATAAATTTCACTATTAGAGGCCTGATTTATACCAATTCAAAGTTAATATAATACCTTTAATTACATTGAAGTGAGTATAACTTTTTTGTCATAATTATGAAGGTTCATATAATATGATCTGTTTACACAGCCAGAATGGAGGAGTAAAAATAACAGCTAGAAAAATGCACCAACCCACAAACAATTTATATCAATGTAGGTACTATATATAAGTTACCACTAGGAGAAAGACTGTTCATTTTTGTTGCAAATTGCATTATTTGGAACATTTCAGTTACAAATCCTTTTTCATTTTCTATGTCGTATTTCTTTGCTTTCTTTTCATACACTATACAATATTTTTATGTAGATTTCAGAATTGTCGAACGCGGAACATTTCAGCATTTGTTAAACACTTGCTTTGCGGTTTACTGACATGCATGAACAGTCTACCACATGATAAAGTTACAAAATGAATGAAAACCTTGCCATTGGCTCAAGCTTTTAAGATTTAAAAACCTAATTTGGGTTAGTGGGCTTTTTTTTAGCTTGGGATTAACTCCTGTTCGTAGGCATGCAATTCATGCCTAAGCATTAATAGGCTTCATAAGTGAGTTGGCAACAAAGAGCTGAATGATCCCAGGATTCAATAATGCTTTAATGAGCCAATGTAACCCATTTTTGGCTTCATCAAGGCAATGGCCCATTTTAAAGCACTGGCCCACTAGCCATTTCCCAGTGTGCCTGATGGTCGGAGAAGGCCTGGCCTTATCTAACTTATTTGATATACCTGGCCAGAACAAGATGTTTTCTTTATTCTAAAGTGACCAGCTAGAGAGTGTGGGCGAGAGAGAGCACAACATTTATGAAGTTTGGAAAGAACTTGCTGCTATAATGCCTCCTCATCAATAGTCTTGCGTCTATGGAAAGGTGAGCCTTGTTCAATAAAATGGCTTATTCTATGTGTCAGCTTCCTTCCAGACATTGGCTAGGGACAGGTTGACTCACTTTTCTACTCCTAGGTTGCATGTAGATTTTTCAGGCACTCCACACTCATGAGGTTTGCCATGGAGGTTGATCTTAGTTAGTGTGTCCAGCTCTTATAGAATGATACAGGCTAGTTATAGTCACCTGTGTAGTGGGTAGAATTCTACACATTCAACTAGTAATAGTGAGAGTCAAGATAGCCGAAAAGCACTGGACACTAAGCTAACACCTAAATTACAATGGTCAAGATGTTGTGGGATTCACCTGCAAGGGCGTTCATTGAAGGCTTACTAACCTGCTACTAGACAAATATTCCAGAATGGTTAAGGTTTTAATTCAAAAGTTCGATAAGATACAAGTAATCCATAACAATCATCACGAAAAAAGACTCAGTTCTAGCAAAAACTCAATAACTAAGTCCGAGCTCCTGCTTAAAGTTAGTCTAACATATCCCTAAAAATAGGCACAACACTCCATCTGCTAGCAGTTACACATACCAGGTCATATTAACACTTATATGAGTTCATCAAACTCTATCTACACTCTTAATGTTCAAAGGGTTTCTTCCCAATCCCTTTTCATGTATGTGACACTATTTAGTCACGCCGAACAGGTAAGCTCTAGCAAACCCTTGGATTGAACTATTGAACTCTGAGTGTATGATAAACATAGCATACCTCACTAATCTGCAATGCACACCTATGTTTTACAGTGTAAAATGCCATAATTTTATTCAATAAAATTAATGTCCAAATTCTCAACCAAAATGGGTATATTTATAAACTAACATGAGAAACTGAAAGTAACTATGGTTTACTTACCTCTAAACCAGGACTGAGCAAGATGGCAAAGTGGGTAAGGTGAAAGCATTCACAGACTGAGAAAGAAGAAGTAGACAATGTGGGGTTGCAGGTACAACCTCTATTTGACCACAAATTCCTATTATATGCACAAAGGTGGTTGGATAAGAAAGGAGATGTATAGTGAAGAGGGAGAAGAAAAATTAGGGAGTACAATAACCTTTGCTGAGAATAGAGTGTGTTAAAGATTCAGCAGCATTGGATTGTAATTCAATAATTTTTTAATGTGGTCCTATACATAAATAAGTTGAATGCAGAGTAAAGCAACTGAGTATGTCCATCTGTAGTTACTTATAATTATTCCACATTTCTAAGGCAGGGCAAATTATCATGCTAGAATGAGGACCACCTTCACTGGTTGATTTCCTTTTAAATGTGCCCTTAAATGGAATTAATGGACAAGAAATGGGTGAAGTGTGCAATAAACGACAACGGTTAACTCTTTTGTATAATATAACCCATCAACATTAAATTCAAATTCAAATGATAACAAAATATTAAATTTCATGATTATAAATTCTTTGCATTCTTGGCAATTGATGAATGAAGTTCACAAACTACTAACAATTTACCTCGCCTTACTATTGCACTTTAAAAATGGAAGAGTACGCAGGACAAACATACACCTTGTATACCTATTGTTGTGTGCTATTACAAACAAATGTCATGGTGTTTAACCCTCTCACCGCTGTAAGCGCCATATGGCGTAATGGACTTTAAAAATCGCTAATAAATCGATCGCTTAGTCTATAGTCATAATTTGCATACCACCGGAAAGAGCAACTCTTACTCTATATGATGTCCAAAAATCACATCCGGAAACACCCAATTAGTTAGCGAAAAGTACGTGCAACTACCGACGGTTCGCTGTTTTGACGACCTAAAAACGGGTGGATTTTTAACGCTTGAAAAAGTACTTTCCCTGGTTTCTAGCGAGGATTTTGCTCTCTCTGAGGATGAGTCAGAGGAAGAAGAAGGTGAAGAAATATGTGGCTACCTTGTTCTGATCGTGCAGCAGTGCATTCTTTAGCCGCTGTAGTCAACCCTACTTTAGACCCTCAGGATTCTTCCTTTTGCTATTACCAGCTCTCTAGTGATGATGAAATGGATCAGGAAGCCTTCTCAGATTTGTTAAAGTATCTACATATTTGTATTTAAATGTTCTTTCTCAAATAGCTGAATTTCAATAACATAAATATTTATATATTTATACATATAGTAAACCATTGTATACTAGGCTATAGAATTATATGAGCAAATTTTGTCAAAAACCCACAGCTATATACTGCTATATGCCTCAATTATTATGACTAATGTTTACTAATTGCTAACTAAATGTTAGTAAATATATTATAAACATTTTTTGTTGATTAAATGTTAGATATTGAAAGAGAATTTTGCATAATGATATTTATATGTTGTGGTTAATAATGTGGTTAACTGATGAGACCACATTGTTTATAAATAATGGTACTATCACATGACAAAATTGCAAGTGATATAAATGGATTGCTGATTTTATAATAATTTTTTTTTGTAGCTGGTATAGTTTAGAATAAATGTCCAGGAAAGTCAGCCGGTGAGAGGGTTAATACACATAATGTTGAGGTGTGTTGTGAGATACACACATGTCCTTATCATATAATTGTCTCAATTCTAAATAAATTACGTATTGGTAATGAAGGTTTAACTTTTCCATTATGGTTGAGTAGCTAGCCTATTGGATGTAAAGAAGTTGCTGTGACAATCTGGTTCCTGCATATGTCTAGATCTGCAAGAAACTGAGCACCAAACAGTCAATAGGCACTTGCAAAACAGTTTCTAAAGAATGAATACCAAGTCATTCTTCTACCTAAATTATGAGACCAATGCACAGTCTGCACTTTAGAATGACAACGAAAGCAGTACCTAACAGTTGATAAATGCTAATCAGCCAGAACACTAATCAACTAGATTTTCCGGTATTAGCTAATTTAAAATACATAAAACACTCGTTGTCTAAATAATCTGAAGTAGGACCAAGAAGTGTAATTTTGATTCACAGCTAAAGTTTAGTAGCTAACAATGCTCAATAAAAAAAATATGCCATCGACACAGCTTGTTATCAATGGTATGTCCAAATTAGAGACTGCTAAAACACATAGAGAACCCATGATGGTTTCATACATATAACATGAAAGATTATTAATGACAAATAATCACACAGTCTCATTTGTGTGTACATATTCCTTATAGATGAGGCTATCAGGAAATTGTTGGGCTTTGGAGTGCAAGGCTACATCATGATCCACATTACTCAGATCAAGACAGAGTTTTAGTAAGATAATGATGTAAGCCAGATTTTATATAGGCATTAAAAGCTACAATTTGTGCCATCTAGGCAGTGACAGTTTTGAATGCAGTACAGTTATAAGTGGCCTGACAAGGGGTCTTCTGATGTCTATGGGTCCTACTGTCCTTGTGGGACAGGCTTGGCTGTTTCTGAGGGAAACATTAATATTCTTATAATGACTTTCTCATAATTCATGATGAAGGCTAGCTGAAATGTCAAGAGAGTAATGTACAAGCTGATTATTTAGTAAGTCAATATAATTCGTTATTATTTCAAGTGAGAGTTCTTTGAGAGATTAATATTCTTGGTTGACATTTAAACTGGCATCTGGAAATGAAGGCTTGCAAGCATGACCAAATCTCAAAACACTTAAACCATACTTGCCACTGTGGGAGAAATCATCTTTTGAGCTGTTATAGACAACCAAAATAGATGAATTTATGTGGTCTACGAGATGTAGATGTATTTTAATAACCAGAGGCTTCAATTTGCTTATTAAAGAAGTTGTATCACACTGTGGGGAATTTAACACTGCATTGCTGAATATTTCTCCAGTTGTAATGATAATCAGCTGAAACCACTGACATATGGCGTCAAGTGGGATGAAGCTAACTAGTAAGATCCTTAATGAGCATATGTATTAATGAGAGCAGCTATGAGTTACATCAATGTCAAGAATCCAAGAAATGAAGAAAGCATCTTAGAGGTGGACCACTAACATGCACAGAAGTTGGCAAACCTTTGAATGCAAAAATTGGGGAGATTACTGTGATATCTATACATACATGATTCTACTGGCTTAAACTTTTGGAAGATCTGCCAGAAGCAGTATAGCTTAGACCTGGCACACTCACATGTCCCAGCACTAACCTGGGATCCTGGGACACATTGCAGAAACAGACAGGCATGCAAATGGTGCTGCAGATGGAATATGCATGGACTTCTTCATCAAAAAGGGGCTTGGTTAGGAGAGGGTATCAATTGTCACCAAGTGGTAGGTTATTCCCAACAATCCTAAAGTTGCAAGGTGTGTTATCCAAGCAATCCATTGCCCACATCCTATACCTACCTCGATGTCAAAACCTGTAGAGTGAGCCAAGAGCCATTCACTACATACAGATACCTTTGAGTCAGTAGAAAAATTGAGAAGCTCAAGGTTAATATTTCATCTGTGAAAAATGACTCGTAAAAAGGTTAGGTGAACCACAAGTACCCAGAGCACAACATGATGCACATCATGCACTGCCACTGCAATGCAAGGTAGTCCAGAAAGAGTAGATGATAGAGTATATACCAGCGTGAACTCTTCTAGCTGTAAAAGATTTAATAGTAGAAATTGTAAAGCTAATCGTTGACATTATAAAATGTGCTTCACTACCACAATTTGCCATTAAATCTAATCCCTGGCACTACCCACTCAAAATTGACTGTGCTTTGAAGTTTGACCTGAAGTAATCCATGAGTAGGAGTCTACATAATGGTGATACAGAATATGCAAGCCAGTCAACATTGACATTTATAAGGTCCTGTATGACCTTGTGAACAACTTTGTTCTCATAAAACAAGGGATACCTGAGCTAATTGGTAGAAGTCAAGCTTATGTGTCCCTGAAAGAAAAAACATTTGCAATGACTCATTGGACAACATATTTATCAACCTTCTAATACTCTAGAGTGAATTTAGACTAATTGTCTGATTTATGTGGGTATTTCAAATCATTCATCATTATTTGGAGAGTTATGAGCACATCTCCCTAATCGTAATTGCACAACCACCTTGGTATATGGTGACAAAAATATCAAAATATATCAGACCCTTGGCTGACATGTGAGCTTGTCCCGTAATCTCGGTTTTCCATGGCAGTTGATACCACCAGGATTTCTTCGAGCCCAAAGGCTAATTTGCATCCAGATATTATAACATAGCAAAGCATGGGTCTGTTCAGATGCAGTCAATGGTGTGCAGAGTGACATACCAAGTGGAACCATAGCTCTGTGCCAATCAGGTCCCTGAAGCTCCCAAAGAGAATATTGGTAGTGAACCAAGACATTTCTAAGGCAGCAACTTTTTATCAATGTGAAAAGTATATTCATGATTAGTACCATGCATATGCTAAACATGGAAGGCCTCTTGTCGAGCTAATGATCTCACTATTCAGTCACTATATGCAGTAGGTGGAAGCTGCTACCAAATTGTGTTGCTAGTCTCAGACTTAGCAGTATACTGATCCAAAGATCCATTAAGATAAAGTGTAATTCCATGTTTTTCAATGATGCCATGGTCTCTGTATACAAGCATTTATCCATGTCAATGATTATGTAATGACTGTGTACAAGAACCTGCTTTGCTCCCTTGAACTCAGGTCCGGGATCAGCTGGCAGAAGCTGTGGCCAAGCAGGGGGGTAATTTCCATATGAAAGTTGGGGGGGCCAAAAGCAGTATTAAAGCTGATTACTCTAGGGCTCTATATACTCATCCAGGATATTTTGAAAAATAGGCTTTGGGGTAAATTAGTGTTGATCAATTTAGTAATCACCCGAACACATAACATAACCAGATGACAAACAGTATACTAGCACTAACATCTAAGAGAGAGAAAGAGACTATCATTCACATCTACTAAGAAATGGAAAAGTGGCCGAAGATGGATGAGCGCCTCTCTACTCTATCCACAAAGTCATTTGTCACTTGCTTGAGGCTCAGTTCCTTCACCAGCTCTTTATGCACTGTGCATGTCATGAGATGATTGAGGCGGTTGTTCAACATTGTTGTACGAAGGTAAGACTTCACCCTTCTCAGCGCACTAAAGGCTCGTTCAGAGCTTCCCGGCATAACCAGAACAACCTTGACCAAAGACATGACCTCTGGTATGAAGGGTCAGATGCTTTTGTTCTTTTTGAGGAAATCAACGACATTTTGCAATGTATCACCACCATCTTCATCTTGACTGAAACTGCGGTAGGGTATTTGATGTTGATTGGCTGGTAGGGAACTTGAGGGAGGGTATCCAGAGTCAGGGATATTCTACTGGCTTCTTGTTGCTGCTCCTGAGAGATATCAAAAGTACTTGTAGCTTGAGTCAAACTCTAATTTTGCAAAAACAACTACAACAACAGGGTCTGTCAATACATGATTGTTTAATAAGGATTCACTGACATCAGAGGCTGAGATGCCACATAAAAATTGAGAGGCTTAATGTTGTTATCAGGTGATGGATTATGACAGATGTACTTGTTCAGATTCTTCTGGGTTTTCTTCAACCTGTACATCTTGGCTTTGGGCTTGATCATCAGCCTTCTCCTCAGACTCCCTTTGTCTCTTAGTTGGACTTTGACAAAATCTTAACAAGGAGGCTTGTCTTTTAGGCATGATTCACTCTGCAGCAGCACTAGCTAATTTCTCAATATATGGCCTGCTACACTGTTAGGGTTCACTCTTATATTGCTCGGTATTCCGAATAATGATTAACAGCACATTAGGTTTATAGCAGAACTCAACATTAAGCAGTGGAGAGCTTACTTATATAGGCACTCCACTGCTGTCATGGCAAAATCAAAATGAACCAATGAAATACATGAACTATATAAATGCCTAACAGCTAAAATGATCCTCACACCTAAAGTGTTAGTTCCATGGTATGGTCTGAGGCGGAGGCTGTTATTCCTGACATACACTACTAACTGGTCACATGTATTGAACCGATTAGGGAACAAAGTTGTTTTTTTACCAATATTATGGTGTTGTTCTATGGTGTTGTTCTATCTAGCATATTTCACACGAATTACAATTATGAATGTGCTATAACTTGTTAGTCAACACCTTCAACAGCTTGCGAAAACTCCCTTAGAAAACTTGTGTTGGCCAAAAGTTGGGGGGGCCATGGCCCCCCTAGCCTCCCCAGAAATTACCCCCCTGCCAAGGGAGCTGTCCATGCATGCTGCAGGTTTTCACAGATGCCTGTGCCATTTTCAATAAGGGCTCTACTTTCTTGTCGTTGTACATCATGGCAGGATCCTGGAAATTGTTTTTGGTCCAGAGAAGAACTTTATGGTCTGCTGGTATTAAAACTTCAGTTTGCAGCCAGGGAACTGGTGGGAGTTGTTGATGTGGAGATATATAGCAGGTTGGCAAAGTCAAAAACTTGAGTGACGGCTCATGGTTCACTCCTGCCAAGTGGTCTTGTAGAAGTGTGTGCAAGCAGCTTGTTGGTGCTGTTGGCACTCCCTACTCTATGAGCTGGAATTTCAAATTCTAGCATGTAGTGCAGAGTTGTAATATCATGCAAAATACTCCACATAATTATATGCTTTGACCAGATATCACTTGTTGACATTTAGAGGTAGAGGTGTTAAAAACTTACCATAAAATCCTGTGATATATTTAGCACTGATCACAGCATTACTTTTGAAGACCATATTCACGTGTATCAATATACCTAAGATGACATATAATGTTGTTTTGCTTGTGGCAAGCAACACAACCGTATCATTCTTAAGTTTGGTCCCAAAGGGATGGTCTGTCAACATGATTGAGCTGGGATGCAGTTGCCTGCTTGGCCAACTAGACCTACAGGACCAAAATAAATTAATGGACATCAAATTTACAGCCAACTGTCAGGGCCATATTTAGTGGCGGGCAGGAGAGGTAAACCCCCCCCCCCCCCCTGATAAATTTGGCTACAAAATTCAGTGGCCAAAAAAAATTAGGTGTGCTTGGATGTCAAGAGTCACATAATCAGTACATGTATGATGTATAATTAATTAAAACATCACCCTGTTAATTCCAGCTGTCAGTGTGCTAGCAGTGCAAAAAAAATTTTTGCCATCTAGCTGCACTAAGAAGGGCATTTTGTCAATCATTGATGTGGTTGTAGCCCTTGGTAAGAGATGCATTGCTTTTCGAGGTAATTGGGACAAGATCACAAAAACTGAAGATGGAAACTTCACTTTTTTGGTGAACTGGAAGTCACAGTGTGACACAGATCATAAAGAGCATTTTCAGCATGCTGCTAAAAATGCTAGGTATACTTCACCCCTAGTACAGAATACAATAATTTCCATATGCGAAGATGCTATTGGTTATCAATGTTTTCATCATATGGGAGACGCATGGCTGATGAAACTGAAGACCTTTCTAATATTGAACAGGTTGGGCAAGGTTTGTGAAGTTTAATGAAGAATTCCTGGGATTTATTAAAATTGCAAAGATGGATGCGCTGATGCTTTGCTCTCTACACTTCAGCAATGGGATTTGACCATGTCTTTTCTAGTTGGTCAAGGGTATGATGGAGCCTCTGTAATGGGTTCAAGTAGAAATGGAGTACAGGCTAAAGTAGCTGAAAAATATCCCCATGCCACATATGTTCATTGCCATTCACATGTTTTGAATCTTGCCATTTGAAGAAGTTGTACGGGTGTGCCATCTATCCGTAACCTTTTTCAAAAGTTTACATGGTTTTTATCTGGTAGTGCCAAGCGTAAAGTTTTGAAGTTGCATCTACTGACCAAGAAAAAGAACTTCTTGACTTGGAAAAATAAACTAGATTCAAAACTAGTCGGTTTCAGGGGGCCTTCATGCCGCTGCATGAAGCTCGAACGGAGATTCCCACTGAAATAAGACCCTTATATTTTTTAGCGGAAAAACAGGGAAAAATTGATCGGTTATTTTTCCTAGCGTTGAAAAATATTTTGATGGTTTCCCCCCGGCAATCCAGGATCGCGGAGGTTTCTCCCTGGACATGGATGCTTCGAAGGTGTCGATAGTCCGATGGCACCAAAATTTCACTCATTTTTAATCTCGAGCTGACGGCATAGAAAAAGAAATCGCCAATTATTTGTTTCCTATTCATCAAAATATCGATTCCAAAAAGGTCGGTTCAAAGCTGAAGGACCAGTCAGCGCCACCTATATTTTATAATCGATCAACTTAATCCTTCGATCCCGTGATTGGCTTCTTATTTCATGAGAGCAATTTACCAGGGTTTTAACGATCGTCGACGAAAAACTTCTTCACCGTTAGCGTCCTTCTGGGAAACGCCCCACTTAAATAACAAAAATCGAAGTTTTTTGGAAATCGCCTGTGACGCGCTGAAGTTATAAAAAACTTCATGATTGAAGATGATAATGAGCTTAGTGAGTCTTTGACTGAAATAGAAGCAGGTTCAAGGAGGTATCATGTGCCTAAATTATGTCCTTTGGAGTGCAAGGGTGAGGACTCTTTCAGCTCTTATAGCCCAATATGTCACAGTCTTAGAGACCATGGCCGCAGAATCAAAGATAGTAGCAGGGGAGAAGCTAAAAGTGATGCTTGTTCATATATGCAGCTTCTAGAAGATAGCCAATTTGTTGTCACACTGGTTGTTACACAGGCAGTTCTTTGTTTCCTTAGTTCAGTGACACTAGCTTTACAAGATAAACAGTGTGATCTTGCAGAAGCCTACAGGGATATAAACACTGCAAAGAAATGCATTCAGGATGCCAGAAAAGATGACTGATTGGAGAAAGTTTGGAGCAGAATTGAAATGCTAGCCTAGTCTATTAATTTAACAATTGTGAAACTACGAACTGCTACTGTTCAGCGCCATCGAGCCAATGCAGGACAAGTTAGCCAGACTCCTTCTGATTACTACAGAATCAATGTATATTACCCATTAATTTTATTGACCGACCATGTGGTTGAGCAGTTAGAAACACGATTTTCCAATGAGCATAAGGTAATTATTGCACCTGAATCTCTGATACCACTATATTTATCCAAACTGAGTAGCAATAAAACACTTCTTATTATAGGAAATTTATGTCCTTGGAAGAGAAGACCGACTTCCCTGTTGAAATAACTAAATCGAAAAAGTTTTATGGATCAGTTTCACATAAAAGGAGACTAGGTACAGCTAGTTGTGCTCTCTCTGAATGTAATCCTCAGTCATTCCCAGCAATTAATAAAATTTAACAGTCTTTTTAACTTTACCTGTGGGAAGAAATCTTGTGAGAGATCATTTTCTGCTCTTCACTGTCTAAAGCTTTGGACACGTTCTTTGAAATAAGAGAGGTTAAGTGGATTAGCAATGCCCTTGATTCCATCGTGACACTGAATTTATTCCATCAAAGGATATTTATGAAAGAAAGGCTAACTGGAGACATGCCAATGAAATAAAAATGAGATAACTCTGTTACATTCTGCAATTTTTAATCAGAACCGTGAACAATTAATTTTGTTGTTGCATTTCTGTATGTTTTTGTTGAGGTGTTCTAATGCTGGTCATGTACTCCAATTTAGCCTCGTATATATGCACTTCACAAAATAGAAGTATAGTTTTAGCTTCTGCATACTTCACGCCTATGGTCAATTGTATGCAACAGCCTCCCCAGTCAAATTTTCTTAGATAACTGCCCTGCCAGTCAAATTTTCCTAGACATGGCCCTGACTGTGAGTTACCATCATGCAGCACTCCCAAATAATTTCAAGACTGATTTTATTTTAGCACTTAAAACAAGCTTGACAATAGATAGAATTCTTTTCTGAAAAAAAGAAACAAGGAAAGTGTGTATCGTGCCACAAATCTGTGCTTTCGGATGGAATGGAAAAACTTTGATACATTCAATATTGGAGAAGGTTTACTTTGTTGGACTCGAGTATGATTCTATCATTACAGGCTGAAGTAAATATGTTTGCCTAGCATAATAACATTTTTTACAGTGTGGTCTCCACAAATGTTAAACATGACCAAACCGACACCAACTGTTTCAGAGGCAATTACACACAATATCTTCCACTGCAGTATAGCGAGAAAGAAAAAAGTTTGACTTATACTTTTTCAGGCAGCAGTCCAATTTAGCTTTTGAAATAGTAGTCCGGGACTACACTAACATGCCCAAATGACATCTGCACTGCTCATTATACTCCTCCTTAGGCTAACTGATGCATAGAGGGTGCTGAAAACAAAATTGATTACATGGAAAAACTGAAGTGTAAAAATGCTACCTTGTATTTTTGTGAAGCAGGGACTCTATAGACTGTCTCCTGGGTCAATGCACCCATGCAAGTAATATCTGTCTCATGATAGAGAGCACTTGGTTCTAAGTTTCAGTATCAGATTAGTTGGACAGCCTGGTTGGCTGCAGATTATAACAAATGATAGATGACATTTCTTGATATTATCATTGAGTCAAATTCAAGTTAATATACAGTGATTTCATAGGATAGAATATTGGTGGAGGTGATAGCTTTGTCATGCAGCACAAGGAAGCAATCATTGTCAGTTGAATGCCTAGTTCAAACTAATTTGGAATGCTTCCAGTCATTCCTCTGTCACATTCTTACTAGTCACAAAACCTATTTTGTTTGCGCTCAAAGTAAAAAATAATCAAGTTGCAGATGCTATAAACCCATTTCTGTTTGTTCTTAAGGAAAATAAATGTCATGTTGCAGACCCTATGCATGCTGACACATGGCGTAATAAGCTTCTGGGCGATTACCAGTTAACCCAAAAGATAAGAAATCAGAATGCTGCTTGAGCTTCTAGTCATGTTTGGAGTGCACGTGACACTGAGACAGTTCAGAGAGCATAATTTTAATATGAAGTCATTCCGCATCTGTAATGTATGCATGAATATGATTCAGACATATCCTGGTGCCACCCATAATGGTCATGTGATTGCATCCATGCAAAGAGTTGTGTTATGATTCTGTACATAGAATATGCCATAGTAGAGCATAAGAATATGCTGAATGGTCTCCTCAATAGTTACAAGACATTTTACATCTGTGCAGAGACTGGGGACTGTATAACTACTAGATTGTGGCCTGGGTTACCACTGGTGAGCACAGCAATGAAGTACTTAATAATGTGAATGCAGTTTCAGATTGGCCAAGAGGCAAATTTATACCATGATAAAGTGGTGGGCACCCACTGGTTGGCCTCTGGTCTTATGGTAAAATGTACTAGAATACTGGGTAACCCTTGGGAGATTTTCATCATTAGATGGTTTGCACCTATTACGTATATGCTGGTCCTATTGTATTTACTAGTGTACACAACTACTTCTCCTGGCACTGTTACAAGAGCACCAGGTTCCACATTCAATTATTGGACCTTTTACAAAAACACTAAAATCTACATGAGAATAGTGAAACTTTATCAAGAGGACCAGGGCCTGTATAAAAATAATGGCTCTGTTCGAAAAGGACCAGAATTTACATAAGAACAATATTTTCCAACTTTACTATTATAAGAACTGGAAACTTAATATACTAGTGAAGGACTGTCAGTCAGACACAATTCCAGATTGCGGTAACCAGCAAAAGGAAGGCAAATCATGCATGCAAGAATCCTAAATGCTGATCAAGGCAGCTAAATGTAAAGAAATCATCTATCCAATTATCCAAATTATCTTAGTTCATGTCTCTGTTAAAATCCTCACCATTAGTGGCATTCTAGTGTTTCTCATATGTAATTGACAAAATTATTTCCACACATCTTTAGTATTAAAATTTCAAGATAGAAATCCAAACTTCAGAAATATTGTAGAAAACATAAACACTTTAACTTAAAATGTTTGTTTTAATGTTTTGGCATGCTTGAAAAAATGTATGTGTACACTCATATATATACATATTAACATGAATGAATATCTATATATATATAGATATTCATAATTATATATATATTATGTCATTCATGTCAAAGATTGATCATCACTTGTGCAAAACCTACAAAGACGTATTGTAACACAAGCTACTGAGGAACCCAAAGCTGGAGAAGCGAATGAAAGTGCTAAAGGACCAAATGAAATGTGAGAAACACATTGAATTGAGGTGATGGCCTGACCAGTGGAAGCCAAGGCTGAACAAAAGACATAATACCATCTAGATTTTTGCAGAAATTTTGGTACACAACAATAGTTGAGCAATCTCCGATAAATATGCAGTTAATATGTAGGACACTTGATGAAATCCTTGAACAGCATCAACAACATTGATGCTGGCTGAAAGAATATATCAACAAAATCAAGGACAAACTTTTTTTGTGAGAAGAAAAACTAGGCAGTTAATTCTAGATAGGCTGACGAACAAAGTGACATGCCAGAAGAGAGCATATACCATAGATAGTGACAAAATCATAGTCTACTAAGGCATCTCTTTAGCATCAAAACTGATAACAGATGTATCTAGCTGACTGAAGCAGAAAATATCTAAGAAATACACCATTAATCAACTCTAAATTGCTTTGCACTCCTTGAATGATAAAATAATTTTAGAATGAAAAAGAAACTACTGATTATGTGCTGTATAGAATACAACTTTCTTCTTCCTAAGTTGCTTAAATCTAAATACATTGCAGTCAACATAATTCAGAATTAAATGGAGAAAGAGATATATTTATTATTCATGATGATTAATAGACTGGTCTTCTTATTAAAAGTTTGGACCAGATAGCTAGGTTGAAACCTGAATAACCACTGCTCAGGTTCAAATCCGACTAACCTTTAGTGGTAGTTACACCCTTGTAACATTTCACATGCATAGCTCTATACTTCATGATCAACTTCTTGAAATATATATATACAAAATGGTTGAAAAATAAAATGAAAAAATCACCCTTAATAATAACCTTAATAATAAACCTTAATAATAAACTTAAATTAATTGTTTCTTTGTTTGTTTGTTAACTTATCTACTTACTTACTTACTTCCTTGATTACTTACTTACATACTTAGTTATTTACTTACTTACTTGCTTGTTTACTTACTTACTTACTTGCCAACTTACTTACTTGCTTACTTACTTATGTCCTTACTTAATTACTTACATATTTACTTACTTGCTTACTTGCTTACTTAGTTACTTACTTACTTGCTTACTTACTTACTTATTTACTTAAATAATTACTTACTTACTTACTTACTTACTTTACTTACTTACTTACTAACTTACTTACTTACTTACTTACTTACTTAATTACTTACTTACTTACTTACTTACTTAGTACTGCTTACTTAGTGACTGACTGACTTAGTGACTTGCCTACGTTTCTTAGTAGCCTTTATATAATTAATTGTTTAAATGTTTTCTTTTACTGTAAATGGAATAATGGCACTGCCACGATTAAAGTGGCTTCCTGGAGATTATGATAATAACATAGTTTCCTTTTTAAGACTTACTTTTGTAAATCAAAGAAGTAGATATTTGAAACCTCATTATCACTCTACAAAAATAAGCAAACATAAAGGAACAAATTATAACCAACAATAGTATTGAATGAGACATTGGCACATCCATTAGTTTTGGAATACTCACGGATTTATCAAAATGGTTAATCTCCAGTTTTATAGGATTGTTCAGCATAACATTACTGGAATCACAAGATATATTTGCGCACCACACACTGGCAGACAAAACAGGAGATCCCAGCCTAGTGTTGCTGCAATGTGAAAATGTGAGCATGTTATAGTCAAAAACATGTATGTACATCTACTTGAAATCCCCCAAAGTAGAAACCTTCCTTTAATTGTCACACATTTGTCAAAGTTTAATTGGAGTTGAAATTTGTTAACTCACAACAAACATGGAGCTACGTACTCCACAGTGAGAACAATTATTTATCAAATTTGGTTATCGATCCAAGATTTATAAAATTCCAGCATATATTTAAGTTAGCAACCCTACTATAGATACATAGTTGAATTTTTTTAGATACTATCCATAGCTTTATCAATATTAGCAGTTGCTGAACTAGGCTTGGTCCAACAAAAAATGATACTATGTTAAAAAACTGATTCTTCACAGTCACTTCTTTAGACTACACTACTTACTCCTTTTTTTCAAAAAGAGCACTCTAGTGACGTGAGCAAGCTATAGCTACAAACCTCCTACCTGTGGCTATAGCTGCTGAAATGGTCTATGCTTGATCCAAAGAAAGAACTCACATTAAAAATTTAACCAAAGTTTCTATGGCCCATAGCTAACCAACTCATATAAATATATTAGTATATATATATATATATATATCGAGGTGTTCATTAGAGAGCTTGAGTTCTGTGAAAAATTATGGCTACAAACAGTTGCTTCAAAAGCAGCTGCATGGGTTTAAGCTTAGACCAACTAGGAAGTCCATACTACAATGTTGGCACTAGTTTTCTAAGTTAACCCAAGTACACATATATATATATTATTATATTTAATATTGACTAAATATAGTGTGAAATATAAGATATAAAAATGTCAAATGATTATTCAAACCATTAGCACATCGATTTCCTAAATTCACTTAATATTACTCAAATGTACTGTTGTGAAGGTATGTGAATATATTATTTCCACTCAGTTAATTGTCCATATTATATACCATAGCAGTTGTTTTATCTAACCAACAAGTCTCAAATCCCTCCTCCCTCCCACATGTGGAACATTCTTGTATTGGACTTCAAACATAGTTTATTCCAGTCATGGAAATATTTTAACATTCATTCTTTTGCATGAATCCTGCCTTAGTAAATAATCAATTTTAAATATCCTTACTTTTCACCACCAACAGTGTCTTCTGGCAAAATTCCCGAAAGATTGTTGTAGACGAAAATTACAAGACGAATATCTATGAGGACAAGAATAATTATGCAGGCAACAGAATGAGAAAAAAACCTACAGCAATTCTTAGACTCATGCATTTATAGCATGCTCTAAGTTGGTGAGATGGAGAATTTGAAAATCAGGTAAAAACTAGATGGTTAAAATGGCACTTGTAGTTAGCAAGTAGTTAAGTTTATTAAGCCTCTGGCTAAATGTATTAAGAAAATAGACTGAATTAGCAAAAGACTTGAGTCACACCAGAAGTGTCTTTTTTGAGCAAAAAGTGGCCAAAGAGATAATACAAAAATATCTGTACTAAGGTATAACAATTTCAAATCTGATCAAACAAAACCAATACCACTCACAACAAGTTGTTTGCATGATCATTCAAAACATTAGCACATCCACTTCCGCTAATATCCACTATATTGCTTAAAGGTATGTCAGTCTTTTTTTCACTGAGGAGGAAGTGCAATTCATATATTACATTACTCCACTCTAGTTTTCTTAATTACTAAAAAATATTGTTATTGAAATATACTGTACCTGTTAAAAGATCTGGAAAAAATATAGAGAGGAGTTCCCCTGGCAGTGATATTGATCCTTCAGGTTCATGCAAGACTATCACTTGATCCTTAGGGTTCATGCGGTCATCAGGCAAAACAACCATCACTTGGAAAGCTACATATGAGAATATGTGCAATTATTATATTTACTCCTGGTTCATATATGCATTGAAACCATAAACCACTAGCCATTAAATGTTTGGCCTCTAATTTTATACCTAACATCTCCTTCAGATTAGAATCATTAAAAACAAAACTATATTCATAAGCTTACTCTTTGCGCCAAAAGATGGACGTGCCATGCATAGGAACTACCTGAATACATTATTGTGTATTGTATTAAAGCTTAGTAGCTCTGCGGCTTCACAATATGCACTGGACATTGTGGTAGATTGAAGTAGATTAACAATAGCTCTTTAGGGACATACCCTGAAACATCACTCGGCAGGTTGAAGTGGGCTAAATAGCTATAAGAGACATTAATATAAAAGAAGCATATTCTATACCACTCGTTCAAAGAGGTAGAGAGGGGTTTCTTAACCAGTATTACAGTATTCCATGCAGTGTCTAAAAAATACACGAAGAGGTCACTTACAGATGCACCTCATGGATACCCAAATGCCCGTAGGAACTTCAATGGTGGTTCCACCTGACAAAAGAGTGTAGGACACTCTTTTTCAGGATAGGTTTGCAATACATCAATCTTAACCATCCAGAGGTTTTTTTGTAGTAGTGCAAATGAATCACGACAGTCCCTTCCTGACTTAGACTATTGCTTCTGTAATCCTAACTTAAGAACAAAGCTGCAAATATCCATGCCACCCTGAAAATGCCATGCTGGAATCACTTAGAACTCCATCAATCTGGTGAACAGCGCCACTTGTGAATATATTTCATTGTGGTAAGTAATGTTATACACAAACAGTCAAGTAGAAATGCTGTTTGCTTCTTCAATGGGCTGATTTTTATATCGAACTGCAGGTTATATTATACCATTCTATGATATAATTATACAGTGTGAAAATTTATTCTTGATAAAAAAGGTAGTAGTGTATAATAAAATTAATAATGTTGTTAGAAAAAACAAAGTAACTCTGAATCAATTAGATCATCTCATCCATTGAATTCTCACCAAAGAACTAGGTGCCTTGAAAGTTATAAAGTTTCAGCTTGTCTTGAAGGTAGAAGTTGTGAAAGACTGTCCCAACCCCAAGCAAAAGATAACAGTTCTAATAGTAATCTACAAGTAAACAAGAAACACTGAAATTATCAATGAATCTCACCAATAACTCTTAAAGAATCTCCAAAAATTATATGAAACAGGGATAAAGTGGGTGGTCGTGTTATATCACTTGGTCTATGATATCAACAACCAAAGTCATCATGGGAATGTCCTGTCAATCTTTGAAACCCTCTTGTTCAGGAACTCTTGCCATAATTCTGTCCTTCAGCCTTGGTGGAGTGCACACATGTAAGTAGATCGTATACTAATAAGTTGTGTAAGTTTGTCCCCTGTAGAGCCAAACAAGGTCATAGCCTTTAAAAACAGGAGTGTGTATTTCTCTGTCAGCAAGTGTGTCCTCAATGAATGCAACAAGCTCTGCAAATACTAGCGTAGTTTGCTTATTTTGTATGATGGTCAGTTCTATCAGATATCTTCACTCTATCTGTTTCAATGTCAAGGCAACTAAGCACACTGCTTGACATTTTGCTTTTCTTGCAGTAAGAGGATACTTTTGGTAAAAGCCCCTCATCCAGAATTTTTATTACACATCATTTGACTATTTCACCAATCACTTTAGTCATAGCTTCATGCAGAGGATCAGAAGGGATGGAAGGTTTAACACAAAAGAGAATTAGGAGATTTTCTTGGTTCTGTTCCGCTTCAGAAAGTTGTTCCCTAGATGGTTTCTTTTCAGGACATGCCGTGCTTGTCTGTCCTTCTGATATTTTCTTCTTCATGGCTAGCTCGAGTCTGGTTTTGCATATTATAGCCAGTAACTATAATTGTGACAGTCCACAGGAAAAGGGACAATTTGGGCTAAGTATGAAGTTTTTAGTTCATAGTCAGAAATTGTGCACTGATGCATTATAAAATAAGTATGTGGTAAAGGTTTCATTTTCATATTGTACATAATTATAGAATTATGGTTAAAAAAACGTACTTCCTGTTTACTTCCTCATAGACAGGAAGTGTAGTAACTAATTTCTTTTACTTGGTCATGTGCACTTTGTATGTCCTTGTTGTTTGCAAACACCATATGTTACTATGCGTCTTTTTTTTCCATGGTTTATTTTCTCCACTTCATCGTCAGAATTATGAGGAATCAAATCTGAATTCTTGGAAGCACTTGGCCGAGGGCAACTTAACAAATTGGTCTTGAAGTGAGGGCATATTTTCTCAAACAAATACCACTGCCGCTTCAAATCCAAGCCAGGTATTTTTTTCCCCAGTAGGCATCAAATCATGATCAGACTGATTACTGGTTTTAGAATTGGTAAACATTGCTCTGCAATGTCAGAATATTCTTTCAGGCAAATCTCCCAATAAAAATCATGAGCTGCTTTGAAGTTGTGCAAGGATGTTACATTTGGAACTTGTTTAAAAAACTGACTGAGGAATGATGTCCAGTTGTAAAAGTGAACCAGGCGACATCCATTGAAGTCACATATCAGCTGAGGAATGTTTTGTTTTTTCAATGAAGATTGCTTAACCAATGTAGCAATTCCTTGGATTGTATCAACAGAAGAATGCCTGTAGAATTTCTTGAACAAGCCCCAAAAATAACCGGGAGAAAAGTTAATCAGCATGAAAGATAATTCAACACTTAAATCTCGTTTTGTCATGGTGTGCCAGACAAGGTATTGCCTGGTACAATTGTTTTTGTTCTGTCCGACACAATTATCTGCTCGAAGGAGGACATCAGATGCTCCAGAACCATAATTCTCCAAGTAATGGTGTACAAGATTAATAACACAATCAGCACCCTTTCCAGGGTTTTCTTCTTCATTTATGAGGTAGTTTACTTGAACGTTAGTGCAGTCATTACATACTCCAAACACCCCACACTTCTTTGCAGTATTGAAGTACTCTGGCTCAGTTTGTTGGCAATCAAATAGGAAATGTACTTGCTGTAAAGTCAAAGGAATAGCGACACATAAGCGGCTTTTCTCCAGATTGCTGTCTTTTCAATTACTCAGTCGCCTCAGTTATTTGAGTATTGTAATAAATTCGCTCTTTTTTTTTACCTCTGTAGATGTTCCTGATATTCCTCCATTCTTTTCTTCTGACACACAAAAAGACTTTTGCACAGCCAAGCTCAACTGCTGGCATGTAAAACAGAGGTCGCTGCTTGGTGTACTTATTGAAATAAAAGGAAGAAGTGAAGCCCACATGTCATAGAACTTTGACCGGCCCACGGTTGAAATGCATGTATTACTATTACTACATGCTTCTTGATATTTCCGATAAACAAAAGCTTTTGAATGGTGAGCAGGTAATACAATCACCTTGTTGCAATGCCCAGGTGCATGGCCAGGAAGGGGAAGGCCATGGGCTGATGCATGGTTCTTTATGAATGCTGCTCTCTCTGTATTCTCCAATGTTAAAACATTGTGTGGCAATCGCTTGGCAATCGCTTGTTCCATGTACATGGGTCACTAATCCATTCATGTGATGGTGCTGAGTAAGATTCCTGAAGCCTTTATCTGATAGACAGTAAATAAATTGAATGGCAGATCTTTACTCCATGAATAATGTGTGATCGAAATGTCTCCTTTACATTATGATGACCTTTTGATACTGTTGGTTGCTATGGTATTGTTCTGTGAGCTTGTATCTGTCCCAACACAACAAGGTCCAGCTCATCATGATCTAACTCCAAACAACTTGCTCTGCACTGTACCATGGTTTCTTTGGTAAGGTAAGTTGAACATGGGATCTTCTTTGGACCTAGCTCACATCCACAGGTCTCTGATATAAATTTGGAAACAGCAGACACCTCAGAAGCATCTTCCAAACTTACATCCAGACTCTGGCCTTGTACTTCTCCTTCCCATGAAGTTGATGTTCTACACAATGTAGAAGATTCTCCACACACACCAGTATCCATAATCTCAGTGTACACAGCTGTAGCTAACTCAAATCAAAGAGAGCGCAACAACTAGCTAGCTAAAAAGGTACCAAAATAAAGCGCACTTCCTGCTCTACCTCCATGCGCTATTTGTTATGATGTAAGTGTTTATAATAAGTCTGGAAATTAGTAAAAATAGAACTTTTGCCCAAATTGTTACTTTTCCCGTGGACTGTCCAAATTTTTTAATGTTGCTTCTATCTGTGAAATAATGAGTGCCTTCAGCAAACATCCAGCGTATAACCTTCCCCTACATTTTGCTTCTTTGAATTAACTGTGGAGAAACAAGTTTCTCAATCTCGACTTTCTGGCAAATGACACATTTTTTCAGTCAGTTTCCAGGACAGAAGAAGTTTCTAGGGTCATCTGTAGAGGGCTAATAAACTTCAACTTTGAGGACATCTTGCATGTGACTAATTTTGAACCTTCGAAATAGATTTTACTAATAATCCAGCCAATTAATTAATACCAAACCTCTAAAAAAAGTATTACAAAATTAACTTGCCCACCAATAATAAATTGGTCAACAAGATTCCAGGACATATTACTGCACCCAATCCCTTTAGTCTATTACACATAATTATCTGCTAAATGTTTCTGTTCTCTCCAGACTTGTCTACATAATCTCTACCTGCCTCAATGCTGTTCAGCTCAATGAAATTGTTACAATTAATTATTCCGTGTTAAATGAATTACTGACGAAGGCTAGAGCATCAAATCGAAACATTGAGAGAGCAAATTTCAAGTTTATTATTGTTAAGGTCATTATAAAATTAATGTATTATGTAAACTGAGTCAGAGTTAGTTGAGAGTGATTTTATATTGTAATGCCTTAGCTTTTATGTTATCTCTATTTTGCCGCAGCCTGTATTAATGGTGAATATGATGCTCAAGAATTACCTGCTCTTTACTCTCTCTAGTGCATGTCCCTGTCTATATGGTGTAATATATTGGCATATAACTCTGTGTAATAATATTATCATCATAAAATTATCTGGTACTGTTTAACACACACAATATGCATGATATCACCACATACCGAGGTATTACAAATCCCAGAGTTATCATTATAAGATATGACTTGATTCAGTATAATGATATTATATGTGTCATCAAAGAAATCTGCATAACATAACCATAATAGTTGACTTACTGAATATGTCATTTGAGAATTTCCCTAAACTTGAATTATATCCCCTTATAGCAAATATATCCAAGAATTCCAAGATGTAACCACCAGCCATACGATCAGTTTCCTGAGATAGCACATAAGTACAGATTTACTTACTAATGCAAATACCAAGTAGGTATGGGAATATTCTGATAAGAATCTAATGACAGTACTTTCCCCAACTTTTTTCAACATGGTGTACCTATGCCTAGTATATATTAACTCTATAAGCAATGAGCATAGACAATAGACAATTATCCAGCTGGAATAAGTTCATTTTAAACAAATGCTGAAATTGTGTTCGGTTTCCTAACAAGTTTTCAGTGTCAAGTGCATATGAGTGATTAAATTCCCAACTCCCATAAAAACTTTGGTAATTATTTAGGGTAGGGAGTTGTGAGCTGGTGATCTTCTTAAGCAATGTAATATCATCATGATCTAGCACTCATCATAACATTCTGTATGTAAAATCTTTAGAACTTCTGCATTTCATATGATCATCATGTTATAATAGAGTAGGTAGTCAGTTATTTGAAATTCATCATAAAAAAATGACAAAGGCTACAACAAAATAAGACAGTTGAGCATCACTTTTGCTCAATTTCCCTCTGCATCATGTGCTACATATGTGGAAAATTTTTAGCCTTTTTTTCCCCTCTCCAATTCAAAAGTAAAAGCATAGAGAGAGAATAAAAGTTGCCGAGGATAATCTGAAGATCTTTGTGCTCATAAACTTTATCCATTGTATACCCAAATTCCAGGTCACAAAGTCCATGTCCACAATGTGGTGAATAAGAAAAGCTGCAGACCTACCATACTGAAGTTCAGAACAGATATTGCATTATCCCAATGAATTGTTAGTTGATAATTTATAATGCAATATCTACAATGACTTTCACAATAACCAACTTATGCTCTACCATTAGGAATGTGAATGTTGAATAACAAATAATTATTGGTTATTAAGAAAGTCATTGTAGATATTGTGTTGTTTTGTGATAAGTATTTGAGCAATTTTATTTTCCAGAACAATCTTGTATTTGAACATATTAACACACTTACACTTGATATGCTTGTAAGAGTGTCCGTAACAGCAGAAATCACAATCTAAAAGAAACAATATTATTCCAAAATCATTACTAATTTATTGGTTATGTAATGGTCCAACATTGAGCTCTCAGTTGGGTATGGTTTAAGTTAGTATTATTATACTGATTAAGGCCAGTATGGCCCATTTTTTTCTTCAAAAAACTCGCACCTCTTTCAAGGGCCATAACTCCTGAACTACACCCCCTATGCCAGTGATTTTATGCTCAAAAGATAGATCTCTCTTAGTGCTTCAAAACAACATTAAAAAGTGAGGATAGGGTCTGTATACAGTGTGTGACATGCAGAAAAGCTGGGAAAAGTGAGAAAAATCAACCTTAAAACCCTACAAAGCCTAGCTAAAAAAATAAAACAGCTATGGCTTCCAAAACCAAAACTCTTGGTAATATTGCTTAGACACTAATGAGTGATTTGATAGAATTAAATAGTGCTTGCTAAGTGCACTACCAGCTGTACAATTGGCTGCGTGCTAGCGCTTTTAATTGCCACTAAGGACAGTTGTGAATAAACTTATAACTTGGAAGTGCTTATAGCTACTACTTAACTAACTCTATTAAATCATAGAGCAAAGACAGAGCTATAAAATGATATATAATTAAGTAGGTACACACCAATTTTTCTTAGAGATATCCTTCTTTGAAATTCAAAAAGGCTATTTTTTTGGAAATGTGGGAAATCGCTGTTGAAGTTGGACTATATACTTTCAAGGGGAGACAATGGTATTTTTTAATATATTTTTTTAAACTTGTGATTACAACTTTAGAGCTCCATAGATTCTGCAACCTTCATGGTATAGACTTGATATATAGCTCAAAAGATAGGTCTCTCTGTGTGCTCTCTTTTGATACTAAAATATGTTTCATAGGTATAACTATAGGCAAGTTACTAGACCCTAAAGCGGAGGGACCTAAAAAACCTGCATCCCAAAGTCCCCATCCAGAATAACTCCAGATTGCTAAGTGCAAAAAAAATTGAAATTGGTATGAGTGGCTAGAGGAAGCCCTAGAGCATGCAATGACCTTTTTCATTAGGCGTTAAAAATTTATTACCTGGTCAAGCGCGCGGGTAGAAAATTGAGGGTGTTGCAATCAACGCCCTCAATTTTCCAATAAACGCCCTCAATTTTCTACCCGCGCGCTTGACCAGGTAATAAATTTTTAACGCCTAATGAAAAAGGTCATTGCATGCTCTAGGGCTTCCTCTAGCCACTCGTACCAATTTCATTTTTTTTGCACTTAGCAATCTGGAGTTATTCTGGATGGGGACTTTGGGATGCAGGTATTTGAGGTCCCTCCACTTTAGGGTCTAGTAACTTGCCTATAGTTATACCTATGAAACATATTTTAGTATCAAAAGAGAGCACACAGAGAGACCTCTCTTCTGAGCTATATATCAAGTCCACACCATGAAGTTTGCAGAATCTACGGAGCTCTAAAGGTGTAACCACAAGTAAAAATTAAATTAAAATAAAAAATGCCCTCCTTCAATTTTTTTCAGTTGAATGAAGTGTAGGCCTGGATAAAATCCACCATAACTTGAGACTTGTGCTTCCTAATGTTTCCAAATTTGAAAGACAATTTGTACAGTGGTTTAGAAATTATATAAGCACACAAAAAAAAAAGGTCAAATATTGAGGAAAAATGGGTGATACTGGCCTTAAGGAAGTGTTGCAATAGAGGTATTGTTAACCTCCGTATGTACTTTCAAATTTCTTCAGCTCAGTGTGATACTTTTCCAGTCTGTAACAACATTGCAAAAACCCAGTTCAAGTTGTATTTTACCTTTCCTTAACCTACTGTGATATTGATCCAATGAATGTCACCATAAAGCTAATTCAACCTGCCATGAAATAAAGATCTAGTAGTATGCCCCTTTGACAAATGTTTAATCTGCTCCAACCTTTCTCAACAGTGTTGTTGAAGTGCTATGTATTCCCATAGAATTATTTTAACTGAATTCAACCCAGTGCAAACTTCATGGCATGTGTTAGAACATAAAAATTCCAATAATATTCTAATTCTGGGAAAACAAAGAATAACTGTTGGTACATTAGTTTGGTTAGATTGTCTGGGAGAGGCTGATAACATACCTTGTTGAAAAATAGCTTATTGACAATTCATCATTGGTGTTACTAATTCTATGTTTTGTGCAATTAATGACCAATTCAATCATAGATTAGTGTCAGTAAGTTAGTTAACTTAGTGGAAAAGTTAATTAATTATGTTAACTGCTATGTAGAACACCATTCTAACCATTATAATAATTATTGATGAATAATTTCCAAATTGGAACATTTTCTAGTTAAATTAACTAATTGATAGCTTAACTTAACAATACAATAACCTACTGAATAATCAACTTCAAATTGTATGGAAGAATACAATTTCAAGCGGATTATTCAGAAGGTTATTGTAATCTTATTATGTCAACTGAGAGTTCATGGTTTAATTGAAAATGTTCAGTTAAAGGAAGTTAACATTTCATTTAATAGTTAATTTAAGTTAACCCTCTCACCGCTGTAAGCGCCATATGGCGTAATGGACTTTAAAATCGCTAATAAATCGATCGCTTGGCCTATAGTCATAATTTGCATACCACCGGAAAGAGCAACTATTACTCTATATGACGTCCAAAAATCAAATCCAGAAATGTCCGATTAGTTAGCGAAAAATACGTGCAACTACCGACGGTTCGAGGTTTTGACGACCTAAAAATGAGTGGACGTTTAACGCTTAAAGAAGTACTTTCCCTGGTTTCTAGTGAGGATTTCGCTCTCACTGAGGATGAGTCAGAGGAAGAAGAAGGTGAAGAAATATGTGGCTACCTTGGAAATGCAAGTTCTGATCGTGCAGCAGTGCATTCTTTAGCCGCTGTAGTTGACCCTACTTTAGACCCTCAGGATTCTTCCTTTTGCTATGACCAGCTCTCTAGTTATAATGAAATTGATCAGGAAGCCTTCTCAGGTTAGCTAAAGTATCCACATATTTGTATTTGCATGTTCTTTCTCAAATAGTTGACTTTCAATAACATAATAAACCATTGTATTACTGGGCTATAGAATCATATGATCAAATTTTGTCAATTTTCCACCGCTATATATTGCTAAATTATTATGACTAATGTTTACTAAATGCTAACTAAATGAGTAAATATATTATAAACAATTTTTGTTGATTAAATGTTAGATATTGATAGAGAAATTTAGCATAATGATATTCATATTTTGTGGTTGATAATGTGGTTAAATAATGAGATCATATTGTTTATAAACAATGGTGCTATCACATGACAAAATTACAAATGATATGAATGGATTGCTGATTTTATAATGATTTTTTGGGGTAGCTGGTATACTTTAGGAAAAATGTCTAGGAAAGTCAGCGGTGAAAGGGTTAATTACTTTTTTCTGGTTAACAACTTACTCACACAAACCCTAGTAGTGCTTATTTTTCTTGATTAGTTGGGATTTTGGGAAAAATTGATCACGACTTCTATGATTCCTGTATCACAAACTTATAACTTATGGAAGGTATGTTCCAACCTATTGTCCCTTACGTACATAACTAATTGCTTGGGGTAGAGGTTCTCCAAATGTATCTAGCAAGTACTGCATGGCCATCTCAGGTGAAATTCCAGCTCTGAACTTTTCATATAGAAACGCTGTACAAAAATATAAATTTTCACTACATGTAAAATAATTTCATAAAATGTTTAACAATCGTAATTATAATTATTGTTCCATACAAAGTTTATATATATGAAATTTAACAAAATATGATATGATTTATTCCAATTTTAGCTCCTTTTGGGGGGTCAACAAGTGAATATGCTTACAAACCACAATCCCAATCAGGTATAATGACTGATGGAAGTAAAAAATATATAATAATAATACATTCAAAATAAGGAAAAAACAAAGGCAGTTGTGAATGGACTTGGAGGATTGAAGGGTCAAATGTGTAACCAAATAATAAATAATAAAACAATTATATAGTTAACAATGAAAATAATAATGGTTTCAAGCCTTCATGAATTTGTTTCCAAAGTAGAATCTAATGTTCTCATCAGACAAGTGATGTGAGTTTTGCATTATATGAAGTGTTTGAGTTCAGCATGATGTCTCATGTCACAAAATTGGAAGTTAAAGGGAAAAAGAAAAAAAAAATCTCAAATTTTTGATAGCGGAGGATGGAAAGGAAATGATTGGTTGCAGGAAATCGGTTACAATTTTTATGTAAGGAAAATTTATGGGTTTGAAGTGAGATGGAAAGGATTCACAGCCTCTCCTGAGTAGAAACCCTGACCATAGATTGTGCAAGGTCAGATATGAGAGAATTAAAAAAATTATAATACAAAGAAAGTCATTGTTTGATGTTATCCAATTTCCAAGGTAACCAGTATCAGTGTTACATGGATATTTTCAAGTGCATTTCACTAAATTTAAGAGGGCATAGTTTAATAGGGCATAGAACAAACTTCTAAGTGGAACTGAATTGTGCATGCACATATTCACACTCACCTTCAAAATAATAACTTACAGTGACAAACTTACTCTTAGTCAGGACATTGATGAATACATTTGCAGACCCCAAGTTGTTGGTGGCCACACAAGTGAACATGCCGTTAGTGTCCATAGATGCATTCACCCACTTCAATGTAGAAGTGCCACTAGACAGACCAGTGGTGGTAGTGATGTTAATCGTGCCATTGCTGTTGTTGAGAAGTTGTCCATTGTGCATCCACTTCAGCAAGGGGATAGGCATTCCCTCAAAGTTACAGATCAGAGTCAAAGTGCTGTATATGTCGACCAATTCCAAGATACTATTGTTGGTCGACACATCTGGTACAACTAACAAGTAAGTAGAGAAAGCAGAATCACTATACAGTGCTGCTTGGTACATGGTAAGAATAGAGTGCAATAATATTGTACATGTGATTGTCTACTATATTATAGTAATCCACCTTCAGTATTATTATATAGTTATATTTATTTACAAGGCATTCCAAATTTTCTTCTAATCTTTAAATTAAAATACGTAGCTAGCCACTGATCAGTCCTGGATATTTCATTCTGGATTAACAACAAAATTATTGTCTGTAGGAAGTTGGATCTTCTAAGACATCGTGATAAGTTCTTCTTAGGCTGAATTCTTGGTGTCTTGTACTGATGGAATGTCCTTACTTTGTTATGGGTTCAGTGCAGTATTCAGGATTTTGAAAAAAGTGGCTCGAAATGATGTAGCTACGTCTTTAAAGCCAAACCTTCATGAAGATTTATGTGAAGCCAAGCTGCTTCATGGAAAGTGCTGGCATTCAGTTTCATGAAAATTATGCCAGAGGTTATATGATGTTCTTAACTGCAAGGAAATGAGAATGTAAGATGGTCAGAAAGTGATGCTTTTTGCCTTTTCTTGCTTTTAGCTTTTTGTTTTAGCTAGCTATGTTTACTCTGCTAGCTATGTTTACATCCTGGTGACATCATCTATCATACAGCATTGATATTGCTATGAGGTACCCATTTCTATAGAACTTGTCTGACTGGCTCTCTGTATGTCCCTCTGTCTCTCCATTCATCCATCCACTCAACAACTGACACACCCAACCTACCACCCACCCATCCATTCATTGATCTATCCATCCACCCATCCAGCCACCCATCCAACCACCTACCCATCGACCCACCCATCCATCATCCTACCCATTCACCCACCAACCCACACACCACCCACCCACTCACCCATTCATCCATATAGCAACTTCACCCCAACAAGTAACCATCTATGCTGACTAATCCTCTGTTGACTGAACTTTCCTGGCTCTAGCACAGGTCTATATATCCATAATGCCTATACTGTAGTGCAATATAGTGACCATGTCATAATCTCTGATCTGGCTGTGAGAATGATGTGTTATGTGACATAAAGTATAACCAATGAGATACATCAAATCAAATAATTATATAGGATAGTTTCAGATGTAATATGTTATTGCCACCTCAGACATAACCAAACATGTAAACTATTGCATGAAGTTTGGATGCCATCTCAAATTTAAACATGTAGTAGGTCGTAAGAAAATATAGACTGTTTGCATCAGGAAAATAAATTGTCGAACTCATTTGCCCATGCCAATAAAATAGCAGATCACAAGTAAACAACAGGACTGAAATGTAAGTTCATGTACTAATAATATAGATGTGTGGAATTTCAGAATCTATAACAGTGACCCCTTATACAACAAAACAACAAAAATAGAAGAAAAAACAACAACTCACCTTTGTCTTCATAAGACACTGAAATGTTGGCCACAGTAGCATTAAAAAAACGTATGGTAGGGGCATCACTATCTTGGTCTTCAAACACAAGGAGACTAGTTATCTGACAATGCATGTCATGTCTTTTTCCTTTCTCCAAGTCAAAAATATCAAAGTCGAAGTTATCATCACTGAAATTCTCACTCAATATTTCCAAAAAGCATGTCCCATTCCAAATCCTGATATTGATATCATTGAGGATCCAAGCATATTCCTTATCAATGGACGTTTTTCCAAATCTCTGCATCCAGCGCAAATGTAGATCCAGGTTGTCAGTAAAATTCCATTCATATGGTATGCAGATGTACTCCCGGATGAGAACTTCTGATCTCGATGGCTTAATAAGGATTAGAGGGAAGGTTGAGTTGTACATAGATGCTTGAGCTGTCACAGAGACATTTGAAGGATCCAACTCCACTAGACTTGTATCATCTTTTGGCATATTGAGACTTGGTGCGTAATACCTGATTGGAATCCAACCAGTGATGGAAACTGCCGACTGCAATCTGAACTCAAGTCTTACCCCCTGATCAATGCGATTTAGATCAAGTTTGCCATGACATTCAAAATCGAATAGAAATTCAACCTCACTAGAAATGAAAGATAAGGAAATAAAGATAGTCTGTGTTAATTATTTGTTATGCAAGTGCGTCTTATTCACATTTGTCAGAGACAAGGATGCATATTACATATGATGGTGAGAATGTAGGTAAGAAATGCCACCCAATTAGATAAAGTTAATTATTCATACCAAACTTACCATCATTGTTTCCCAGTTAGAAAAAAATATTTTTAGGCTTATTTATTGACCTTTAGGTCAGTGTGTTTATTATGAGATAAATGTAAGTATAGAAAAAGAGGCGTGTTACTATTTTGAGGGATAAAGCCTCTACATGCATTTAGATTATGAAAATCACAAATTAAAAATAACTAGGAATTCAAAAGTTAAATATACTTGAGTTAAATGAACCAAAATCATTTCATTTCAAGGTTCCCAGCAGTGATTTTCCTTATGGCACAGATAAAGGCCCAATCACACTCAACATAACAATAAGCATGATCCTAACCAGTTCCTTGAAACTTGTTAGGAACTACAATACTCATGTTCACACTGCCAAAAACAAGTTTCACCAAAGTGATTAATGCTTATAAAAGGCAACTGTGCAACAATATACATTTCCTATTTACTGCTAACATGGTTTGTACTTCAGTTGTTGCTTTCTTATTGTATTAATGAGAGAAAAGGACTTAGTGGAAGGCATGGGATGTTTACCATGGAACTACATTGTAATGGATCTTCTTTGATCCTACTTCAAGTAGTAGCCATCATGACACCAACAAAATTAATAATATAGACGATGTATTCTCTTCTGATAAAACACATAATGATTGTGGAGTCATTTGATAGAGCTGGTTGCAACCATATCATGGTCCCACAAAAATTAAACATATCCAATTGATGGTTTGAGTGAAGTATTTGAGAAGATGTGTAAACTTTTGCAGGTTAAAAAGTCAAGGATTACCTCATTATCACTCATATTGCAATGAGATGATGGAGGGTTTAACTAGACCTTGCTAGACTTTCTCAAATTAATGTTAACCCTTTAACAGATGTAAGCGCCATATGGCGGAGGAGCTCACTATAAATCACTCGTTGAACGTAGAGCAATAATTTATATATCTAAAAAAAACTACATTAATACAACACATACACAAGAAATTTCAAATCCGTAAACATCCAGGAAGTAAGAGCGGTTAGTTGGGTTAGTCGGTTGAGCCACGCCCCCGAAAATGTCTGAAGATTTATTACTCTCGAGGAAGTGCTTGCTGAGGTTGCAGACTACGATATTGCCCTTTCTGAGGATGAATCTGAGGAAGAAGAGGGTGAAGGCATCTATGCTTACCTGGAAAACGCGAGCTCCAACAGGACCGCCACGGAAAGCTTGGCCATGGAGGCAGGCTGCGTCTGATAGCGATTTCCTGCTCTCTGATGAGGAAGGCATGGGCCAGGAAGACCACGAAGGCTTCCCAGGTTTGGGAAAGTATATATGTAGCTGCAGTAATGTATTAGCAAGTGGTTCACCATTGGAAAGATTTTTTTGTTCAAATTCAAGTGTAAACTTTGTGCTAAATACCTATTCCAAGTGATTGTTCTTACTCTAACTCTATCATCTTCATCTCAGATACTCTGGACTTTCTCTAGCACTGTAATAGTTATCTGTAGAGTGTGTGTGTCCTGTAAAACAAAGAAAAAAGATGTTCTTTTATTGATAAAACAAGTTATAAACATTATAATCGATATAATTATATTCATGTCTGTGGTTTTTGTTTGTGTTTATGTTTGTGGTTTGAGAATTTACCACACTGTTTGTAAACAATGGTGCTATCACATACCTCAATTACAAGGGGCACATATGTATTGCTGATTTTATATAGATTTTTTACTGAAATTGTTATTTTCTTTCTGGAATCCATCCATGAAAGGGTTAAGGATCACATGAGTGCTGAGAGGATAACTTTTGTGAAGTGTGTCTTGCCTACATTTGCAACAAATTTCTCTCCTTTTACCTTGATGTCTTGAAAGCATGCTCTGCTTCCAAAAGATCTAATGTGTATGGCACAGAAATCGGGATGTATTTTCAACCCACAAAATGCCAAAAACATGCAGCAATTCCTTAAAGAACCTTTTCAAGACTGGCTCATCCCTGCAAAGATCAAACTATTATATATAGAGCTAGAACTCATGACCTCAGACTATCAACACATGGGACATTCAGAACTCATGACCTCAGACTATCAACATATAGGATAATCATGATATCATCTCACACACTTAAATAAGTCCTATATGGACTTACAATAATTCACACTGTACACTGCCACAAGCTGTGAAACCATGTCTGCAAGAGTATTTAAACACCTCTGCAGTCCAGGTTTGGGCAGTCTCATCCTATCTTCATATTCTGCTACTCCACTGTTGTTTTAATATAAGCTACTTAAGATCTAAAACTCTTTTGTCAAGCTTGGGGTTTAGCTAGAATAAGTTAGGGAGAGACTCTGGTGGCAGCAAATTACCAAGGTTGGTATCTGTTAGGTCTCTTATGGTTGGAGACTCTAACATGGACAAGTTACAAAGTCTTAACATATTCTCAGTCACAAGATGGTAATTTTTGTGCACTATTTAGGCAATGTGGAGCCTCCGTAAAAAGAGTTAGGGGTTTTGGTGAGTAGGCCTTTTACAAATTTTTAGAATGCGATTGAGAAGTTATATGATAATTTCCCCCCCCCCAATAGTAGAAAGTCCCATCAGCTAGCTATGGAGAAAGCAATGGCATTTGCTGCTGTGAAGGAGAACAGAGTGGCTTCCATTGTTCAACAAATTAGTTCAAGCTAAACTGAAATTATTGCTGGAAAATGTTTTCCATTGTTCAACTGTCATTTTGTGCAGGAGACAAGCATTTGCTTTTAGAGGACATCATGAAGATGGGTTTCAAATAGAATCTGAAAGTTCAGTGAGACGAGATAACTTCCTATCCTTGTCAATTTTTCGCATAGATGCTGTGATGAATTTCTCAGAGAATATATGTACACATGTGATCGTAGTGCAATGTATACCAGTAAAGAAATACAAAGTCAAATGATTCAAATTTGTGCGAATATAAAATTTTACCAAAAATCAGAGAAGCTAAGTTCTATTCTGTTATAGCTGATGAGGTAACTGATTCAGCCAATGATGAGCAGCTCTCCATAAGTATTTGATTTGTTAATGGTTACACATCACAAGAAAAGTTCCTTCTATTTTATAAGTGTACATCTGGTGTCAGAGGTGAGGCTATAGCTAGTGATATGCTGCAGCAGCTGATTACATGGCAGTTGGAGCCACAGTTACTTCCTTTAGCAAACACTATTGGAGCATCCAGTGACACACTCATTTCATTCTCTTTTGGGGTTCTATGAAGATGATTTACAATTTCCATCAGCTTTTGATTTTGAGTTTGACATGTGGAAACAAAAGTGGGAAAGTCAGACACAGCTGGTCTCTGAACTAGATAAACCCAAAATTCACTACAACATACAGACAAGGATTTTTTCCATAAGATTTACATACATCTACATATCATGGCCTCACTTCTTTTTACCAGCTGCGAATGTGAACGATCTATTAGCATGCTAAGATTAATAAAAACACAACTCTGTAACACTATGGGGCAAGAAAGACTGACCATCATCAGGATATAGACCTTACTCCTGAAGAAGTTGTCGAGGAATTTGCTCGATGCATGTTGCTGTAACTCAATAATTTTTGTACTTTACCTTCATAATATTTTTATTCTACTTCATTGTAATTCTAAAACCTGTCAAGCTTTGGCATGCATCTTATTTTGCAACCATTATTTGGCAAATGTTGCGACTTTCAGGCCAATGTGTTGCATATTATGCCCCCCCCCTTTTTAAATCCTGGATCTGCCGTCCACAGAGATACAGGTCTGTGATGTTATGGTATCTCAGCTCAGACACTGCTGCTGAGTTTAATCTGAATATCAAAAGCTATCATTCATCATTGATTATGTATGATGTACATCAACCCAGTCCATTTGGATGCTCATTAACCTGATATCTAAACTCAATAGAACCCAGTGTTCTACTGAATGTGATGAGCAATTTAAAAAATAATTAAATAAAAATAAAAATAACAACTTTATCCTCTGCTCTGCAGTAACTTAAGTTGAGTGAGCATACATGCAGGTTGGAGTGGAGGAAAGCTAGTCCTATACTGTTATCAGTTTGTCCAAAGTTTTAATTAGGAGAAATCTACGCCCTTTCAAACTCTGTAATGGACTCTGTTATTTATATCTCCGTTGTATAATTATGTAGGTTTGCCGAAAACATTCTCAATTGGCATTAGCTACCAGATATAGGTTTTGCTCTACTCACATGCAAGGAAGAAGCAGGCAGGATGCAACATGACTAAACCAGCATGGAATCTGAGTATCACATGTTGAAAAGGAAACTCCAAGCCAACTTGTTAGGCCCTACAAATAATACAGATTACTATACCATCACAGCTACTGTGTTTAAATTAAAGGAAAAAAGGATGAAATTGTCACAGTTCCATTCCTTAGAGAGTGATCTGTGAACATCACCACTCCTTGTTGGCGAGCATCACTTTCTTATTGTAGCATCAATAAATAAATAATCTGTAACTTTACAAAAGAGTTGTGTGTGATGATTGCGGATCATACGAATTTTCAGCCCGCTTGGATGATAAGAGAATAGCTCAATCAAAACCCTCAACACATTCGGGGAAATAATAAACATGACTGTTAATGGTGGTAATGTAAATTATCATTCACCTGTTATGGATTTGGTTAAAGATAGCCCTAATGAATATAGAATTATACTGTTTTGTTGATAATCTAATAGCTAGTCTTATTAGCGAACGACACTACTTTTATTAGTGAAGATTACTACTCTTATTGACTGCCCTTATTAGTCAAAATTACTATTCGTATTGGTTAATGCCTTAAACTTTGAAGCATGTGCGTAAATGGGGGATGAGGGTTATGACCATAGCTTCCTCTGGTGGACTTTCCCTATCCAAGGGTGGGTCCAGGGAGGGGGGGGGCTTTGTTGGCTGAAGCCCTCCCCCCCAACCACCCTCCAAGTTAATGATATTCATTATGATTTTTTCCTTCCAGTATTTGTTTTTTGGTATAATATTTATGAGGCAGGTAAAATACAACACACAGGCATTAGCAACTGTAATCAACACCTGATCAACACTTAGCACAAAATGAGAAAATGAGGAGTACAAGTATTTGAGATAATATATGCCAGACCTTCTGCTTCTAAACTTCAAACTACTGTGTGACTGCAACAGCAAACATACAGTGTGGCATTCTATCTGAGTAGTGTTAGTGAGTCTTGCACCAGTTGAGTTAGATCATGTCTAAAAGGGCCTCTATCTAAAGAGAACCTCCTGTAAAGCGAATGGCCAAGAGTGTGGATCAACGCCAATATTTTTCTAGCAGAACTAAGCTATAGCTAAGTATATTACCTATGAGAGAGAATGATATAACGTGACCAGATTGATTTATTGTTTATTTTCATTCTGGAACCTCACTACTACCTGGTGTATTTCCAGCAGTGCCTCTCCGCTTCATACATCCCATTCAATCTGGAGTGGTGCTGATTCTTTAGAGTAAGATAACCAGTCTAACTCTCTCGTAGCTTGTGCTAAAATCAGTACAGTAATGTCGGTGAGTAACAGCATGGATAGTGATGGCACATGTCCCAATTCTATTGTTGATGTTGAAGGGAGTCGTATAGGAGGAAGTAGTGGTGTTTTGCTTAAAGTTGTTGATGTTGAAGAGAGTGGTATAGGAGGAAGAGGTAGTGTTTTGCTTCAGTTGTTGATGTTGAAGTGAGTGCTATAGGAGGAAGCAGTGGTGTTTTGGCTTCAGATTCAAGTGAAATCCATCCTGATCTACATTCAGGAGACTTAGGCCAGGGAGTACAACTAAAATCCCTGAGAAACCTCAGCAATAATGAAATCTCAAAAACCATTTAATTCCAACGGAAGAGTTTCAATTCCTCACATGTACCTTCAAAGCTCTGAAACAGCAGTTTCAAAAGAGTTGGCTGTACAAGTACAAAGGCCTAACATAATCTCTGTCACAAGATGGTGGATTTTGCTTGTTTTGTGTACGATTTGGGCAATGTGAAGCATCCGTAAAAGAGTTAGGGTTTCTGGTCATATGGCCACTGAAAAATTTGAAGAATGCGATTGAGAAGTTAAATGATCATTTTGTTTCCAAGAGTAGGAAGTCCCATCAGCTAGCTATGGAGAAAGCAATGACATTTGCTGCTGTGAAGGAGAACAGAGTGGCTTCCATTGACAAATTAGTTCAAGCCGAGCTGTAATTATTGATGGAAATCATTTAAAGCTCCGTTCCATTGCTTCCATTGTCATTTTGTGTGGGAGACAAGCATTTGCTTTTAGAATACATCATGAAGATGGGTTTCAAATAGAATCTGAAAGTTCAGTGAGGCGAGGTAACTTCCTATCCTTGTTGATTTTTCGCTTCGCTGCTGGTGATGAAGTTCTCAGAGAACATCTTCGTACATGTGATCATAATGCAATGTACACCAGTAAAGAAATACAAAATCAAATGATTCAAATTTGTGCGAATATTATTCGCAATAAATATATTTTTTTAATCAGAGAAGCTAAGTTCTATTCTGTTATTAGTTGATGAAGTAACTGATTCAGCCAATGATGAGCAGCTCTCCATAAGAATTCGATTTATTAATCGTTACACTCTACAAGAAGAGTTCCTTGGTTTTTATGAGTGTACGTCTGGTGTCACAGGTGAGGCTATAGCTGGTGATCTGCTGCAGCAGCTGACTACATGGCAGTTGAAGCCACAATTTTTTCGAGGTCAATGTTATGATGGAGCTATGGCAGGGAAGTCAATCAAAAGGAGCAGCTGTGAATACCGCCAAACAATATCCAAAGGCAGTATATACCTATTCACTTGTACTGCACACAGATTGAATCTTTGTGTAATAAAATGTTTGAGTAAATGCAAACTGCTGACAAAGTAGCACACTTCTGTGGAAACTCACCTAAGAGACCGCTAGAACTTGAAGCATGGATTGATGACATCATGGATGGTGAGAAACGGGAACAAATTAAAAAAGATGTGCCAAACCAGATGAATAGAATTTTTTTGGATTTGCTATTTCCAGTAGTCAGTTGTCTAGAGGCTATTGGTAACAGTTCAGCAACAGATTGCAATCGAGATTCCCAATCTGATGCTCAATCATTCCAACTGGCTCTGTCTCAGTTTTCTTTTATTGTGGCTTTGGAAGCTAACCATAGTGTTTTAGCTTCTCAAGGGCTGAGTGTGAAGCTTCAGGATAAAGTGAGGATGTAGCATATGCCTATCATGAAGTTAGGAATGTAAAAGGTGTTCTTCTTCGGTCAAGGTGAAATGTGAATTCATTTCATAGTCAAATCTACACAAGAACTCTTAAAATGGCTAGAAATGTTGGTGTGGAGGAGTCCAGACCATGTCTAGCTAATAAACAGCAACATCGTCCTAATGTCCAGACACAGAATTGCAGTGATTATTTCTGTCTAATATCACAATTCTCTTGCTGGATCACCTGATCACTGAGCTTGACACCAGGTTTGATGAAGCTTCATCTCATATTTCTGTGTTCATGCTATTACTTCATTCAGCAAAAACTAATGTAGCATCCATAGTGACACCCTCATTTGCTTCTCTTTTGGGGTTCAATGAAGATGATTTACACTTCAATCAGTTTTTTATTTTGAGTTTGACATTTGGAAACAAAAGTGGAAAATTCAGACTCAGCTAGCCTCTGAGCTAGATACCCCACCAGAAGCCCTACAACATACAGTCAAGTATTTCGTAACATTTACATACTTCTGCACAACATGGCTTCACTTCCTGTTTACCAGCTATGAATGTGAATGACCTATTACCATGCTAAGATTGATCACTCCATAGTACAATGGGGAAAGAAAGATTGAATGGGTTAGCAATGCTCTACCATTGTCAGTATATAAACCTTACTCCTGAATAAGTTATCGAGGAACTTGCTTGATATCATCCCCGACACATGTTGCTGTAACTCAATAATCTTTGTACTTTACCTACATAATATTTTGAGTCAATATATAATACTGCATTGTACTTCTACAACCTGTCAAGCTTTGGCACATCTTATTTTGCAACCATTATTTGGCACAAGTGGTGTCTTTCAGGACGATGTGTTGCAAATTGTCCCCCCCCCCCTTTTTTAATTCTGGATCTGACCCTGCTATCCCCCCTGGTCTCACCCTCCCTGGGTCTTCTGTGCAAGTGGCTATTAGTAAAGCAACACAGATACACAAGAAAAGAATGACTGATATAAATATTACACATAACCAGTGGTAGCAATTTCACATCATTACTCTAATACTCAACTTGTAAGACTAATTCTGGGAACACAAAAGAATAGCACTGAAGTCTATTCATGTTGACATGCTTACTGGAAGTTGAGTGTGGCTGTAACCAGTTTGAACATGCCATTACTCAAGATAGTTACTGTAACTTCAATGAAAAGAGATGTTATTGTTTCGGAGATAGACAAATGAGCTTGCATATTTCCTTCACTGTTTCGAGACCATCTCTGATACATGCAAGCTTCCTTCCAACATCCTGTAAGCAAAGATTCAGTGAATGTGCACAACAATGCAGTGCAATTGCAGAAGGGTATTCATTTCTAAACCTTGTTGCCACACCAGATTTTCTTCCCTGCATGTTCAGCTCCATCATAGGCCGGTCCTCGATATAACGATAATGGGAGGCTGCATCGAATCAGCAGATCTTTGATTACTGTGAAAAGAGTCTCTGCTCTAGTGTCAGGAACCCTAAATAAGCAAATTGAATCTTCTCGTATTTCATAGTTAGTATTCACCCAGCAGATGGGCAAATCAAGCTGTTCACTGTTGATAACAGCACTGTCCTCCATTTTGCTGAATGAAAGCAAACCATGCTTGTTGCTATAACAATAAAGACAAAAGATTTTCTTTTGTGTAATGCAAACACTAAGCCAAGGAAATTCTTTATACCACTTTGTTTGAAAATTTCTTTGTTTAGATACTAGTGGTGCTAGTGTTGGCTTATAACCGGTTGAAAAGCTTCTACATCACTATTACAACATTGTGACATGTACTGATTTGAAGTTTCAGCATAATTAGGGTTTGGTAAGATAGGGTTATCTCACTTGAATGCTGCTCTACATATTCTGGACTTCCATGTTGAGTATTTCCTTTTACATCACTGCCATCAAGGACAACCATTGCTTCAGATTCATCACATTCACTGGCTTCTTAATTATATCCAGTTCCTCAGTTTTCTTTGCTTTTTTAGCTTTACTGGACCAACTTTTCATTGAGGCTAGTCGCATAGACATAATGTAGCTATCAGTATGGGCCTACAAATCAACTTGGTACATATCTAGATAATAATGTAGCTGGTTATAATGCTATTTTCCCATGTGGTCTAGATACTGAGCTTGCAAGTTGGTTAATTGGCATTATAATATGCACAAGTCAGTGTCAGTGTAGGCGCCTCAGTGTTTAATGAATTATGGTTAAATTATAATAACATGCACAAGTCAGTATAATATATAGGCACCTCAGTGCACTAATTAAACGTTGAACATCTAGTGTATGTTCTTTGCAATCTGCATACATAACTTGCAAAGTTCTATCTGTAATTACACAAGGCAGTTCGTGGATTATCAAACTAAAGATGTTGACATTGACAAAAAATTAAGGGCTTAACCCCCCCCTCCCTGTTTTCTCCCCACTATGTGATGGGGGGCTCTAGCTACAGTGATTGATTTTGGTGCTGACTAAGTTGTTGTCTGTTGTATATGAATAATTGATCTGTTATTAATCTTTATCCTGAGCATTGACTTCCACACTACCTGCCTAGCTCTCTCTATATATATCTAGCTACTTACCCCTTACCCCATGGAAAGAACCCTCACACGAGTGCAGTGGTTAACAGGTAGATGAGCACCAAACATTCAAAGCATTAAATATCTTGAGTTACTATACCATTTGAGGTTTTGGTTATCTACTTGGCTCAGGTGACAATTTGTAAAATTTAAAGGAAAAATTCCAAAACCGTAATGGTTATTGAAATATAATTCTGATACATCAAACACAAGCATTAATCCATTCACTGGTGACTTTATTTAAAAAATTAAACTAACACAAACTATGTGAAATGCTTTGCTATCTCAGCAATACTTCGAAAAACTCCCTAGAAACTATACCATATGTGATAGCATTTGTATTGACCAACATTGTGGTTACCACCAAAAGATACCACAAAACCACATTGAGATTAATCTCATTTGAACTTGATAATTCTCGGTAAAAGCTACCTTCATGCATAAATGATATTTTATGAAAAATACAAGATGTACCATGAATACTCTAATACTGTATGCAATAATGTGAAATAGGTTTCAAGAGACTCTAAAACGAAGTGCCATATCACAGGAATGAGTGTTTTGAATGTGTCATCAAAACAATAAAAATATGTAACTTTACATCTAGTTTGTTCCCCTATTGATCTGAATTATAGCATTCCAGAAGTGTGAATACATATTATGCATGTTAGCGCAATACATGACCATCACAATGAATCACATGAAACAACAGAGAGAGGAAATACCAGAACCTAAGAAAGCACAATCCTCAAGGTTATATGACCATACATCTTGTTTGCGGTGAAGAAGCTGCTCAAATTCTGAATGTGGCACATTTTTCAATATTTTTCCCTTAGTGACCAAATGTCTATAGCCCCTATATTTGGTAGGCAAGTAGAGCAAGACAGTAGCTACTTTTTTACCTTATTTTTTAACCCAACGATCGATTTTAAAATTTAATTATTGGTTTTGGCGGATATATACACTTACACCAGTTATTAATATCATACAGTCTAACATCATATACTAAAGCCAGACTTCATGGCTAGAAACCATTTCGATGCCTAGCAAAGAGGTTTTGCAGGTCTTTACAGGTAGATTAATATCTAAATATCTCTAGTTACGATACCGTATTTGCCGGAGTATAAGTCGCACCGGAATATAAGTCGCACCCCCCAAAGTAGGCCATCATTTTGAAAATCTATAATAGTTGGAGTATAGGTCGCATGCGCAATGAAAATAGGTCGAATACCACTCCTTCCTTCCTTCAGCAGCGTTGTCAAAACACTCTTCTTCTTTCTCCAGTCCCTGACCGATTTTTCACTGACTCTATACTCTCTTTCCGCTGCTCTGTTTCCAACTTCTCTGCAAACCCAACTACTTTGAGCTTAAAGCCAGCAGTGTACTTCCCAGACATTTTATCGACACACGTGCCACTAGAGACCCCGCCCAGTTGTTTAAGGAAAAGCGGCATGTTCGGATTATAAGTCGCACCCCTCAATTGGAGAAGAAGATTTGGAGCTACTACTGCGACTTATACTCCGGCAAATACGGTACATCTGAGGTTATGGCAATCTACATGGCTCAGGTGACAATTTAATCAATGTAAATATTTAAGTTATTCCTACAGTTGTTCATGCCCATATCGAGTATTGAAATATCATCCTGATTCGCCACACATAAGCAAATAACTGGTTCAGTCTAATTGTCCAGGCTTTGAGGAATCTTGCTATGTCCAGAGACTGTTTCATATGGTGTAAGATGAATATCACTGTATTGCAGCCCTCCCCCTCTCTATCCTGCTCTCCATTCCACATATACCAGCTCCAAATACAATATAACAAATTACTCGCCTACATGCCCCTGGCCCAGTATAGCCACCTAAGTTCTACTTGCAATGCTGATCCTGTAGATAGCTATGTGAATACAATGAGATCTCTCTATTAACACAAATATCTCTTGCTTGGAGGATATGGAGAAGAAATTATGTTCATTTGGCTCTCACAATGAATTAAATCATGTGCATATATACACCAAAACCAATTAGACAATCGAATGTTGAGTAGAACAACCATCCTGTAAAGATTCAAAAATCCTGTGCTATACTTTGTAAGATATCTCTTGGACTGTACCAAAATATACCAAAATTCTAATAATTCTACTTTCTCAAAAATGAAGAAAATGTGCAGTCAACTTGGTCAAGCCCCTTACAATCACAAGGAAACCCGTCACTCCTACTTCAACTGCTCACCAGACATTGAATTTTCTACCACCTTCTGTTCTGTTCTGGCCTAATCCATAGCTAGTGCATGAAGCAACAACTGATGGAACTTTTAAGGTTCATTTCAAAATTCAACTCTTGCTCCTTACTAAACTTGGCAATGCCGATTTATTGTTTATGGTTAGTTCAGCCAACTTAGCTCTTTTACACATTCATTGTTCAGCAGAAAAGCATTACTTTCTGCAGTTCCACCTGGTATATTTAATATATTATTTTCTCACATGACTGGGTCAATGGAAAGTGGGGTAGGCCTTGATCCGCCGTTCTGAATACCGCCATGAGATGCCACGCCCTCTGGACAAGCATCATTTCTAACTTGCGCCGAGACAAGCTTAGCGGGTCCGAGAAATAAGGTGATAGCAACTGTCATTGCAGTTAGCAGCAAGTTAGAATCGGAGAGATTCATATCGTTTAGAAGAACTATGTTTCTGTGGTGCGCACGGACGTAGCTATTATATAAATTGGGAGATGTGAAATGGTGGCGCGTGCGCTCCCATCGTTGACGTCCCACACCTCCACTTCCCGTTTCGATCAATGTGCTTTGACATGGCGTCGGCATGGCTATTAGATCCTCGATCTTAGAATAGAAGCAGCTCTGCTTAAGGAACGATGGTCCCTCATCACTAAAGGTTGGAGTAATGATAATATAAAAATAAGAGGTAAAAGTATATTCGTCCATGCCCAATATCAGAACAATCAATTAGTCTACCATAAACCAAATTCATCAGTACCTGAACTTGTAAATCATACTGTTAACACCTGAAATTTCTACTTCAGATGTCAGCCTGCACAATATCCGATATATCTCGTCTCCCACATCCATGCAACCTACTATTCAGCCATCCCCAAACCCAAGTAATATCTGCAGCCCCTCCCACAAATAGACGCTTCTATATGACTAAGCCAGTATCTATACATTTACTCAACACTCGCAGTCTCGTAAACAAGTTACCACAGCTTCAATCCTTTATTCTTTCCTCTTATTATACTATCTACTGCTTTTCTGAAACCTGGCTCTCAGATATAAATTTATGACCACGAAATGTTTCCACCTGGCTTCACTATTTTTCGTACAGACAGAGGGAGTAGGGGCAGTGGTGTACTGTTCAGAGTACAATCTCCTCTACCCAATTGAACACCACAGAAGATTTGGAAGTGGTCACTGTGACCCTGACCCTTGAGAATCCGATTACTATGTGCATGATTTACTTTGCTCCAAATACTGATGTAGCTGCTATAATACAAGGTGATACTAATCCATTACCTTTCACACAGAGCTCTAATATGTCGGATACACTCATTATTATGGTGTTTTTTTATCAACTAGACATTAACTGGTCAACTCTAGAAAGTACTATATAGCCTGTTAAGTTTGCTTTGTGGTCTTTGTTTTAAATACAACCTTTCTCAATTAGTTAATGAGCTGACACATATAGCAGGTAATGCCTTAGATCTGGTCCTTAACAATAAAGAAGATATCGAACAGCTGAAAGTAGAGAATGCTTCCCTACTGCCCTTTGACACTGATCATTTTTCTGTTTCCTTTGTCATAAATTCGAGGTGGCTATCTAGCAGGTCATCCCCACACTATATCTATGATTTCTCAAAAGCTGACTGGCTAAGTTTGGAATATCTAATGGTATTGCCTTGACTCGGTGCCTGAACTCATGTGATGTGGACTTTGTGAGGTGGTCGAGCAATTTTGGAAGCCTTACCCTTTTACACCTCACAAGTTTGATTAGGGTCCAAATAGAGGCCTAAATGATAGACCCCTGAGCTCCAACATCAGTCAAATATTCTGCACAATTTAAGGAGATAATAATATAATCTCTGCCAGAGTGAAAACCTTCTGCACAAAATACACCAGTCAAAAGTAGTTCTAGACAAACAATTATCTGGAGTTAAGGCAAATTTTGATAACAAACTTATTATGGCAATTTTTTTAAATTACATTAAGAGTATGACCAGAGGAAATTACTATACATCAAAACTTCATTTCAAATCCAACAGCTCTGTATCGGATAAGGGTAAAGCCGGCATGTTCAATGAATACTTCCACTCGGTTTTTAATACAAGTTCAACATCGCCTCCATCCTCGGAGGACATGCCCTCATTATATTCCTACCCTTGGCAGTATTGTCATTGAGGAGGATGTCGCGTGGGAAACCTTGTGTGCCTAGGCTAGGGTTAGGGGCTGGACATTGACCAGGGTTAGGGCTAGGACAAAGGCTAGGGTGGACATTGACCAGGGTTAGGTCTTTGACAATGACTCGAGTTAGTGCTTGGACAATGACTTGTACAGGTTAGGGCTTGGACCATGACTAGGATTGGGCTTGGACCATGACCTGGGTTATGGCTTGGACAATGACTATGGTTAGAGGTTAGGGTGTAAAGAAACAAAGCTGCTTGAGCCTGTTGCCAGGAAGGTAGGCTGGTAAAGAAACAAAGCTGCCTGAGCCTGTAGCCAGGAAGGTAGGCTGGTAAAGAAACAAAGCTGCTGCTTGAGATATAGCTACAAACTGATAGTAATTCCCCAAATACATACACTATCTAGCCTGCAAGTAAAACTATTTTAGCAGCTGGCATTGAGGAAGTTACAAGATCTGTTAAGAAGTACGTAGTTCACTAGGTTCCTTTCTGTGTGCTACAGGCATCCCTTTTAGGGAAGAACTGGTGAATATGAATCTACATCCCTTCTGTAAACACTAGGAAAGCTGGGGAGTGGGGAACTTAGATGCAGCAATGTTTTGCTAGACTTTACTAGAACAGCTGGGGAGTGCAAGACCTTGGGAAGTGTGTTCCTCTTTCATCCTTCATTGAGCAAGTGACCTGTGACGCCACTTCCAAGATGTGCATGACACGAGAATGCTCAACCTGTGTGGATCTGATTGATGAGTTTGCACCACAAAGCAGCTCAGGGATCTTGCAGTACTACCAGTGGAAGTTTACGGATAGCCGAATTGAGAAGGTAGACATGACTGATACAGTGGATGCAGTTTTTAATGAGCTGAAGAAACATCTGAGTACCTCCTACTCCATACCTTTGTGAAGAGAGAGCAAGCAGCTTCGTTTGACTCCTTGAAGAACTCCTGTGATGGTAAATCCATTGTTTTGCAAGTCGATTTCTCTGAAAATGCGACAGAAAGAAGTACAAGCAGCCCACTGGCACCACGCTCAGGCAACCATCTTCACCACTCACACTTGGATCAACAATGCCACAAATTTCAGTATGGTAGTAATTTCAGATGACCTCGCCACACAAAATATGTTTTCATGTCACAGTATATTTTCCGAAGTCTCCGAGCGAAATTCCCAAGCATAGAAACCGTCAATGTTTTCAGCGATGGTCCAACTTCTCAGTTTAAGCAGAGGTTCCTCTTTTCAAATCTCCACTACTGGGAGCAAGACCATGACATCTCTATCAGATGGAATTTTTTTGCCACAACTCATGGAAAAGGTGTCGTAGACAGGATTGGAGGGACAGTGAAGAGGGCAGTTTGGAGACACATTCGGTCAGAGAGAAGACATATCTTACCACTCAAGAGTATTCAGCACTCGCCAAACAGCTTTGCCCAAATATTCAAGTTCAGATGCTGACTGCAGAAGTCTCTTCCATTACTACTGTTCAGGAAGAAATTGAAGAAGAAGTTGTCATTGTTGCAGCTGTGCAGACAGAGCACGGAACTCATACCATATGCTAAATGCTAAACTGAATGAACTGACCGAATTGCTGTGAGAGATGGCACAAACCTCAGCGATCTGCAAGGCAAGACGTCGGTAGAAGAGGATACATTTAACACTGCTGATGCCACACCATTTCGACTGGCACCCTATTGAATCCTAAAATCATGGGAAGAACCAAGTCAGGAAGGAGATCAAAGCAATGCTGTAATTAGGAATCTATATTCCATCAACAAACCCATGGGGTATCACCCCATAGTGACTGTAGGACAAAAGGGTGCAGTCTTCGGATCTGTATAGATTACTGCCGCCTCAACACAATTACTTAATTACCAAATCCCGATAGTCCTGATCCTAATGCACCATGAGAGAGAGAAAACATAGAAGTAATGGCACCAGATCCAGAGAGCTCCACAATTTTCTTAGATTTATCAAGCCAGACAGATTTTTAGTGATAGAAGTAAAATATTTGAATCTTACTCCTTATTATAGCCACAGATTTTAAAAAAAGTTTCTAGAGTGGACACTCAGAAGATTCTAGTCCACAATATAGGGATATGGAGAGTCTTTAACTCCTAATAGGCCATTGCCATGAATGACGACATTGACTAGGACTTCATCATCGACCTCTCACTACCCCTAACCATAGGCATCCAAAAACAATATAAACTGGCATAGTGCAATACTTGATACAACATCAGAGCTCCTTGTATCATGCTATAATTTGAAATCCCAGTAAGGCATGTGGGACAGAATTGAAGACACAGCCTGTCTTTCTTCATCTGTCCGGTCATAAAACTGTGAGCCCCAATCTGTATCAGACATCAGTGCCATTATTCAGATAGGATAGCCTGAACACGTAGTTATCGATGTCAGAAAGATCAGGCCAATGATAGAATATCAGACCTCCTTTTTGAAGAGCCCAAACTAGACCAGTTAATTTAGTGACAGGAGTCTACCCCTGTAACCTAAACCACCATCAAGAGCTGGTGATCACTTGCACAGTATGAAATGACTGAGCAGCCAGTATAAACATATTTTAGGTAATGGAGTAATCCTTTTCAAGCTCATAGTCAAAAGTAAAACATTCAACAAGACGGGACAGATCGCTGGCAGTTAGTCACAGCTAGTAACAAGCACAATAATTGTTCACCCATGAGGATGCTTATGGACATATATTGGCATGGGAGATGCAGACTTGGACAAATTTAACCTGTGCACCAAACCTCTGCATATCCAATGTGACAGGCAAGAAAAATGTAACATGAGCTATGTGATTCAAGTCATACCAAAAACACCTACAACAACCAGTATGAATTCATTTCTGTCACATATCACATTCCTAGTAGCTGTGGAAATATTGTCAATTTGACAATGTTGACATTAAACCCCTGGATAAAAAGAACTTATGATGCCTGTGAGAAACAAGACATGAGGAAGCTATTACTGAACATGCATAAAACCACTAAATCCACTTATGTCCGCCACACTGATCTTGTTTTAAGGACAAGTCAGTATTACATAGAGTCAGGGAAATGCTTGTTATGGAGGAAGTGCATCTCCATTTGAGCTACCTGGATCCTGGCTCAACTCCTAAAACTATAACCATCATCATCTACCTATAATTTCTGTTTAGTTGTTTCTATACAGCTATCAGACACTTCATGGTTCATATGCACCTCGTGCAACTTTTTAGACCCAGCAATGTTAGCTAGTGAAAAAACAGGAAATGAGTAGTAAAGGTAGTAAACTTAAGTCTTGTAAGGATATTAATGTACCCTTAACCCAATTCCTAATCACACATACATTATCATGTTCCAACTTTATTTCAGGTGATTTATAGCATAGATTCTTAACCACTGGTGTCATAACATTCGTATTTTCAAACTACTAAACCAAACAATACCTATGTAGAGCATTCTTGACTGTTACCTTTTGTCTAATATTTGAGTACTTCTACACAAAATTGTCATTAAAGTAACTGTTAGCAATAATTCTTTGATTAAGGTATGCAATTAAAATATACTTTCTACCATCATGTATATACACCTTTTGAAGATAGAGAGAGGAGAGGGAGTGTGTGAAGCAATTGAAATGAAATAAAAAGAGAATACAAGAAAAGTATAGTCTGGACAAGTATGTGTACTTGTTACACGATTTACTGTTTTAGTTCTGCGATTGTTTCACTACTCAAAATCTTCTCCAGTTTATACAGAAGACACATCCAATTTCTTTTGATCGTTGATGGCCGTACAATTCACTGTGAATTCTTGTGAAGGAAATGCATTCCCAACTGTTTCTTCGGGAATTCTTTCAGAGCACTCTTCTGGATTGTTGGTGGACTGGTTGACATATATGCCTTCTAATTCACACATACTTTCATTGTGGTCGACACACTCATTATTTGTAAAGTGGACACTGACATAAACATTAGAGGAAAGGTTTCCAAATTTGGACACATTTCCATTGCTATTGTCCACCTTCTTCTTTTTGTATTGTGGACTTGATGCTGCATCTCTTGTTGCTGAAAAACCCAAAAAACATATTTTAAACTTGATATAATTATGTTCATATTCAGTTTGGTACCATGTTGTCTTCATCTTCACGATGACATCATCAATATTGCCTTAGTATTCATTGCATTACTCCATACATTCTACTACTATGGACCAATCATCATTATTCATCATAAAAGTTTATGTCTTTAAGCATCATGAAATTCTTAATAACTGGTCATATCAGCTATTTTGGTAGAACTGAATATCTTTTTAAGTATAAGATCAACATTAACATCAACAGCATAATGTCAACATTGCCCTTACCTGTTTCTTTGCCAATATCAGTGGTTTTGGTGAGTTTTCTTTTCTTTGATCCTGAATAGGAACTGGAGTGTATCTCTTTTGAACTTGAGAATAACTTATTAAGGAATTCAGACTCCCCTTTCTTAGCTCTCCACCAGCTCCCATAATGGTGCTTCACCTAATAGTCATGGGCCAGATATGTCATGTGAATAACTTGCATGTAATCATTACAATTCGATTTGTTTATATGATCTAGATAATATTGGTAGTCCTAGCTCAAGTACTATATAGTAAAGACCCAGTACTCCTTGTTAAGCTTTACAAACTTGATTACAGAAAAAGGCTATACTACAGGATTCTTATCCGACAACCACCGACTCTCTTGTGCATTTTTTATTATTTATAGCTAGAATATTTTCAAACATGTCAGAATCTTCATATTATTATGATGCTAATACAATAGGCTGGTGGCAGTTCAGTATAAGAATTAGCTTTATGTAAGTAAGCAATGAAAAGTTACACATCCTACATCACTACCTGTCTGCAACAAACTAAAGCAAGAAGTACCTACTGCAAGAAAGAAGGAATTGAGAGAGCAATTTCTGGTAAGCATAGGCCTATGCAGAGCTCTTCTCCACAGTCAGTATAGCAGGGAAGAGAACGTTTCTAATAGCAGTTGCTAACATCACCAATTTTTGGGGTTTATTCATATTTTAATCCTCCCAATTTAAGATTTTATGCCTATTTTATCATTTACATTTTACTCACCCTCAATGGAGGCAATTTTTGTGCCAAAATTTAAATTTCATTAAAGGGATGATCAGAAGCTGGTGATCAGAAAAGCAAGCAGAAGAGTGATGGTTTGAGGCAATGATTTAACATTGGAGTACCTGAATCAGCCTACTTGTGCATATATTATATGCATTTTCTTACAAAAACATCAATATTATGATAAGTAAGCATTGTTCTCTTTTTGGTAATTTACATAGCTCAATCAACTTTTAATTATTTGTGAGTAAATTCTGCCATACAAGATAATCGTTAATATTTTATCTTTTTTGGTTTACACCTGAAGTGGATAATCACTTTTCAGTTTTGTGGAGAGGGTAGGGTCAATCACTTTATACCTCCTGTTAAAAACCATCACCACATAGCATGTCACAAGATTAGAGATTTACTGAAAACAGAATATACTCAAAAGAACTTGGAAGATGGAATTGATTGGACCTTGTATTGTAAAACCATATTAACCATTTTGGGGGGAGGAGTTGTAGGATCTCCATTTGTTTTCCCATTAGATACTCTTTAATTAACGGTTATACCATTACTTAATTCGATCATATTCTTGGCTAAGTAGAATACATAAGATCAGGATGGAGGGTGGTATGGAGTGGGTGGTGGGGGGAAGGGGGAGGGGGTTCATTGGGATTAGACGAAAAAATTAATTCAATTCAATCATGATAGTCTCATCACCTGTTTAGACAGCACCACGAACAGAATGAAAATGAACGTACCCTGTAAAAAAATAAAGGTAGTCATTCTGGAACAAGAAAAACAATTACACAATATTATAGGCATTGTATCCCCACATGAAATGACAGTTTGCACTATCCTCAAGTCTAAATGCTCTACTATACCAAAAGAAGTGTGTAGCCATAGAACATTCTTAAAACAAAAAAATCGGAAGCATCAATAGTGAACCACACACAGCATATTGGCTTTAGTTTGGCCACACTGACTTAGAGGGTTATCAATAATTCTCTGTGATAAAAATTAAAAAATTCGGAGAAAAAATGAGGTATATAGTTAACAGTGCTTTGCTCCACAAGAATGACATATTAGGTTCTATGGATAGAGTTCCAAAGAACAAGAATGATTTTAACACAAAACTAAATTGGCTTGACAGGTCAAGAAATATATAACATTAGAATGTATTCATGTACTCTCAATGTACTCTCAGGTCACTTAATAACATTAAAATCAATTCAAATTTTATTCACTCTACGTTTCGACAAAATGCTCTAGCCTTTATCAGGAATAAATTATTCCTGATGAAGGAGCATCTGGTCGAAACATCGATTGATTAAACTGATTATTGAGAAGGTAATTTTAATGTATTCATGTAGACAACAACCAGCTAGATGACCTCTTCTATTTTAAATTAATAGTTATACAGTCTTTTAAAAGCTGTATAATATTGTATATATGATTGGTAAAGTATCTTCTAATCTAGATTGGAACATTCTGGTTTCCTTTCTTTTTAGACCAGTCAATCCAATAAGGTTTTTTATTATCTTTTTCTTATCTAGCCTTTTCAATAATCAACATGAAATTGTGTTCTCCTGATGTTTCAACTAGATGCTCTAGCCTTCATTAGGAATAATATTCCTGATCAAGGCTAGAACCTTCTAGTCGAAATGTTGAGCGAATACAAACTCAAATTGATATTGAGAACATTATTGTAATGTTATTATGTGAAGTGGGAGTTAATTGAGAATTTTGTTCTTGTTTCTTTTCGTGTGTTTGTTTGTTTTTGTACAGTTTGTTACTATTTAGCACAAGCAGATCATTCTATTGTCTAACTATTTCTATGTTTGGTACACTACACAAGTCAATACCTCGTTGTTGTATTATTAGAACCAGCCTGGCATCTGCGATGGCATTTTCAAGGCCTAGATATGTGTTTAACAGGATAGCTTGAGACTAACGAAATATAGCAGATGTTAATTTAAGCCATGTTAATTACTAAAGTGACATGCTTATATATATAGTCGCTTGCTTTTACAATAACCTACTCAATAATCAACTTGAAATTGTATTCTCTCGAAGTTCTGACTAGAGGCTTTGGCTTTCATTATTTCATTGCAGTCAGAAGGCTTATGTTTGTAACCACAGTGGTAACAGTCTCTTGGCTGGCTAAGTGGTGGGGGTATGGAACTTTGTAATATTAATGGGTTTGGGGGTTTAATAAATTTCCAAGGAGCATAGTGGATTTCTTTGTTTTAGCATTCCTCTCAGTCAGGTTCATCGCTTGAGCAATCTCAATCATTTTATTGTATGTTATGTCCACTTCGGTCAACAGTCTCCATTGCAGTTACTCATTGTGTAGGCCACAAACAACCTGATCATGGAGTTCCTTCTTCAAGTTGTCCCCGAAGTTTCAAAAGTGGCAAGTTTGCAAAGTACTGCTTCTTGTCTCTCCTTTAGCTTGATTTTATTTATGAAAGTTTAATTTCTCAGCAGACTCATGTTAGTTTTAAGTGCCTTTTCGGTACAGTTGCAATTTTGTCAAAAGTTTTTGCTCAGCAGGGGCCTTCAACGACCTTATCAAGATGCTCCGATAGAATACAACAATGTAGCCAGTTGTAGCTCCATCCCAACTTTGTTATGAATAATGAAGCTTCACTTTTTGCAAGTAGAGAGTGAGGATGGCAATAACAGAATTGTTAACTCTAAATTTTACAGCTATGGTTTGACATTATCAGAGGCAAGTCATTGTCAATTGTAGTAAGCCTAGTCTTCCTAGCAAACTCAGCTAGTATATCTACGACTTTAGTGGGATTTCACCTTTTTTTGGTTTTATAACTTGAATATCTGACATTTTCTTGCTCTTTACAACAGAGTGTAACATAAAGAGTGCAGTTTACAAGAACAGAGATATCATACCTTCTAGCTTTATATATCTAAACAGGTTAGAATATACATCAACAGTACCTGGAAGGCAGTTACTATGGTGAAGATGTAAGCCACAAAGATTAGGGCCTCATCAAAGACCAGGATCCCAATAATCCATGTTATTCCCATGACAACCAGTAGAGATATAGCTGTCTTCACCCAGTGACTAGCAAAAATGAAGTTTTATCATTTATTACAGTTGTATTTGTTGCTATTTTTAGATGGAGGTGGGAGGGGTTATTTACCTTGTATTTTTCAATATGGACTTGTCTGTACTTCGCTTATTGTGTTTCCACATGATAGTTATTGCCATAATGAAGAATCCAATATTTATCTGCACACATAACATGCAAGCATACCCACAACATTGATAACGGTAACATAAACAACAACAACAACAACATTAAAAAAAAACACAAGAATAAAATATGACAATTTCATTATGTAATGAAATGTATATTGGCTGTTGATTTTAAATTAATCTATACCATACTCAGGGTTCACCCCAGAGTGTGGAACTTTACAATGCATGAGAATATGCAGTTTGCATGGGAACATGTTTCAGTCAGTGCTTGCAGCTTGCTGCATCTGTTTTATCCCACCTTTTCAACTTTTTTTTGGCTTTGTCTCAGCAGTCAGCACTGTTATTAAGCTGGTAAAACAAATGCAGTGTTTCACACTAGACACCAACAAAGACTGTTGTGATCACCAGAAGTGCCTTGCCTACAGCTTTAAGTACCACTGGTGTAAAATTGAGCTGCAATAGTGCTTGTCATGTGCCTCTAGTGATCTTTGATGAGGAATGAGCTGAGCTATATGCCCCTATCCCTAGACCTTTAGGAGGAAGCTGCACCAGTGATGGCCTTGTACATCTTCAGCATTCATAATGGAGAAGGGAGATGTACTTGACATGGCCCTACTTCAACTAGTGCTGCTTCTGTTTACCAAAACAGAAACCAAGATTCTCTTCCTCATAGCTGTCTGGCTACCACTGGATAATGAATAGGGAGGCGTACTGAGTTTCTCTGAAGGAAGCACAACTTTTTCCCCCAAAATTACCATTGACAAACGTATTAATCACTTCCTAGTCATGAAAAAAATATGCAGTAAATAAATGGGTTGGGCTAATGAATTCTATTTGACAATTGACCCTTATATTCTTCCTCAGGTGACTCATTATGCTCCTCTTATGGACTCATCCTTCAAGTTTTCAAGTATATATCCATGACTCTATATCCATGACACAGAATAATTAACATAGAAATAATCTCTTGTGACATAATATGAAACTTTGCCAAGATGCACTCTTTAATTCCTTTACTTATCCATGTGATGCCGCCAAAGTAATTATTATATGCACAAAAGTGATCTGAGACACATGAGCATAGACTATCATAAGCCATATCCATGTCCACACATTGATAGTGTTATTGCACACACTTATCATTGTGAATTCTCCATTTGGATACACTACCTCATCATCCAAGTGAGATGTTGATCCAATATAAATGTTCCCACATAGCCATAATAACAGGACAAAAATGTTTTATTTAAGAACAATAATATAAATTATACCAGTAAAAAAACAAGCATTTACCAATGTGATCAATTAATATTTGCAGGTGTCTTTATCTATTAATAATATTATTAATTAAATATTTAAAAAAGGGCTTTTGGTATTTATTATATATAAAGGGATATGTAAATGTTTTTGACTACATTAGTTTCACTTCTTTTATGGTTTCTCTATCAAGAATATTTCTGTCTTGTTTCTATTTTTATAGTGAAGTAGCCTCTTAAAACAATGTCACTCAAGATATTCATAGATGAATGTTTACTTTCTAAAATAGTGAACGCAAATATTATACCACTTTAGAAATTGTGAATCACATAATTATGGTTGTCATAATTTTAAAAGGTAAAGAATTTTATTAACGTTGTCTATATTTGTAAATTGCAAAGTCAATTCCAATATTATTTTTTTGGTTTTTATGTGAATATTTTTGTCTTGTTCTTAAAGTATTATACTTATGTATCCCTTTATGTACATACGATAATAATGACAATGACAGGAGATATGAAGGCCCAGTTGAAATTTTTGTCGTAACGAAGCCAGCATCTGTTAACATAAACAACAATAGCATATCAATGACCAGAAGTTAATAAAACAACACTTCAAATATTTTTTATTGCAATCAAATATTATATACAGATGTAGTTTTGACTTGTATTCCAGGATGAGCCTTGGTTAGGGCTTTTTTGGCTGGAAGGTCATTGGAATGTCAGATTTGAGCTCATAGAATGAAATGGCACAGCACAAAGATGCCAAGTTGGCACTTTTGTTTAGGGAATTACTTGCAGATGCATTTATCATGTTCCTGACAATAGCATGCATTTTTTATGTTTCCTACGATAGCACACAAATAGTATATATGTGTACTTGCATATTTTGTATTCCCAATAATAGCACACAATCTGCCACTATTACCAACAAATTTCTCTAGCTACATTAGTGTTGGCCTAATAAATAGTTTGCTAGTGAGGAAACTGCTACTCCTATCTTTTAGAAAAACACCACAGTTGCTGAAATAACGAAATGTAATGAAGACAGCATCATCATAATTATTGGTTCTCCTTTTTTTTTGTTATTGTTTTTTTCCAATAAGGCAGTGGATAGCTAGCTACTGGTATATAGCAGGCTCACATGAGTCTTAGCATCTCATTATTCCTGATGAAAGCTAGAGCATCTAGTCGAAAAGTCGAGAGAATACAATTTCAATTTGATTATTGAGAAGGTTATTGTAAGATGTCTAAACTTTGCTTAATGAGGAATCCCAATTCTCGGTGCCATGGGAGCAGATTTACATGTGCTAAGATCCTACATAGTAGGTTTCCATCTTCTTGGTGCCTAATCTCTTCTTGTAGGACCACCCAGCTACTTGATATCTTGGCCTTGATTCTTAGGTAAACGAGCTACTGGGTACACATGACAGAACCTACTTAACACTTAGCGGACCGTACACGTTAATTGAAATGTCAACGCGAGATTATTCAATTCGAACGCGCATCTATTCCCAGAGACCGGGCGTTTAACGGTGGGCAATATTTAGTTTTCCTCGTGTTCCAAGAAGTGGATGGTTGATAGACAACTTCTAGGTGCTACTCCTCTCTATGATTACTTACTGGTACTTCATTACTCAAATCTCAAAAGGTTTTTCAAGTATATGAGCTGATAATAATTTTAAAAAGTAAAGCGAAGAACTCTTGTTACCAAGGTGAGTAAGTAACTTTACTTCAGCTAATATAAACCTAGTGGTTTCTTTTATGACTGTTAGATCAAGCTAAATAGTGTATGAATAGTAAATAGTTTAGCTAGCGCATCTAAATAGTGTAGGAATAGTAGCTAGCGTAGCTAAATAGCTAGCTAGCCCACCCTTGTAGCTAACGAGCTAGCGCTTCATGTAGCTAACTAGCTATCGGACCCAAGTAGCTAACCAGCTAGCGCTCCCATATAGCTAGCTGGCTAAAGCACCCAAGTAGCTAGCAAGCTAGCGCCCCCATATAGCTAGTTAGCAGTTAAATGGCTATCTAGCTTAGCTAAATAGCCTTTTCTTTCCTGAGAACACTGTGTGATTTTGTTATCTAGGCCTTGCTCACATTCAGTTGTTCACTTATTAATATATTTTACATATAGGATCGCAGCAACATCTGTGATGAAGCAACATCTGTCATGTAATCATAACCATGAAACTAGGATGAAGGTATACTTATATAGATTCAGTCTTCTGTTTTATTTGTCCTCTGTGAGTGTGGAGTGTGTTAGGCAGGCACCACATCTATACAGGGTGAGGTGTCTGGTGCCATCCTGCCATTGCAGAAAGCACAGTCACACCTCTGACTTCCTCACACTTGGTAATGGTGTCCCTTGCCATTCAGCCTGTTTGCCCTTCAGCTGTTCTTGGGCACACTTCAGCTCGGCATGTGCATTGGTCCTGTCAATGGTAAACTTTAGCATGGTTGGACCAAAGAATAGTTGAAAACAATCTTCTGCACTTTGGCAGGATGGAGGAACATTAGGTCCTGGTTGAAGGATGTATGGGCTACTCTGCAATGTCATCTAGAATTTAAAAAGAAATAATAATGGTTTATATGTAAAGTTTGCTTGATATAAAACATTTGTCTGTGTAATACCTAATAATATTAATTGTTATTGTTCTTTTATTCCAGGAATGTCATACCTTCCCCAGCAGTTGTCCACATATATTGGCTAGCATCCACACGGCTGGTTCCACTTCCAACTGATCTTCCTCTCCTCTGCTGTCCTCTTCCTGCAGCTCTTCCCTTCCTCTGCTGTCCTCTACCTGCAGCTCTTCCCCTATTACGATGACCTCCCATTGACATCTGCTGACTTAGTCCTATCACTGTATCTCTCCCCCTATTTCCACTTGCTCCAACATCCATACTTGCACTCTCATCCTTGGTCTCATAAAAATTGCTACTCATATCTATTTCATCATTCCTACAACTATTTGAGTCTATGTACAATCACTGATGCCATTATCATCAATAACCTCTCTAGTAGAGTCTGGGTATCATAACCACAGGCCATTCATAGCTAACAACCACGAACCATAGTAAAAAAACCTTCGTGGTCAAAATGAAGTGACGGTGGTCTACAGGTGACAATTACTACTGTCACGAATACGTGACAATGGTCTTATAGATACGCCTGCGCGTGTCACGAATTCGTGACGAGTGTTAATAGTCAGTAATGTAGGATCTCTTCCCTTTTGGAAGGCTGGCAATGCTGAGCACTCGTGCAGAATTAGCATAGGTGCCCGGTATTGCAAGGACAAAAAAGAGAAGAGAGACAATAATATATATATTTATGTCTTCACCATCACAGTATAGTGAAACTTCGCTAATCTGAACAACGCTAATCTGAAACCTCACTAATCCAAATGGAGATTAGTCATTAATATACATAGGCTTTTCAGTTCCTAGTACTTCTACCAAATAGGTTTGTATACAAAGAGCTGTTTGTGGTGCATACACAAGTTTTGTGATGTGTACAAGTAAATAATATAGCTTAAATTTTGTACACTGTTTAAAACCCATCCTACAGTATACTATTACTTAGAAGACACTAACTGAATATTTCACTGTTGTAAAATACTGTAGTTACATGTGCACATGTAGTGCTGTATAAATTATTACAACTACACTAAAATTATACGGTTTGAGTAAAATCCAAATAAATTCACCAATTTGAACACCCCTAGGTACAGGCATTTTCGGATTAGTTAGGTTGCACTCTACTAGTTAATAAGGGATATTTTAACTATTATCAAAATCTGTGCCTATCAATCAAAAATATCATTCTAGTAATCTTATTACTATAATTACAGCTACTCTTCTAAATATTTAGTTTTCTAGGATTATTATTTTTCATATCAGAGCAAACAAGTTCACTGTATAGCAATAAATATAGAACAATATCATATATAATTATTATATTAATAGTCTCTTAAGTTACTACCACTCACGCTTTAGTTGTTTTGGAGCTTCCATATTGAGGAAGTCCCTGCTCATCCTTGATTGTGAGACCTAACGGCAATGCCACACAAAATACGTAGAGGGCTGGCAACCCATAGCTCACCATGGTGAAACAAACCATGTAGAGATATTGACGCTTGATAAACACTTGTACCAGCATTACATATAAGAAAACACCTTCCATCAACATCCACATGAAAGTCGTGAGGAAAAAGTAATGGAGTACAATGGCTATCGCTTGACACATTTCCTACATGCAATAAAAAGTTTTTAAAAAATAAAGAACATAAATTTTATACAAAAAAAACAGAACTCCAGGTAACAAATTCAAAAAAGCAACAAATAGTTAAATGGGATTAGCAGTTACCATTAATTATCAGAACAAAGAACAAAAGGCACAACTACTAATTTTGAACTTCTAATTTGAAGTTAATATCAAGTGAAACAAAAAATGCAAAAAGCAAAATATAATATAATATTCAACACAATTTTCCAGGAGCCATGCACATAGTATATATCTATTATATCTACTAAAAGAAGTGTGACTATGAAAATCCCATAGTCTTTGGACTAAATCAAAGGATTATGGCAGACTTGCAAATTTGCCACCCATGGATAAAATTTGCTGTCATGTTATATATAATTCTGGGAATGTATAGAATGGCCAAGTTACTAGGGATATTCTCAGATCATACTGATATGGCTTCGTAGCTAATGTGCCTGTGATGAGTTGGCACTGGACAATGTACATGTAAGCTCTAGTTATGTCTATGATATAACTGTGACATTGCGATGGTATTACACTTGCTCAGGATATTAAATAAATATTTTTACCCTTTACCTTTTATCTGCTGAATCAAAGGGTACCCTTTGATACAGCTGATAAGAGGAAAAAGGCTATCTTTTTCACTTTTTTCAGTGAGATGTTATACCGACAGAACATGTGTGGCTGTGTAGTCACAACCTATAGCAAATAAGTAGTTGAAGTTACAACTTCTATTCGACTGAATATAGTAGACCCCATATCTCCTCTGTTAAACTATCTGCAGATGATTCTATAACAAGTTGTTCATACAGACAATCTGTGGAATATCCCTTGTAACCTGGCTATCCCCAATTCAACACAAAAGGTATAGAATAGTGGGGATATATATAGCTGATCCCGGATATCCTTGCCACTAGGCATATGGGTATATAAACAGACATCAGGTGTGTAGTATATATACATTAATTGAACACTAATGCCAATTTATTGCATGGAACTGATAAGAAACCACTGAAATACCTGAAATATATGCAATACACTTATACAAGTTGGAAACTGATAAATAATGTCTTATAGTCACCTTTATTGAAGTTTTGTCAATAGCAGAAATGAAGATAACTTGAGATATGATCAGGCAGACACACAAATTGATATGGATATATGTCCGCATGCCCCATAGTGCCCTGCAGAGGGATGATAAGTAACATGGGTGTATCTTTCTCTAAACTGGATCAATTATGGTAATTCTAACACCATGGAATATCTGATATTGTTTTGAAATGCTATAATTTTATATATAAATGCATATTACATCCTGGGTCTTAATAGCAGTACAGTTACTGCAATTTCTGTGATATGCATGAATGCATCAGCAATGTGAAGTAATGGTTGAAGGGCATAACTTTTTCTATATCATGTCACTATCCTAGACATGAACAGGTTCAAGCTCTTTTCTTGTGGTTATGATACATCAGTTGAACAACAGATTGCAGTATTTAATTGAGTAATGTGCTTAATAATTTTATTTATTGTTAATTATCTTAATGCTGCAGAAGAATGAAGGTGAATTCCTCATATTGAAATAGTTTTCAATCTAAAAACACAAAAAAATCATTTAAAATGCCATTCATGTTTAAAAAAGCTACAATTAAGAGTCAATAAGTTTAGTTATCTATTAAGATCTATATACAGCTGTAATAAGGAGGAATCTCTGAGAAAAGTTGCTACAATGTAGCATTTGTGATGGTGAGTTGGTTATAAATTATCCCTATTTTAATCTTAATCCAAGTCTCATACCCTTACCTATTTCTAAACCGAAAATTAAAAAAGACCAGGACAAGGCACAGAAGGAACTTCTAGTGAAAGAGGCAACCTAGGATTTCATTGCGAGCAGTTAAATAGTTATCTGGCTGTTGGTTGGCAGGGTCTAATTATTAGGTATTTGTTTGTTGGTTTGGATTTATTATTTATTAATCACTTATCATTATAAAAATTATAATTTTGATTAAATATATTTATTTAAATATTAAGTGACCTGTTAATATAGTAAATTCTTATAGTAAATTCTCAACGAACTTTCGGCTGACATAACAAAAATAAATACCTTTTCAATAATCAACTTGAAATTTACTCTCTTAATGTTTCAACTAAGTGCTCTAGTCTTCATTTTTTCTCTGATAAGTTGATTATTGAGAAGGTCATTATAGTAGTAAATATTAGTGTAAATATATAATTTACCTATAGTTATTTTCTTTTATTTGTTAATTTATATACATAACAAGATGCCTTGTTGATTTGTTCATTAGTGAGTCATGGTTTTATGCACATGCAATCTGAAATTATTCCTTTGTTCTTGATTACTGTATCCCAGAGAGTCTGTCTGCCCATTTGTCTGCATGTGTGTCCTGGTTTTATGTATGACCTTTGTTCATTACTGCAGAATGCTGGAAAATGTGTCTGAAGAATGACTACTTTGTGTACTAAACAACATAGAACAAGAACTATACAGGTATAACAAAAACAGGATAATTGAACAAGATAAGGAGTGAAGTAGAAGGACTGCATCAAGTAAAATTGCACAAGACAAATTAACATGGAAAGACAAAATGAGAAGCGTGTGTACAATAGCTACCAACAGAGACACAGGGAGAGCGACATTTCACAGAGTAGATATTTCAGAATATGCTGGGAATAATGAAAGAGCAGTAAAATACCCATAGTAGAAGATAACAGAGAGATGTAGTGCAAGGGAGTCCAAGGCATGAAGAGAGGGCAGCAAAAACCACTATGAATAGAAAATTGATGGGATGCACTTCCATAGACAGTAAGGGATGAGGAGAGAACAGCCAATACTAGTAGGAGAGTACAAAATATTTATATACCGTGCAGAGTTTCTACAGGAAGCTACTTGCTAGCTGTTAATTTTGTATATATATTGTGTGTGTGTTTTTTTCCCTTTACCCCTCCCTTGGCACATCATGCCACATTTATCACAGTTCTCCTCCTGTGGTGGCTGGCCTGATGTCAGTTGTAGCATCTTATTATTCCTGATAAAGGCTAGACCATTCAACCAAAATGTTGAAAAGAAAATATATTGAGAATGCTGTAATTAAAAAGGTGATGACAGCCAGCTGGACCTAATATGTAATTCATATGTCATAGAATGTTTAGAGTACTATATTATAGTTCCAATGCACCATACCTACATGCTATGCACTCATAATATATTTAAGAAGTTACAGATATCCCAACCTCTTGGCCCATACCATGGAGAATGCCAGTTACATTGTGGGTTTACTCACTTTAGGAAAGTTAGAGTGAAAATTACAGCGATCATGCAGATTACAGAAAAGGTAATTCCCACATAGCCGATAGTTTTCAGAGCCAATGTGTTTGCAGCATCAATCTGGCAGATATGAAAGGACAGGATGAATTGGGAATAAAAAGAGACATTAAGAGAAGGATAACAGGAGGGGAGAATGGGTTGGAAAAAGTGTGTAAAGACAGAGAAGGAGGCAAGGGAAAGGTAGAGGAGAGGTTGAGGATGTAAATATGGTGTGTGGAAGGAAACTCAAGGACTTCAAAGTAAGTTGTTGGTTAATTAAACTAACTACTCTTATCATTTGAGATTAGCTATATAGCTACTCCCCATAGTATATAAAACTAACTAGTAAGGTGTCTAGCTACTCTGCATAGTTATAAACCGTAATAAGTTTGCTCCAATAATCATCAATTGGATTTTTACTCTCCATAGATATGTCAATTGTAAGAGTCAGACACTTTTCCATGTCCTTGAATGCACACTGCTTGCATTCACTGACTCGGCAATTTGGTGGTAAATTATTCCTTCTAATGATTTTTGGGGAAACGATCTCAACCAATTTCTGCAGGATTTCATCTCCAAGAAACAGCTGTACAGAATTCACTAGCTCTTTTTCTGTGATAAAAGTGCCTCAGGTATCTGGCTAGCATTGAGCAGGTGTAGGACTGGCTGACAGCGGGACATCTGGAGCAGTAGCCTAATAGTTAAACTGCTGCTGCAACTAACATCAACAAGATTATCAACCCCGTTACAATCACCAAAATAATCAATAATTTCTTTAGCACCTCATCATCATCACTGCATCCATAATTTTCATCTACATAGCCATCAAAATTTTAATCAATATATTTATCTAGAACATCACTGACATGTGACAAGCTTCCTGCACTAGATAATCTCAAACTATATACACTTAGTGAACTGTTACACAACCTACCCCAGCTGTTGTTTTTGGAGCATATATATGACAACCTTGCCTGAGAGTGGATATAACTGAGCTTACATATACCACAACCATGCGAAGAGAGGGTTTCTTTCTGAATTAGGCTAACCAGCATTTATAGTATATCATCGTAAGTGTATGTATATAATATACTTCAACCATGCAGCTAGAGAGAGTGGGCAAAATAGCAGGAGCACTCACCTCTAAACCAAGACTGAGCAAGATGGCAAAGTGGGTAAGGTGATTCCACTCACAGACAGAGAAGGAAGGGTTCGATAATGTGGACTTGCAGCTACAGCCTCTAGAAGACCAGATATTCCTGATATATGGGTGGGTAAAGAGTAATGAGATGGAAGGAGGGAAGTGAGTAGGAGAAAAATGAGAGAAAAGCGAGACGTGAGGAGGATAAATAATGATTAACTAGTTATAAGCTATTCATGGAATCTATAGGCACAGGATGCAAAATAAATGTCACCATTTACTTTTATGTTCTCCTGTGATACACATACCAGCTAAAATCTGAGTAAACAAATGAGTGCGCATATCAATAGTTATATATTTGCTTCTATTGCACTTGTGTAGATCAGGATAAAGGAATTTTGTTATACTGATCACTATATTCATTGATTTATAAAGATTTTCCGGGCTTCACAAAGAAGAACAACTTGGGAAGAACTGGTTACAGGTATGCCAACATGACATGTGCTTACTATCATATCCCTTCCATTGCTTTCCTTTAATTCTTAGGAAACTATCACATAACTCGCATAGTGTAATAAAGAATATGTCAAAATCATCTGTTAAAAATTAATGCATTCATTCATTGCATTAGAAATTAACTTGGCGAAAGTTGTATCTGCCATTTTTTAAGTAGGGGTAATTTATTTCATAGTAACAAAAACACTACCATTTTAATTGAAAACACACCCTTTACAAACCGGGAGATACAAACAAAAACATGACAAAAAATAAAGTATTCAATTAGAGTATATAGCATAATTCTAGGATATTGAATTGCAAACAAATGTACTAGGTATTTAATTGTTAATTTCCATTAATCTTCATCATATCTAGACCAGACAATCTTTGATGGATGTAGGTGGCAAGTTCCTTAGAAGCTTGATCTGACCATTTCAATATTCATTCTCACAAACCGAAACAGAGAGTGCACAAGCTATATTATGTAACACCTTAATTTAAGGAAACTATTTTCATAACAAGTAAGCAATGCTTCATGTGAGTTCAATAGTAATACCTTAATATCAGAGACACTATCTTCATCACCATAAGAAATACTTCATGTAATAAGTTTACTCTAGTAAGTATTTTTTAACAGATGATTTTGACATATTATCATAACTGGTCATCACAAGTTTGAACCTTTAGCTAGAATGTGGCCTTATTGAAGCCCCGCTGGTGACTAAAGCACTTTAGATTACACTTTACATGCATAGGTCTGTATGACATGATTAAAATACCCTGCAAATATATATGCGAAACCTGGAAAAAAGGGAAAATCCACACGTATTATTTGTTTATTTTGGGGGATTATTTGTATACTTTGAATACTTGTTCTTTTACTTAACATGCCATGATGGAACTGCCATTTAATTTATTAAGACTAGCCAATCATGGGCAGAGACCCTTTACCTAATGGGCAAGGTCCCTTTACCCATACACTATTACCTACATGTATGCGCATGCTCACACTAATATACTTCATTACTGGGTGCATTGTTAACTGATGAAACCTACTTTTGTATCTGGTCAAATTGGGGCACAAAGAGATCTTGGATCTTATCTGTGCACGCAGTAATCAAGTGTATTCTAGTTTGTAAAACTAGACGTAAGTTTGTAGACTTGTTGTAGACCTGGACTGAACGGATTCCAATTAGAGCCCGCCGCAAGAGGTATGGACGAGAGAAGGTGCCCCATCGATGGATGCGAGTACCTGATACCCGAGGGGGCGATGGCAAACCCAGCGCTGGCAGCTACCCACCTGTCTGGTCATCTCATGAACCACAAAGGGCAGGAGAAGGACCGATCAAAAGTCGAAGCCGTGAGAAGGCTGACGATATCAGCAGCAGGTACAACACAAGACTGGCTGTACTTCATGTCCAGGTGGGGTGACTACCTGCAAGCCACCAAGGTGCAGGGGGCCGAGAAGGCCATCCAACTGTTAGAATGCTGCGACCCGGGCCTAAGGAGGGACCTCCAGAGGAACAATGGGTGTGTGGTTTTGTCGGGGCTGCCAGTTGATGCCATTGTGGCTGCCATCAAGGTGCTAGCAGTTAGGATTGAAAACCCAACGGTGGCAAGAGACCGCCTGCACAGTATGTCGCAGGACAGGGAAGAGAATGTGAGGGCCTTCGGGGCCCGCCTGAGAGGGCAAGCAGCCACATGCCAGTACAGCAAGCAGTGCACATGTGGAGTGATCGTGGACTACACGGAAGAAAATGTTGCTGACGCCCTCGTCACAGGCCTGGCTGATCAAGAGATCAACCAAGGCATCCTGGGAGAACCCAACCAGCCACTGACAATCGAGAGATCCATGGCCTACGTTGAATCGAAGGAGATCGCGAAGGTGTCGATATCTCAGCTGGACCCCAACAACTCGGTCAACGCCTTAAGGAGCAAGTACAAGAAACTGCCAAGGCAAGGACAACCACTACCGGATGTGGACGACAGCAGATGCTACTTCTGTGGAAAGACCGGACACGGGAAATACCCAGCACTCCCTACGCGGAGCACCGAGTGCAAGGCATTCGGGCATAAGTGCAGCAACTGTGGCAAGACGAATCACTCAGAAGCTGTTTGTAAGTCAAAGCCCCCATCTAGACCGGGGACAGAATATGCTGTATTTGATGTATGTAATGTTTCAACCCATGGGGCTAACAAGCATCATGCTCTGGACCACCACATCTTCAACAGCAAGACTGACAAGTGGGAGAAAAGATGGTCCCTCCCCCAGCCAACTAGAAAACTAGTGGCGAAACTACTCCCAGACGACTACATCAAACTGAGGCTTCCTCAACGACCACGTCGGGCTGTGATCAACATTGATGGCATGGCTGACACTGGATGCCAGAGCTGTCTTGTCGGGAGTCAAATCCTCCAGAAACTGGGAATCTCCAAAGCTGACTTGATCCCTGTCACCCAGAGGATGCAAGCCGCCAACAACAGTGGCATCCGGATTCTGGGTGCCATCCTCCTCGAGTTCAAACTCCCGGGCATTGAGCCTTGCTCCAAGCAGATGGTTTATGTAACCCCCAACGTCTCTCGCTTGTTCCTAAGCAGAGAGGCGTGCTCTGAGTTGGGTATGATCCCCCGAGGATTCCCATCCACAGTGGTGGGTGCAACCTCCAGCGTCATGCTACCTGAGAAGAAGAAGTCGGAACCAACGAAGCAAGACAACAAGCGTCCTTGCAACTGCCCGACCCGCTCACAACCGCCCCCGGGACCTATCTCACTACCTGTGCCAGCCACCGAGGCTAACAGGGGCGTCCTGGAACAACACCTGCGTACAATCTTCAAAGCTTCGACGTTCAACACTTGCTGCCACCAACCGCTCCCCATGATGGCCGGTCCCCCCCTGAGACTTAACATTGACCCAGAGGCCACACCTGTCATGGCTCACAAGGCAGCTTCCGTGCCTGTGCACTGGGAAGGCAAGGTGAAGGAGCACCTGGACCGCGACATCCGCCTCGGAGTCATAGAGAAAGTCCCCATCGGAACCCCTGAAACTTGGTGCCAGAGGATGATGATTGTGGGTAAATCAAATGGCGAACCCAGGCGTGTGATAGACTTCCAGCCATTGAACGCCCATGCTACTCGAGAGACTCATCACACCAAGTCCCCTTACCACCAAGCTCGAGACATACCCAGGCAGATGAAAAAGTCGGTGTTCGACGCTTGGAACGGATATCATTCCGTTCCATTGCATCCAGAGGACACCCACTTCACCACATTCATCACTGCCTGGGGAAGATACCGTTACCTCACCGCCCCCCAGGGGTACAAGGCTTCAGGTGACGGGTACACTGCCAGATTCGACAATCTGGTCGAAGACATCACGAACAAAACAAAGTGCGTCGACGACACTCTGATATGGTCTGCGGACATAGAGCAAGCATTCATCGATGCTGTCCTCTGGCTAACGAGATGTGGCACCAATGGTATCACCCTCAACCCGGATAAATTTCAATTTGCACAAGACACAGTGCAATTCGCTGGTTTCGAAATCAGCATGTCCACCGTCAAGCCAGCCGGGAAGTTTACAAAAGCCATTGCTGAGTTCCCCACCCCAGCCTCTACAACTGATGTTCGCTCGTGGTTTGGCCTGGTAAATCAGGTGGCATACACCTTCTCCCGCGCCACTACAATGGCTCCCTTCAGGGACTTGCTGCAACCCACGAAATTCACTTGGACCACAGAACACCAGGAAGCATTCGAGGAATCCAAGCAGATCATCATTGAGCAGATCAACCAGGGTGTGGAGATTTTTGAGAAAGACAGGCCTACGTGCATAGCCACCGACTGGAGCAAGATCGGCATCGGCTACTGGATGTTTCAGAAACATTGTGCATGCACCACCAGAGAGCTATTCTGCTGCAACGACGGCTGGAGAATCACTCTGGTCATGTCCAGATTCACCCATGCAGCCGAGTCCAGGTATGCAGCAATTGAAGGTGAAGCCCTGGCCGTAGCCGAGGCACTTGAGAAATGTCGCCACTTCATACTCGGATGCAGAGAGCTATACGTCGCAGTTGACCACAAGCCTCTTGTGAAGATCTTCGGTGACAGAGCCCTCGCAGACATCACCAATAGCCGTCTTCGTAATTTGAAAGAAAAGACGCTGATGTACGACTTCACCATGTTATACATCCCTGGAGTGAGAAACAGCACTTCTGACGCTCTATCCCGATACCCTACAGGCTCACACAGCCCCGACAAGTTGTCTCTACCTGATGTGGTCTCGGCCCCACCTCCCAAGATCCCCCTGGCACTCATGGCCGTACTATTAGTCGACCAGCCGGACGAGGAAGACGAGGAGGATTTGATTGTCACACTGTGTTCAGTCATGAATTCGATGGTTCAAATCACCTGGCAGCTCCTAAAGGAACAAACGACCACGGATGACACCATGCAGCTTCTGCTACAAACCATTGAAGAAGGATTCCCCGAGAAACAGGCAGACACGCCAAAAGAAATCAGGGAATACCACATCCACAGATCCAACCTCTACTCCACAGATGGGGTGGCGGTTTACAGGGATCGAGTTATCATCCCTGTGAATCTCAGGGAAGACTGCCTGAAAGCCCTACACTCAGCCCATCACGGTGTCACAATGATGCTATCCAAAGCTGAAGCATCCATATTCTGGCCAGGCATCGCCGCGGACATTTCACACCACAGGTCAACCTGCAGCAAGTGTAACGAGATGTCGCCATCACAATCATCACTCCCTCCTACACCCCCGGTTCTACCCACAAGGCCGTTCCAGAGCATTTGTGCAGACTATTTCCACAACAAAGGCCACACTTATGTGGTCATTGTGGATCGATACTCCAACTGGCCCATTGTCGAACGCTCGTGCAATGGGGCTACTGGCCTGGTAGGGAACTTGCGATCCATATTCGTAACCTTCGGCATTCCAGAAGATATTACGACCGACGGAGGTCCTGAATTTACTGCCTCTGTGACAAGGAAATTCCTCACCGACTGGGGCGTCCACCACAGGACCAGCACTGTGTCAAATCCACATGCAAACTGCCGAGCCGAGATCGGAGTGAAGACTGTCAAACGTGCACTCGCGGGCAATACACCCGACAATGGAGACCTCAACACTGACTCATTCCAGAAAGCGATGCTCGTGTACAGAAACACTCCTGACCCTGTCACAAAGATATCCCCTGCCATCGCTATGTTCGCCCGCCCTATTCAGGGCCTGCTACCTGTTCTTCCAGGCAAACTCAGACTCCACGACTACTGGGACCGCCTCCTGGACGACAGAGAGAAGACGATGGCTGATCGTGGATCCAGGGAACACGACAAATGGTCCGAACACTCTCGCCCCCTCACCCCTCTCATGGTTGGAGACAAGGTCAGGGTGCAAAACCAGTCAGGTCTATTCCCCCGTCGATGGGACAAACTCGGCATCGTCACTGAGGTTAAACAGTTCCACCAATACTGGGTTCGCATGCTCGGATGAGGCCGTGCCTTCCTACGGAACAGGAAATTCCTCTGCAAGTGCTCCCCCTCCACTTCCCTTGTGGTCCCCGCATTTCAGAATGTCAGTGCTCCTCCGGTACATACCACTCTGCCCGACCAAGTAGTCGAGAGCCCCTCCATACCTGTGCCTGCCTACATCCCTGATACCACTCGGATCGTTGACCCTCCACCTCCACCTTCACCACAGTCTCCAGCGTCAACACCTAAGCCTCAACGGACACCGTCCAGCCCGGTGCCAACCGCCACCAGACGCCTACTCACGACCCCTCCACGACGACGCTCTAGTAGGAAATGTGTACTGGATCATCGGCCTAATTACAAAGACTAATATAGGCCTGGGGGAGATAGCCAATCATGGGCAGAGACCCTTTACCTAATGGGCAAGGACCCTTTACCCATACACTATTACCTACATGTATGCGCATGCTCACACTAATATACTTCATTACTGCGTGCATTGTTAACTGACGAAACCTACTTTTGTATCTGGTCAAATTGGGGCACAAAGAGATCTTGGATCTTATCTAAAGACTACCTGCTGGAGATCATTATACCACTGTGTTAGCATCTTTAAGGCTTACTTTTTTAAATCAAAGAAGTACAAGCTAAGCAACTCATTATCACTCTGCAAAAAGAAACAATATAATAAGCCAAACACTAATGGCATGAGATAGTTGTACATTCCTTATAACTCACAGAATTGACAAAATGGTGTATCTAAATTAATACAGGATTTTTCAGCATAAGATTGCTGGACATACAAGGTCCAGTCTTGCATCGCAGAGTGATAGACAAAACAGAAGATGCAAGCTTGGCCCTGCAAGTTTAATAAGCAAGTTATAATATTATGATGAAAAATTCCTCAACAAACTAAATAAATGACCTTCTCAAAAATATACTTGAATTTTACTCTTATGATCAAGCCTTCATCAGGAATAATGACCAATGTGAGTTTGTTATATAGCTACTGGTAGACAACTATTCACAAAAAAAATTCACCCTGGCGCATGCATCCAACACATGAACCACACATGAACCCGATATGGAAAATAATTAGATGACAATAGAAAACATCAAAACATAATAATATAATTATAATATACATTTAAAACAATATGGTTGAAAGGGCAAAGGACTCTCAATCCACTAGGAATCCTCTTTAGAATCATACACGTAAAATTGAATCCAGAAAGCCATTTTGCTCTTCACTTCTAGATGTTTAAGAGTGCCCTCAAGGTATTGTCGGCATTGGCGTTTAGTTAGCATCTGGTGTTAAAAGCAGCTGAAAGAAGAAGAAGCATCCCAGAAACCCCCTTAGGAATAGTAGAGGCACTGCTCCGGATCATTTGGAGTCACTGGGTGGCAAAATGTCTGAGAAGCTTGAGGAGGGCGAGTTTAAAGGAGCTATTCACTTGGCTTCCTCAGAGGTTTCAATGGCTGAGAAGCGCAATGCCACCTTTTCTGGTCTCAAACAGAAGCACCGCTCTCCTCATCCTGATGCGTCCATCCTACCAACCCCTCATGTCTTTCCTTGACATTTACTTTATCAGAAGGGAATGTTGCTCAAGCAACAGATCCTTAACCATAGGTCGGTTGGTGATGGTTAGGGGGGATGACAATGAATTATTATTATTTTACCTCTGGTTACAACTTTAGAGCTCCGTAGATTCTGTAAACTTCATGGTATGGACTTGATATATAGCTAAAAAGATAGGTCTCTCTGTGTGCTCTCTTTGATACTAAAATATGTTTCATAGATATAACTATAGGCAAGTTACTAGACCCTAAAGCGGACGGATCTCAAAAACCTGAATGCTCCAACCGGCGCCGGAAACCACTCTGGATTGCGAAGTGCCAAAAAAGTGAGTGGCTAGAGGAAGCTCTAGCCGCCTAGCGCCGTTTTGAATAGGCGTTAAAATTTTTATTACCTGGTCAAACGCGCGGGTGGAAAATTGAGGGCGTTGAAAATCAACGTCTTCAATTTTGCACCTGGTTTCCGGCGCCGGTTGGAGCATTCAGGTTTTTGAGGTCCTTCCGCTTTAGAGTCTAGTAACTTGCCTATAGTTATACCTATGTAACATATTTTAGTATCAAAACAGAGCACACAGAGAGACCTATCTTTTGAGCTATAATTATAGTAAGTCCATACCACGAAGTTTGCAGAATCTACGGAGTTCTAAATTTGTAACCACAGGTTAAAAAAAAAATTAAATAGAGTCGTCACCCTTTTAGACCACAACATTTGATGGACATGCTGAAGTACCTCAATGAACCCTCCTCCCTTCTCTTTGTCTTAGTTACCTTTTCTACCATGGTCTTGGAGGGAAGAATTCTTTCCTCTATCCATTCTGGTGGCTACCCTATTGGTTCTAGAGAAGAAAGTGGGTGCGATCAGACCCATAGTAATAGGATGAACTCTTCATCAATCTAGTGGTCATGGTAGCTATGAACTTCCCTGCTAGGCAGCTGGGTTTTGGGATCAGTGTTGGGGGGGAAGGGGGGGGGGAGCAAGTATCCATCCATACTCTCCAGGTAGTAGTGAAGGTTGACGACAAGTATGCTTTAATTCTGTGCGCAGAGACAAGATGTTGGAAGCTGTCTATAACTTAGCACCTTTAAACTACCCTTTTGTTCATTGTGTTGTACTCTTCACCACCCACTTTGTTCTGGGGTGTTAAGTACTTGCAATCAGCCAAAGGGGTTCAGCAGGGAGATCCACTTGCCCCTCTCCTTTTCTGTCTCTCATTCCATCACAACTGCACTCAGTTGTGATTGGAGTTGTGAGTAATGTTTCTAGATGACATCATTCTTCATTCTCAACGGAAAATATAATTCGTGATCTTGAGCACATCAAACAAACTTAGGATACTTGGTTAAATTTTAACAATGAGAAGTCTGAGATCATTTGCCATGATTCTGTTTGAGAGAAGAACAATCTAATGCCCTCATCTAGGAGATCATGTGGTTTATTCCTTTGATGCCTGTCTCCTGGTTTCTCCTCTGGGTAGATTGGATTATGTATTGACTGTCTTTAGGGATCTGAAGATATCTGTTCTTGGTTGCAGGCTAACTGCCATAAATGATATCTCTGCCAGGCATTGTCATCTGTAGGTTCCATTCCAGGCTGGAACCAATGGGTCGCTTTCATTCTGATGGAAAAATGCCTCTCCTATCTAGCATATCTCAGAGCTGCAAGGGATGCAGTACTTAATGTAGGAGTGAAAAGTAGCTGGTAAAACATCCTTCACTCTGCTCAGTTGTGTCCTCAGAGTTTTTCCCCCTCTGAAAACAACTTTAATGTTCAGATGCTCATTATGACATTACTCATCCCTGATATATAAGGAATTACTAACATAGGATCGACGATTGTCTATAATAATATGCTTTAAATTAATTTTTTATATATTTAAATTTTTATATTATTTTATTTTCATTTTGTTTATTTTATGTTATCAATATTTTCTCTTGTTTTTAATTCATTTATTTTTTTAATTTATTATATATATATATATATTAGTATTATTCCATTGTTTTTGTGTTTATTACATTTCCTTTAATTATTTATTATTATTATTATCTTTATTTATTTTTCCATATCAGGTTCACATGTGGTTCATGTTCTGGATGCATCTGCCAGGGTTTAGTTTGTATCATGTGGTAAATAGCTAGCTACTGGTATATAACGAGCTTACATGAGTTTAATCTCTCATTATTTTTGATGAAGGCTAGAACATGTAGTCGAAACATCGATAAATAATTGATTATTGAGTAGGCCATTTTAAACTTTGATAATCCCTTTCTCAATAATCAACTCCAATTCGTTCCTTAACATTTTGGCTATATAGTACCATTCAAGGTGAAGGTTATAGAATCTACCTGAAACATCGATGAGTCGTTATGATAAAAAATGTACTTATATATATATATATTATATATATGCATCTGCCTAAGCTGAGTGCCATAGTATCTAATATCTTGGCTTCCCTCATCCCTCATTATTACACCTCTCCCCTTTGATATACACACATTTTCGAATTGGTGTCAAAAACAGTCCAAACTAAATGGATAAGGACACCGTAGTAACATATTTTATTTAGCACTCCCTATATATTTCAATTTTCAATATACCCCCTCCCCCCCCCCCCCCCACCCCCAAATACACACAAAAGTAAACATTCTTGTACACACACACAAGTAAACATTCTTGGTGGGAACTAAAACATAATAATTATTATAATCCAATTGTGGAAAGTTGTTAATCCTTTCTCTCGCCACATTGAATTCTACCCATAATTATGGAAATCATGATAAATGCTTACGTTTTACCATCATCAGTGACTTCTGGCAAAATACCCGAAAGATTCTTGAAGACACAAGTAACAACAACAATATCTACAAGGACAAGCACATATTAAGCAGGTTAACTGAATGAGTAAATTAACAACCTACAGCCTTTCATATATTCATATGTGCATGAATAGAACGGTCTATTTTGGTGGAGAAAGGGGTAAGTTGGAAATGTGTTAAATAGTAGAGGGTTGAATAAGTACTGTTGATTTGTGAGTCATACAAAATATCAAGTGGGAGTATATTAGGTTGTTATTCACCCTGGCTTAATGCAGAAAGGAATTGACAAAGGTATTCTTGAGCAAATGACATACATTTAATGCTACTGATGTTACCAAATTCTGTTAAACTCTGTTCTTTTATTTTTTGGAAACTAGAAATCTACTTTTTAAAATTTTGATGAAACCATAAGCCCTTTCAGACAGGGTGTAGTTTTCTAGGAACATTCAGTACATCAACTTTTCCCTCCCATTATTCAATATCCACTAGATGCATCTAGTATAGAGGTAGTTATGTCAGGTCTATATATGTTATATATAACTCCATATTAAAACAATTCTGATATAAATTTAATGTCCCTACCTGATGTAACTTCTGAAAAAAATGCAGAGAATAGTTCCACTGGCAGGGATATCATTCCCTCTCCTTCATTGAACACCACAACTTGTTCCCCGGGGTTCATGAAACTATCAAGTTGGACATCTATCACTTGGAAAGCTACAAATGAGTGTTTTGTGTGTATCGTAAATGAACCATTACACCATTACCCATCAAATGTTTGGCTGTCAGGCCCCTCCTCAAACAAGTCACAAATCCTACAATTAGGAGGATTATGATTGGCATGTTGTAGTTTGTTAATTGAAATGTACAGAATAAAAGTATATTCATGACAAACACACACTCATCATGCCTATATACATACACTACACACAAAGAGATACCATGGGGGATTGGGGGTGGGAGATGAGGGCCACTAAGCTCTTAAGGATTAAGGCTCACCTATTTCAATCAAAAATTGGATTGCTGGATAATTATTATCAATAATTAGTGCAGTATGAACTCACTAGCAACTACCACAGAGGTTTTTTATGTACACCATGGTAGGTGTGGATGCATATGTACTAAAAGGGGCCAAGAATTGAAGCATGGAGAATTTTGTTGGTGGTTAAAGAATGTGGTGTTGTCAAGTGCTACTTGTAGCTATGTCATATTCAGAGACAGAATCCATTGCACAGAGCTTTATGGATTTTTAAAGAAAATTACATCTAATGTGTTAGGGATGGAAAGATGACAATGTTTTTAAGTGCTGTTCAGTGAGCTAAATTCATTGTGACCATACAGCAGTTGGAATTTGCAACTCAGTTAAGAACAATTTGTCATGCGACTTGTTTTGTTGTTGAAAATGTTTTGCTGATACTTACATAAAATAAATTCATGTAAGGATCATTCCCCTTTGTTATGGAGAAGTATATAAGTCGACCATTGTAACTGAGCCATGCATAATATATTTGTGGACATAGCATAAGCAGAGAATTCAATCATTCTTGGTCCATAATAGATATCTTGTCATTTTTTATACAGAATTTGCTCAATTGATACTTGATGTTGTAAGAGGCTTTACTGACAGAATATAGAAATTTGTCAAAATATTCAGACAAAGCCTTGGAACTACCTAAGTTGTCCATTGGGAGCACATACTAGATCAACATCACACAGCTTTGAGAAATGTAGAATTAAGCTATAAGGGGACCACACTTGATCAACATCTGGGTTTAGGCAGGTTGACAATAGCTAATGGGAAATACACCAGATCAACATCATGCTGGGTTGAGGTGGTTTGAAATAAGTTGAAAACTGCTAAATGAGAACATACACTGAATACACAATGTCATAAGACTGGATTGAGGCAAAAGTAGGTTCATAATATTAAAACTCACACTGGTCAAACTTAAGGGGGAAAGAAGGCTGCGTATCGCGTAGTCTCATATAAAGTACCATATCTTTGCTCGCATTCCCTCTAGTTTCCTGATTTATATATCAAATTACAGCTTGCAGTCTGTGCTTTCTAATGGTAAGTCTCTTTTGTCATTTAGTTTCGCCATAATTTTTTCCTGGCTCATTATAGGCTCTTCCAGTGCGGACCGTAAGCCGTTAAGTAAACCACGTTGCAGTAACGACCTTTGCGAGGCTCTTATTCGGTCTATTAGTCAATCATAATGAGCACTACAAACTGCGCGTCTTGAAATTTTGAAAAAATGTTTTTTTGTCTCATTTTCTGAACATAGCTTTATGACATCACGTTACATTTTCATCTATAGGTCTTTTTTAGTAATGCTATCAAACAAAAACTCTCGCGCAAGTTGTAGAATATAAAAATTGCTTTCAAATGATATATTTTTTTTTATGAAAGGATAAAAAATGTTCAAGTTATCATTTGAACGGTGTTTCAAAAATCACTTCAGAGATATTGAGCCTTGAAGTCCAAGCAGTTTGTAATCACATCCCAGCTGCCAGAAACACCCCCTGTTCACCAGAATACATCCCCTCATTACTAGAATTGTGTGTACAAACAAAATGTTTGACTTTTCAGTCCTTTATTTTTTCAGTATCCTACATCCTAACTACAACCTGAAAACCAACAATATATATATATACATACACATAAATTAAAGACGCATCAGACTTGTTACATGTATGTTGCTTTGCTAATATTGAATTAGCAAACATAAACACGTCATCATTTGCAGGGCTCCCATGCCCAGGTCCATCCATCGTCACCCTCCACACATGTCTTCCGACACCCTCCAGTAATCCCTGAAAAACAATAGAACACAAACAAATCATCCTCCACTAATTCCTAAGCTTGACAAAAAGACACATAAACAAAAGTATCTTCCAGTAATCTCTGTTTGACAATAGAAAGCAAAAGACACATAAACAAAATACGGACCATACAATACTCCACCCTCCATTGAACTCTGCTGCCTCTCGACAGCAAGCCTGACACTTGTTGCACTCATATGTTCTGTCTTACCCGCTCTACTCCACACAACAGAATTAAACTCATTTTGGTTGTGTATAACCACCTAAACATTTGCACAAAAGATCCTCGGACATTAATTTATCAAAAACCTCCTAACATACATAGCCTTGTCCAGAGGAATCATAGGCCTATCGGTACTGGTGGTACCTCACCTTTAGCACAAGCTGGATTTAAACTTACACCAACTCAAAACTCCTGTAGGACAATACTCGTGTTGGGATGTTCCATAGTTGACTACGAGTGATAAAAAAATCGCTTTCACATCGCAAATCATCCCCTCTAGGTTGTCCCTTCTAATTGCTCCCCTACAGTAGGTTTGCATTTTAACTATAGACACACGACTAACCCCCCTAGCACCACCCAAAGACACTAGGACCGTAAGGCTCGACTTCCAACAACCGTTTATGTGCATTTGTATACCCATGCATCACTAATTTATGTGTGTGTACCTAAGCTTCAGTCTCTCCACTGAACGCTAAAAAAGTTTGTGTTCCTACAACTTCCATAGAACCCGAAGAGCCTTCAAAATTGGCTTCACAATTTTTACCTTGTGACCCTCAAACCATTCTGTGTAACTTCTTCTGTTTCATCTTCAGGTCTTCGCGCACAAGCTTGACAGAACTTAGACATAAGATAATAATCTAAAACTTCTCCAGTGTCCCAAGACATCACCGCAACCAAGCCATAATTTGATTTGTGGCCCTGTCTAAGCCATGTGCCGTCAACAGTAATACTAACATCAATGATGTCTTCATGCCTAACCCTATAAAAATCATGTAACCTATGAGCGGCATCCAACATAATACTCTGTTACTGCATTTGCGTCACTCCATGTAACCTATGAGCAGCATCCAACATAATACTCTGTTACTGCATTTGCGTCACTCCCTATTGACCTAGTATATTTTAAAAAAACAAGTGGAACCAAGAGGGGGCAACATATCCATGACTGCAGTGATATCTTCCAGACCAGAATTCCAGCAATGCGAGCACCCAGTATACTGACTGGATGTTCAAAGAATGCTTCTACAGATACAGGGTTTGAGATGTCTTGAGTGTTACTACAATTTGAACAAAAATTAAAAATGAGACACCATGCCTGCCCTACAGGCTTCAGTTGCAAGGGAGCTCAGTTACCACATTGAATACACTTATTACACCTTTCTATGACCTCTCTAAGCTTATCTAAGTTTATTATACGATTACCCTTACCTAGTTCTCCAACACCACCCGAGTCCAAAGAGGTAGAGCCAGTAGATCCAGTAGCAACAGCCACAGAAGCAGCTGAACGATCCATGAGAGCCAACTTCTTCCTGGTCATAGTCACTTGTCATAGTCACCAATGGAACTGGCCTCTCTTCAGACATTTGCAATTGATTGCAAGGTAAGTGAAGGTTCACAGAAGGCGCTACCCCACCCACAGGATCCAAGAGACTCACTAACAAAGGAAAGGAAACAGCTAGTAACTTTTTAGTATGGAGATAAACATTAAAACTTGCCTTGCGCGGCTACTGTGACAGGCTCAACAACAGCCGCCTGTAGGGCTTTCTTCTTCTTGTCTTCACTCTTCTCGAATCCTTGGCCTTTCTGTTTAAAATGCTTCTCTGTTCTCTTCCCCATAACTCAACAGTGTAAAAGTTTCAAGTGAACCTTGACCTAAAAAAACGTGCTCATCTTAGCGGTTGCGCACTACCCCCCCACCTGGCCAATTCATTGCGCAAACGACTGGTAAGTGTCTCCATGAAATTGGCAACATTTTGATATATAAAAACTGTATTTTGGGTAGGCGATCATCGCCGCCCGCCCGATTGTAGCCAGGTAAGACTGGGAGAGAACCTCTTCCAATGTGAAGTGAAATGAAATGAAATGGAATAATAATGCACTGTATAAAAATGGCTATATCTTCTGATGCAAGTATTCACTTGCTCTGAAACTTGAAACTCAAACTCCAGACATATTATGAACCCTTTTGGGCCCATAAAAAAAAATTTGAAAAAATATGTGTTTTCAGCCCTCTTCCCCCCTTAACACTGATTTCCTCCAACTAGCAGATCACATGCTAATGGGCTTGCAAATTCACCTGAAATTACATTAAAAATCCTTTTTGAGCTAAACCATTAAATTCTCCCAAAGTACCTATAAGTGTTGAAGTCAATTACAATAAACTTGTAAGGTGCATTCCTAAGATTTACAAGGAATTGTAAAGTGATAGTATATACATCTTTCATTGCAGCTAGTTTATGAAGCTAAAACTATCTGGATTGAATATCCAGGAGCTATATTGAGCCATTTATGTTGTCATGTGGATTTTAGTTGACTATTTAGTACTAAAGCCAGATAATTCTCCTTGACTGTCCCCTTAATGTATCTGAATATGCCGAACACTGTCGATGGATATTTATACACCAAACCAAACTAGACACCAACTTACCAGAATAGCACAGGGAAAATACAGCATTTAAAATTGAGTATCTGTAGCTGCTGCTGTAGGTTTAGGATTAGTATTGCCCAACATGCCCAGGGGTGATAAATCAATTAGCAACTAGTTATGTATGTTGCCTTCTTATCATTGATCTAAAAATGCAACAACTGCAGTAAGAGTACTTCAGCTTCTGTCTCAAAATTATGACTACAACAGAGATAAACTGGCTGACCTAGGCATGAAAAAAAAATGTTCGAAAATCTAGAAATTCAACTTTATAGATCTACCTATTTAGTTATAATTATTATTTCTATGTTCTTCTTTTGCATAACTAATAATTTATACCAAAAAGGTTATATCTTCCAATCCAGTGTATTGATTGAATAATTGTGCAAATTTGCAATACAAGAAATATATTTTGTGTACTGCTCTTTTCTACATGGAAATACACCAGCTAAGTTAGTTGCAAAGAAGTGAAAGGTCATTTGTGGACTGAGTAACTTTCTCCCATATGGAAAACCAAAATATAACCAGCCTGCTATGTTTTGTAATATAAGAACTCCAAAAATTTAGGTAAACAACGTGTGAACCACATAATATACAGATTTTTAAATATTACATGGTATGTTACTTCTAATATAAAGCTCATGCATTTGAATGTTACACTCGAAAACTTCCTGTAATAGACTACATAAAAATGATTAGCATGATCAGCATAATTTTTTAGGTAAAGTAGAGTATATACCTACAAGACATAACTGTGGTCTTTGGCCACTTTTATGTATTACAAATGCATTTACAATGACCTTCTCAAGGAATTTTACTCTCTCAACATTTCAACCAAATGCTTTATAGCCTTCATCATTATTCTTGATGAAGTATAGAGACCCTAGTCAAAACGTCGAGAGAGTATAGTTTAATGTCATTATTGAGAATGCAATTACAAAACATGCATTTTCAGATTTCCAATATTAGCTCACAATAATAAAAATCGATATAATTAGCAATTGAAATACACTATATAGCTCAGTTAGAGTTTGCATAATGCAAATAGCTGCTAACAAGGCTCTAAGTCCAGCCATATTCTACTAGAAATGCTAATTAGTTACAGAGGGCAACAGCATCGTCACTACAATATGGCTAGTCTGCCTCATTCCTAATCATAATGGTTGCTATTCTATTTTAGGAAATAATTTATACGGTTTTTAGAAGATCAGTTATCTCTGCTAGTTATATATAAACATGATAAGTTTATATATCATCTATGACTTGTCAGTAATGGAGTTTATCCTAATCAATTTCGTAAAGAATGCAGCAAGCAGAAAAGAAACAAAAAAAGGGAATATGCTCTTAACACATGTAACCAGATACGTGAAAACTTTGTCTAAATGCCACAGAACCAACATTGAGATCTAGGCAATTTTATAATTTTTTGGTAAAATTACAGTTAGATTTTTATGGGAGGAACACTCATTCATGTATAAACCTGTGGATAAGCCTCAGTACCAAGTTTAGAGGAAGAAAATAAGCACTTAAAGTCAATACACTTATCCTTTGTGAGGAAAGTGTTGTTCTGCAAGCCATAACCATGCACACTAGATGCAATTTCTCAGTTTCTCCATTTTCTGTTACTTAGCCAGTACTCTCAACAGTTGATCATGGGAAGGCCTAAATATGGTCGGAGGTTCCAACAGTCACCAACTCACACTAAATTAATAGTATATGAGAAGTATACAGGATTAACTCGAATAGTCTCAACAGCACAATAGGAATAAGACAAAACTAGTGCTGTGAGAGAAACTGTTTTCATTGATTCATGCTATATATAGCTCATTGACACACCTCAAACAGTCTCAAACAGCCACAACATGATCTTCAGGAATTATAGGCCGATTTTTTTTTTTTTTGTTGTTTTTTAAACAAAATATTTTCCCCCAAAAATTTGTCACCTAGCCATTTTAACACCTAGCCATTTTAATAAGCAAAAAATTTTTTTAACAAATGTGGAGTAAATATTCATTATCTTTTAAATATTAATATACAATGTTTTAAAACATAAAAGGTATCTAAATTTTCAGACCACCGTATTCATTAGTCATCCCCTATATTTTTTGACAGATCAATAAATAGTAGGCACAGCCACTAATTAGACAACTAAGAGGTTCCCAATATGAAATTAAGTGGTGATATAAGCTTTATATGATTTTTTCATCAACATTTAAAAAAGTTGATCAAACAAATAAAGAAGTTCTCAAGGAACTCTCATTTGACATAATGACATTAAAAAACCTTTCTCAATAATCAACTTGAAATTGTATTCTCTCAATAATATAAACTAGATGCTCTAGAGTCTAGTCTCTCCTGATGAAGGCTAGAGCTTCTATTTGAAACGTCGAAAGAATACAATATCTTGATAAGGTTATTGTAAATAAAGAAGTATTACTTTACTCATAGTAATCTGTCTTAAGGTTAAGTTTGTCTTACGATGTATCCCCTAACATTTTTTCTACTCCACCATAAAATAGCAATATGATTAACATTAAATCGGAAGGGGGTATGGCTTTCGATAAGATCTCCCTTGACATCTCACTTTGTTCCACAACCAATCAAGATATCTGCTCAGCATTTCTGCTCATACTTTCTGTCTGTTTCATCTTTTCTTTTGCTTGAATGTTTTTACATTCTTAATGACACTGTGTTAGCTAATTTTATGTATCTACTTTTTTCAAATAATGATGACAATGTTCAGCAATTACCTGCTCTCTCTCTAATTTGTACATTCACTGTCTATGCTTTTTAATGTCATATAACATGTGTGGTACATTTTTTGAGCAAAGCATGATTTTATGACATTTAACACCACATAACACAATGTGATGCCAACACTGGGAAACATCTACAGGAGTATCACTTAGGAATACGACATCATTCTTCATTTAGTATAACAAATGGAACAGTTAGCTTCACCATAATATAAGCTGCATAATAATTATAACATAGTATTACAATAATCCTTACATAATATGTCATTGGAGAATTTCCTTAGGCTTGAACTGTATACCTCGAGGATAAATATATCCAAGAATTCCAAGATAAATCCCCCGGCCTCAGGATGAGTTTCCTGGGGTGATAAGTAAGACAAGTTTAAAAACTGATACAAACTTGTATGTAGACATGGGAATATTTTGCACCATTATCAACTTCGATCTTCCCATGACTGATCCAACATGGTTGGCCCATATTAACTGCTAATACTAGAAGCAGTGACTATAGAGTACATACATGTTTACAATATCTGGGCAAAGTTCATGTTGACAACATGCTATAATCTGCCATATAGCTACAACTTCATAATGATAAACTTGTAATGAACTGAGAGAATGGGAATAATCCAATGTGGGTAAACTCCCCTACCTACTCCTCAATACCACCACCAATTTGAATTTGTATGTTCTAGTTAAGCAATATTGGAAACATCACATGATCTTGCACTCATTATAATCATTATAACAATTCATAATAAACTTGATAACTTCTGAAAAAATAAAAGCAACCCAACTGCCATCAGAGGACTTCTTTTTCCTTTTGCATCCGACTAATTTTCTACTAACTTCCCTGTTGTAAGAGTATACAACTTCCCCTGCTTCAACAAAAGGGGAGACGACCAAAAGAAGTTGTACGCTCCACGACACCTAACCTTATCAACAGTCTCACTACTGTTGACCTCAGTCAAGCCACAAACAGTCAACTCTCCTAGTTGCTGTTTCCCTCCACACGATTTCTAAATAGCGCTTTGCTAATAGCTAAGTAGAATAGCAATTGAGATAGGCTGTTTTAATTGAAATAACACAAACTTCAAGCAGTTCACAATACAACTATACAACTCAATTAATATGCACAAGTTCAAACTAACAAGCACACATTCACTTTTAAGAATCACAGGATCGCCGTATCTAACACAAAACTCGCTAACATTGTCCTTTTCTAATTTACCGCTGTTCGTCTTGCTCTACGTCACAATCTTCACTTGGTGACCTTATTAGGTAATGTTCAGAGCTGCTTCAACGTCATCAATCCTGGTATCAACCAATCATCTGCCAGCCAATCATCTGCCAACAGGTCTGCTTCGTCAGTAACAGGAAACGGTGGTTTGTCTGAATGGCTTCTACCACTTCCGCTGGTTAGTTCAATAGCCCTATTCGTAACCTCCACATTCCTTGTACTTTGTTCTTCCTTTGGTTCAGCAGTCAGAGGGTGTATCTCTGACATCCCTCCCCCCTTAAAAAGAGACCCCTGGTCTCGGGAAAGTCCATCGGCATTGGCATTAGCAGTGCCTTTCCTGTGCACCACAGTGAAATCAAATGGCTGCAAAGCTAGAGCCCATCTAGCCAATCTGCCGTGACTGTCTTTGAGGGTAGAAAGGTGGGTGAGCGGGTTATGGTCTGTTTCCACCTTGAACTTCTTTCCTTCTAGGTATGTCCTGAAGTGTTGTATGCCTTTTACTATTGCCAGAGCCTCGCGCTCAATGGCAGAGTAATTGCATTCCCTAGGGAGCAACTTCTTTGATTGTTCTTCGCCCTTCTCATTTACTTGGCTTAACACAAAGCCTAGACCAGTGCCAGACGCATCCGTCTGTAGCACAAAGGGTCTCGACCAGTCAGGAGTCACTAACACGGGTGTTCTTGACAGGGCTTCTTTTAATGACTTGAAGGCTGTCTCATATTTGGGTGTCCATTTGACGGTCTTGGGTTGATCTTTCTTTGTAAGGTCGGATAATGGGCTGGCTACGGTTGAGAAACTTGGCATAAACTTCCGATAGTAGCCGCAGAGACCCAGAAACGACCTTACTTGTTTCTTAGTCCTTGGCTGTGTGAACTCCTTCACCGCATTTACTTTGCAATGCATTGGCGTCAATGTACCACCTCCAACCACATGTTCTAAGTAGACACACTTATTCTTGGCGAAGTGGCATTTCTTTCTCTTTACAGGCAGACCAGCAGATCTTAGTCTCTTGAACACTTAGTTGAGGTGACACACATGCTCCTCCCAGGTCGCACTGTGCACCAAGATGTCGTCCAGGTAGGCTACCGTGAACTGGTGTAATCCCTGGAGTACTTCATCCATCAGCCTCTGGAAGGTTGATGGGGCAGACACCAAACCGAACGGCATTGTGGAGAATTGGTATTTGCCGTACGGTGTGATAAATGCCGTCTTCTCCTTGTGTTGTGGGGCTACCGGAACCTGGTAGTACCCCTTGGTCAGGTCCAGGGTTGTGATGAACAGAAAAGAGGATCCAATTCCATCAATCAGTTTGTCAATGTGAGGAAGTGGGTATGGGTCGCCATCCGTGATTGCGTTTAGCTTCCGGTAATCAACGCACATCCGTTGAGATCCATCCTTCTTGGCCACTAAAACAATTGGGGCCGCCCATGGACTTGTAGAGGGGTCGATGATTCCCTGTTCTAATAGAGTTTTAATCTCCTCCCTCAAAAATTCTTTCGAATGATGGGCCAATCTATACGGTGGTAATCTGATTGGGGGTGCATCTGTGGTCGTTATCTCGTGATGCACTAGGTCTGTTCTACCAGGTACATCTTGTATGACATCCTTAAACTTGTTTTGTAATTCACTCAATTCTCTCTCTTGAGATTCTGTTAACAAATCCACATCTTCTTGTTCTTGCTCATTTATGTCTTCCTCATCGAGGGTCATAAATGCAGCAGGGACTGGTGATGTCCACCTCCGTATGCAATTCACGTGGAAAGTACGGAACCTCTTCTCTGTGGTACCAAGGTCTATTTGGTATGTTACCTCTGTAACCTGCTTAGAGATGGGGTATGGGCCTTGCCATTGGTTTTCCAGTTTAGACTTTCTTATGGGTCGAAACACTAAGACGTACTCTCCCACCACAAACTCTCTGACCACCGACTTCCTGTCGTGGTATTGCTTCTGACTTTCCTTTTGATCTTTCTCCCTCGCATATGCCATGTCTCTAACCAACTCAATGTTCGCTTTGAGGGTTTCAACAAACTCAATTGATGTGTTCTGACCACTCTCTTCTTTACCCTCCCAGAACCTCACCATTTGGTCTAAGGGCATTCGCATTGACCGACCAAATAACATCTGGTATGGGGAGAAACCTGTTGTCTTGTGCACCGTCCCACGGTATGCCCACAACATGTAAGGGAGGCACACATCCCATTCGACTTTGGGATTTTGAGTGAGTTTTCTCAGAATGTTTTTAAGGGTGGCGTTGAAACGTTCGACCATCCCATCAGTCTGGGGATGGTAAGGGCTGGTCTTGATCTGCTTAATTCCCATGGTCTGACAATAAGCCTTCATGGTCTTTGAAATAAAATTTGACCCATTATCCGTTAATACCTCCTCTGGGATTCCTACTCGGGAGGTCATGTCCACCAGGCATTTCACAACAGTCTCAGAGGTTACATTTTTCAGGGCATAAGTTCGGGCCACTTTGAGGTGTAGTCCATAATGACCAATACATACCTGTTCCCCGCCTTAGTTCGTACAAGGGGACCAAATACGTCCATTGCAATCCTTTTGAAAGGCTCGGATATGATGGGTAAGGGATGGAGAGGGGCTTTGGACAACAGGGCTGGTCCACTCTTTTGGCAAATGGTACATGACGCACACATGAGGCTCACATCCTTGCTTATTCCTGGCCAATCCACTCTCTCACGTAGGGCTTTCAACGTTCTTTCCCTCCCAAAATGTCCGGCAATCGGTAAGTTATGGGCCATTCGTAGGGCCTTCACACGCATAACATGGGGGAGTACAATTAGGGTCCTGCCTAGGGTCGAATAAGGTTGTCTTCTTAAGATACCCTTCTCCCAAAAGTAGGGACTATCTCTTACTCCCACTTTCTCTCTGATACTTTTTAAGGTTTGGTCATACCTTTGGGCCTTGCCCAACTCTTCCGCGGAGAGAACTCCATCCTCGTCAGTACAGGAGGTATCTACAACCTCATGAGTCTGGTCATCATCAGTACAGGAGGGCTCTACAACCTCGGAAGTCTGGTCACTCTCACTCTGGTCAGTCTGGTCACACCGCTGGGACGACGCAGGGATCACCTGTGGTTCCTCCTCGTCTACTGGCTCCAGTTCAACACTTTCAGCATCACTGTCCTCCTCCACTGTGGAGAAAGTTGACACGACAGCCCCGTCCAACTGCTGTTGCAGATGCTCTGCCTTGGTGAGAGCATCTCGTTGCCTTTGTTGTGCTCGGGTGGCTGTCATGCCTACTTCAGTGGTGGTGGTAGTAGATGGAGTGTCTGCCTTGTCCTCATCCAAAACCTTCCTCAGATAGTGGCGGAAATGTGGAATATCCCTACCCATAAGCATGTCTTCGCTTAGGTGTTTGGACACTCCTACGGCAATGTTCATTCTTTTTCCTTCCAGCTCCAGGGTCACGCTGGCAGCCGGGAACCATGTTCTGCGGTCCGAAGCAGTGTGGTAGGGGATGTTCCAACCAAGGTGGTCTCCCTTTTCTACACACTTTGGATGCACCAAAGACTTAGTACATCCCGTGTCTAGGAGTGCTCGAACAACTTGCCCGTTGATCTTCAGGGTTTTTGTCCACTCTGGCAGCTTGGTTTTCAGTCTTGGAACTACCATGCCACACTTTGCATGCTCTGTCTTTACCAGTGGTACCTTTGCTCGACAGTCTCGTTGGTAGTGCCCTAGTATTCCACAATGAAAGCACTCCACTGACTTGAGGTCCTTCGAGTAAGGAGGAGGTCCATCCTTTCCTCTGGCACCACCACTCCCTCTAGGCTTGTAGCCTTTCTCTCTTGGGTCAGGATTCCTTTCTCTGCCCAAGGACTTCGCAGGAGAACGAAACTGTTCCCGGTAGCTTCTTTCATTCCGCTCCACTCTAGGTCTCTGATTACCTAAGTGGCGAATGATTGCTTCGCACAACTCTTCGTACGACTGGGCATCTAGATTCCTCATCTGGATATCGAGCCAATTGGGGAGCTTAGACAACACTAGCTCCATGAGCACAATTTCCTTTGTACTCATCCGGGGTTTGGAGTCCAGCCACTGATCGAACGTCTGGCGGTACTCCCTCAACCACTGATCTGGGTTGCTTGTGTTAAATCCCTGGTCAAAGAGTTTCCTCCTATGGGTCTCTGTAGAGATGTGATAGACCGAACATAGAGCGCTCTTTACCAGGCGATAATCTGTCTGTTGAACTGCTGGGAGGGCTGACACGGCTAGCAGTCCTGCCCCAGACAAGGAGCCTCTCAGGTGAATGGACCATTGTTCCCTGGGCCACTCACTCGCTGCTGCTGTAGCCTCAAACGTGTCCAGAAAGGCTGACATGTTGTCAGTTTTTTCGTCAAACTTTTGGAGAAGAAGCCTGGGTGGGGGTGGACGTGATGGAGTCCTTTCTCGAGCTCCTTGAACTTCTGCCATCATCCGTTCAAATCTATCTTGTTGATCTGTAATAGCTCTACGGTCCAGGTCTCTTTGTTCTGCCTGTTGTGCCTTCTCCTTTTCTCTGAGACTAGCTTCCTTCTCCAGGTGTTGGCGTTCTCTGTCTACACGGCTTTGCTCGATAGCCACCATCTGCTCTATGAAACGATCCATCGAGTCTTCTTCTAGAGGTACTGGAACTGTGGGGTGACTTCTTAGAGTTCTCAACCGCTTCTCGTGGGACATACAATTATCTCAACAACAAATCCCAGCAACGTTCAAAAGTTACGCCTGCCTGCGTTACTTTGAAATAAGAAAAAATCTTCGACCCCCTATGGACCTCCTCTGCTAGGAGTCCACCTCTCTGGTCAAACTTGGTAGGGGATACTTCGATCTTAAGAATCCCACCGCTGCCACCAATGTAAGAGTATACAACTTCCCCTGCTTCAACAAAAGGGGAGACGGCCAAAAGAAGTTGTACGCTCCACGACACCTAACCTTATCAACAGTCTCACTACTGTTGACCTCAGTCAAGCCACAAACAGTCAACTCTCCTAGTTGCTGTTTCCCTCCACACGATTTCTAAATAGCGCTTTGCTAATAGCTAAGTAGAATAGCAATTGAGATAGGCTGTTTTAATTGAAATAACACAAACTTCAAGCAGTTCACAATACAACTATACAACTCAATTAATATGCACAAGTTCAAACTAACAAGCACACATTCACTTTTAAGAATCACAGAATCGCCGTATCTAACACAAAACTCGCTAACATTGTCCTTTTCTAATTTACCGCTGTTCGTCTTGCTCTACGTCACAATCTTCACTTGGTGACCTTATTAGGTAATGTTCAGTGCTGCTTCAACGTCATCAATCCTGGTATCAACCAATCATCTGCCAGCCAATCATCTGCCAACAGGTCTGCTTCGTCAGTAACAGGAAACGGTGGTTTGTCTGAATGGCTTCTACCACTTCCGCTGGTTAGTTCAATAGCCCTATTCGTAACCTCCACATTCCTTGTACTTTGTTCTTCCTTTGGTTCAGCAGTCAGAGGGTGTATCTCTGACATCCCTCCCCCCTTAAAAAGAGACCCCTGGTCTCGGGATAGTCCATCGGCATTGGCATTAGCAGTGCCTTTCCTGTGCACCACAGTGAAATCAAATGGCTGCAAAGCTAGAGCCCATCTAGCCAATCTGCCGTGACTGTCTTTGAGGGTAGAAAGGTGGGTGAGCGGGTTATGGTCTGTTTCCACCTTGAACTTCTTTCCTTCTAGGTATGTCCTGAAGTGTTGTATGCCTTTTACTATTGCCAGAGCCTCGCGCTCAATGGCAGAGTAATTGCATTCCCTAGGGAGCAACTTCTTTGATCCAAAAGCTAAGGGGTGTTCTTCGCCCTTCTCATTTACTTGGCTTAACACAAAGCCTAGACCAGTGCCAGACGCATCCGTCTGTAGCACAAAGGGTCTCGACCAGTCAGGAGTCACTAACACGGGTGTTCTTGACAGGGCTTCTTTTAATGACTTGAAGGCTGTCTCACATTTGGGTGTCCATTTGACGGTCTTGGGTTGATCTTTCTTTGTAAGGTCGGATAATGGGCTGGCTACGGTTGAGAAACTTGGCATAAACTTCCGATAGTAGCCGCAGAGACCCAGAAACGACCTTACTTGTTTCTTAGTCCTTGGCTGTGTGAACTCCTTCACCGCATTTACTTTGCAATGCATTGGCGTCACTATACCACCTCCAACCACATGTCCTAAGTAGACACACTTATTCTTGGCGAAGTGGCATTTCTTTCTCTTTACAGGCAGGCCAGCAGATCTTAGTCTCTTGAACACTTGGTTGAGGTGACACACATGCTCCTCCCAGGTCGCACTGTGCACCAAGATGTCGTCCAGGTAGGCTACCGTGAACTGGTGTAATCCCTGGAGTACTTCATCCATCAGCCTCTGGAAGGTTGATGGGGCAGACACCAAACCGAACGGCATTGTGGAGAATTGGTATTTGCCGTACGGTGTGATGAATGCCGTCTTCTCCTTGTGTTGTGGGGCTACCGGAACCTGGTAGTACCCCTTGGTCAGGTCCAGGGTTGTGATGAACAGAAAAGAGGATCCAATTCCATCAATCAGTTTGTCAATGTGAGGAAGTGGGTATGGGTCGCCAACCGTGATTGCGTTTAGCTTCCGGTAATCAACGCACATCCGTTGAGATCCATCCTTCTTGGCCACTAAAACAATTGGGGCCGCCCATGGACTTGTAGAGGGTTCGATGATTCCCTGTTCTAATAGAGTTTTAATCTCCTCCCTCAAAAATTCTTTCGAATGATGGGCCAATCTATACGGTGGTAATCTGATTGGGGGTGCATCTGTGGTCGTTATCTCGTGATGCACTAGGTCTGTCCTACCAGGTACATCTTGTATGACATCCTTAAACTTGTTTTGTAATTCACTCAATTCTCTCTCTTGAGATTCTGTTAACAAATCCACATCTTCTTGTTCTTGCTCATTTATGTCTTCCTCATCGAGGGTCATAAATGCAGCAGGGGCTGGTGATGTCCACCTCCGTATGCAATTCACGTGGAAAGTATGGAACCTCTTCTCTGTGGTACCAAGGTCTATTTGGTATGTTACCTCTGTAACCTGCTTAGAGATGGGGTATGGGCCTTGCCATTGGTTTTCCAGTTTAGACTTTCTTATGGTTCGAAACACTAAGACGTACTCTCCCACCACAAACTCTCTGACCACCGACTTCCTGTCGTGGTAATGCTTCTGACTTTCCTTTTGATCTTTCTCCCTCGCATATGCCATGTCTCTAACCAACTCAATGTTCGCTTTGAGGGTTTCAACAAACTCAATTGATGTGTTCTGACCACTCTCTTCTTTACCCTCCCAGAACCTCACCATTTGGTCTAAGGGCATTCGCATTGACCGACCAAATAACATCTGGTATGGGGAGAAACCTGTTGTCTTGTGCACCATCCCACGGTATGCCTAAGGGAGGCACACATCCCATTCGACTTTGGGATTTTGAGTGAGTTTTCTCAGAATGTTTTTAAGGGTGGCGTTGAAACGTTCGACCATCCCATCAGTCTGGGGATGGTAAGGGCTGGTCTTGATCTGCTTAATTCCCATGGTCTGACAATAAGCCTTCATGGTCTTTGAAATAAAATTTGACCCATTATCCGTTAATACCTCCTCTGGGATTCCTACTCGGGAGGTCATGTCCACCAGGCATTTCACAACAGTCTCAGAGGTTACATTTTTCAGGGCATAAGCTTCGGGCCACTTTGAGGTGTAGTCCATAATGACCAATACATACCTGTTCCCCGCCTTAGTTCGTACAAGGGGACCAAATACGTCCATTGCAATCCTTTTGAAAGGCTCGGATATGATGGGTAAGGGATGGAGAGGGGCTTTGGACAACAGGGCTGGTCCACTCTTTTGGCAAATGGCACATGACGCACACATGAGGCTCACATCCTTGCTTATTCCTGGCCAATCCACTCTCTCACGTAGGGCTTTCAACGTTCTTTCCCTCCCAAAATGTCCGGCAATCGGTAAGTTATGGGCCATTCGTAGGGCCTTCACACGCATAACATGGGGGAGTACAATTAGGGTCCTGCCTAGGGTCGAATAAGGTTGTCTTCTTAAGATACCCTTCTCCCAAAAGTAGGGACTATCTCTTACTCCCACTTTCTCTCTGATACTTTTTAAGGTTTGGTCATACCTGTGGGCCTTGCCCAACTCTTCCGCGGAGAGAACTCCATCCTCGTCATTACAGGAGGTATCTACAACCTCATGAGTCTGGTCATCATCAGTACAGGAGGGCTCTACAACCTCGGAAGTCTGGTCACTCTCACTCTGGTCAGTCTGGTCACACCGCTGGGACGACGCAGGGATCACCTGTGGTTCCTCCTCGTCTACTGGCTCCAGTTCAACACTTTCAGCATCACTGTCCTCCTCCACTGTGGAGAAAGTTGACACGACAGCCCCGTCCAACTGCTGTTGCAGATGCTCTGCCTTGGTGAGAGCATCTCGTTGCCTTTGTTGTGCTCGGGTGGCTGTCATGCCTACTTCAGTGGTGGTGGTAGTAGATGGAGTGTCTGCCTTGTCCTCGTCCAAAACCTTCCTCAGATAGTGGCGGAAATGTGGAATATCCCTACCCATAAGCATGTCTTCGCTTAGGTGTTTGGACACTCCTACGGCAATGTTCATTCTTTTTCCTTCCAGCTCCAGGGTCACGCTGGCAGCCAGGAACCATGTTCTGCGGTCCGAAGCAGTGTGGTAGGGGATGTTCCAACCAAGGTAGTCTCCCTTTTCTACACACTTTGGATGCACCAAAGACTTAGTACATCCCGTGTCTAGGAGTGCTTGAACAACTTGCCGGTTGATCTTCAGGGTTTTTGTCCACTCTGGCAGCTTGGTTTTCAGTCTTGGAACTACCATGCCACACTTTGCATGCTCTGTCTTTACCAGTGGTACCTTTGCTCGACAGTCTCGTTGGTAGTGCCCTAGTATTCCACAACGAAAGCACTCCACTGACTTGAGGTCCTTCGAGTAAGGAGCAGGTCCATCCTTTCCTCTGGCACCACCACTCCCTCTAGGCTCGTAGCCTTTCTCTCTTGAGTCAGGATTCCTTTCTCTGCCCAAGGACTTCGCAGGAGAACGAAACTGTTCCCGGTAGCTTCTTTCATTCTGCTCCACTCTAGGTCTCTGATTACCTAAGTGGCGAATGATTGCTTCGCACAACTCTTCGTACGACTGGGCATCTAGATTCCTCATCTGGATCTCGAGCCAATTGGGGAGCTTAGACAACACTAGCTCCATGAGCACAATTTCCTTTGTACTCATCCGGGGTTTGGAGTCCAGCCACTGATCGAATGTCTGGCGGTACTCCCTCAACCACTGATCTGGGTTGCTTGTGTTAAATCCCTGGTCAAAGAGTTTCCTCCTATGGGTCTCTGTAGAGATGTGATAGACCGAACATAGAGCGCTCTTTACCAGGCGATAATCTGTCTGTTGAACTGCTGGGAGGGCTGACACGGCTAGCAGTCCTGCCCCAGACAAGGAGCCTCTCAGGTGAATGGACCATTGTTCCCTGGGCCACTCACTCGCTGCTGCTGTAGCCTCAAACGTGTCCAGAAAGGCTGACATGTTGTCAGTTTTTTCGTCAAACTTTTGGAGAAGAAGCCTGGGTGGGGGTGGACGTGATGGAGTCCTTTCTCGAGCTCCTTGAACTTCTGCCATCATCCGTTCAAATCTATCTTGTTGATCTGTAATAGCTCTACGGTCCAGGTCTCTTTGTTCTGCCTGTTGTGCCTTCTCCTTTTCTCTGAGACTAGCTTCCTTCTCCAGGTGTTGGCGTTCTCTGTCTACACGGCTTTGCTCGATAGCCACCATCTGCTCTATGAAACGATCCATCGAGTCTTCTTCTAGAGGTACTGGAACTGTGGGGTGACTTCTTAGAGTTCTCAACCGCTTCTCGTGGGACATACAATTATCTCAACAACAAATCCCAGCAACGTTCAAAAGTTACGCCTGCCTGCGTTACTTTGAAATAAGAAAAAATCTTCGACCCCCTATGGACCTCCTCTGCTAGGAGTCCACCTCTCTGGTCAAACTTGGTAGGGGATACTTCGATCTTAAGAATCCCACCGCTGCCACCAATGTAAGAGTATACAACTTCCCCTGCTTCAACAAAAGGGGAGACGGCCAAAAGAAGTTGTACGCTCCACGACACCTAACCTTATCAACAGTCTCACTACTGTTGACCTCAGTCAAGCCACAAACAGTCAACTCTCCTAGTTGCTGTTTCCCTCCACACGATTTCTAAATAGCGCTTTGCTAATAGCTAAGTAGAATAGCAATTGAGATAGGCTGTTTTAATTGAAATAACACAAACTTCAAGCAGTTCACAATACAACTATACAACTCAATTAATATGCACAAGTTCAAACTAACAAGCACACATTCACTTTTAAGAATCACAGAATCGCCGTATCTAACACAAAACTCGCTAACATTGTCCTTTTCTAATTTACCGCTGTTCGTCTTGCTCTACGTCACAATCTTCACTTGGTGACCTTATTAGGTAATGTTCAGTGCTGCTTCAACGTCATCAATCCTGGTATCAACCAATCATCTGCCAGCCAATCATCTGCCAACAGGTCTGCTTCGTCAGTAACAGGAAACGGTGGTTTGTCTGAATGGCTTCTACCACTTCCGCTGGTTAGTTCAATAGCCCTATTCGTAACCTCCACATTCCTTGTACTTTGTTCTTCCTTTGGTTCAGCAGTCACAGGGTGTATCTCTGACACCTGTTGATACTACTATGTGGAAACTCATAAAGCTGTATCATTTTGTTACGATTAAAATGGAAGCATAGAGAGAAATGAATTCGTAAGGAAATCTTAAAATCTGTACTATCAGGAAGATTGGGAGAACTGTATCCAGTATATATAGCCAAATTCAAGATTGGAAAGTTACACTTTCACAATAATATTATTGTGGAGAACAAGGAAAATAGCAAACTTACCATATTGAAGTTAAAAAATGGATTGTCAGGGGAGCTCATTACGATCATTATGTGAGTATTCCAGTTTTCTGAACAACCTTGGATCTCAACTTATAAAATTACTTGACTGGTGTCGTAGAAAGCTCAGCCTTCTGTCTCTCACAGAGTTATTTAACTGCTTAGCCCCAGATCCCTGGCTCTACGATGCCGTAAGGGGATGCTCGGTCTCTCTGACGTCCTGCACTACCCAAACCAAACTCAGCCACTCTCCTCCCTGGAGATGCTGGATATCCACTTGATAACTCTTTCTAGTTATCAGAAATAAGAATTAATAATAATAATTATAGATATTATTAATAATGAGATGTTAGATACAGATATATAATACAATGATAATTAGTCTCACAACTTCATGAGTTTGAATTGATAGTTAATAATAGTCTCTGGTTCTTAAGGTGTAGTTGGTATTCTCTCCAGGACCTATCTGGTCCAATCTGTATCTTGTCCAATCTACTAACTAACTAACATTCGGTCCTTTATATAGGCTAGCTAACATACAATGTTAATCAAAGTCTATCACAGAACAGGACCATTTATGGTCCTGATTCAGTGCTGCTCTGCAGTAGCAGTTGTGGTCTTCCATGGATGCTTGGTCAGACTCGTGGTCACTGTGGTGTCAGGCTCAGGGCTTCTGTGGTGTACACAACATCTGGTGTTGTTATCAGGGCTTCTGTGGTGTACACAACATCTGGTGTTGTTATCGGTGGTGTGGTGTTGTTCCTTCTCCAAGGGAGCTTGTGGTCCCTTTGGAGATGGTGATTTGGTCAGGGCTGGAGCCGGGTTCCCAGTCAGGGTGTGGGGTTTCCCTGACACTCCCCCTTCCTCGGTTGAAGAATCGTCTTCGTTTCTGCTTAGGCCGTCAGCATTCCCATTTGCTGTTCCCGCTCTGTGTCGTATGTCGAAGTTGTAATCTTGTAGGGCCAACGCCCATCTCATCAGTCTTCCGTGTGAGTCCTTTAGGTTTGCCATGTGGGCGAGAGGGTTGTGGTCGGTTTCCACCACGAACTTCCTTCCTTCCAGGTACACCCGGAAGTGGCGGATCCCGTCCACAATGGCGAGCGCCTCCTTCTCGATGGTCGAGTAGTTCTTCTCTCTTTGTAGCAACTTCCTCGACCCATAGCCCACCGGATGTTCTTCTCCCTGGTCGTTTCTTTGGCTCAGGACATACCCCAGACCCACATCAGAGGCATCGGTCTGTAATGTAAAAACACTTGCCCAATTGGGCGATGACAACACAGGTTTGTTACTCAATCTTTCCTTCAATTGTACAAAGGCTGTCTCACATTCCTCACTCCATGCTATGTAATTACTCAACGACTTCTTGGTAAGGTTAGTCAATGGTGTGGCAATTTGTGAAAAGTTGGGGATAAATCTTCGGTAGTAACCGGCTAGTCCTAAGAATGCTCTTAGCTGCTTTTTTGTTTTAGGGTGGTTGTAGGTGTATATTGCTTCCACCTTGCATGCTACTGGTTTCACGCGGCCTCCACCTACCTCATGCCCCAGGTAAGTGCAGTGACTCTTGCCAAACTGGCACTTCTTCAGTTTGATCTTGAGGCCTGCTGCTGTGGGCGCATGCCATCTCCTTAATGCATTCACATGATACGTCTTCAGGGGTTTACCCGCTTTACCAACATTTAGCTGGTAGGTGATGTCAGTCACTTTTCTCATTATCTCGTAAGGGCCTTGCCATTCACTGAAGAGTTTGTCTTGCTTCCTTGGGCGGAAGGCCAAGACAAACTCTCCCACATCAAAGGTTCGGTCAACCGCCTTCTTATCGTACTGGATTTTGTATCTTAGCTTGTTTTCTCTCTCATTCTCCTGACCAAAGTGGCCTGCCACTACTGAGGTATGAGCTAGGCATAGCACTTTAGCTCTAGCCACTTTGGGCACAATCACCAAACTTCTCTCTCCCTTTCTGAAAGGCCTCCTCATTATCAGTCCACCCTCCAGAAAGTATTCACTAGTCTCATTATCTAGCCCTGTCCGTATCTTACTCAGTGTAGGGTCACTTTGCTGCTCCTTTCTGAGTTCGGCCGGCGAAATGGTGTCCATTTTTTCCCCTGGTTCTTCTGGAGCTGATGCGTCTTGTTCTTCTGCTTCCTTCTCAGTGTCACTGACATCCGGGCTGGGAGTCAGGGAGTGCAGCACAGGCTCATCCTGTTGTTGTTGTAGGACCTCGTCCTTCAGCTGTTGTGCCTGGGCCTTCTCTTGAGCCCTGGTTGTAGTGATTAGTCCAAGTTCAGTGTGGGTGGTGGGTGGAGCTACTACCTCCTTCTTGGGAGCGTCCAGGGCTTCCTTCAAGTATTTACTAAAATGAGGGATGTCATGCCCTAGTAACATGTCACATGTTATGTGCTTGCTCACTCCGACCACTATAATTTCTTCTTTCCCCTCCAACTCTATGCTAATCTTAGCTGCTGGGAGCTGGGTACACATGCTACTTGCTGTCTGGTATTGTATAGTCAATGGTAAGTAATCCTTATCTTTCACCCACCTAGGGTGCACAATGCTCTTTGTGCAGCCTGTGTCTAATAAAGCTTTCACTGGGGCACTATTTATAGCTACCTCCCTCGTCCAAGCTGGAAGCCCTTTCCTCTGACTCACGGCACAATGCCCGTGTTCCAGCTTGACCCGACAATATCTTTGAAAATGCCCAGATTTCCCACACCGGAAGCAAGATAAGGTTTTTAGGTCCTTCCCCTGGTTAGCATAGTCTTTACCACCTTTACCTTGCTCCTGGTGTGTGTGGGGAAGTGTGTTGAAGGGCGAGGGACGCGCATTCTCTCTGCGGTCTTGTTTCCATGGTGTGGGGTGGTTGGTCTCCCTGGAAGGCATTGGTCCTCTTCCTCTCTGCTCTGGTTTGTAGGGGTGGTTGGTCTCCCTGGAAGGCATTGATCCTCTTCCTCTCTGCTCTGTGTCTCCCCTCGGGATATTCAGATGGCGGATGACTGTCTCTGTCAGTTCCTTATAGCTCTGCGGGTTAGTCTGACGCATGCGCGTCTCCAGCCATCGGGGCAGTTTCTGCATCGTCAGTTCAAACAAGAATAGGTCAACTACTGGCTTACCCTCGGCCTCAATCCATCGTCCAAATAGCTGTTTTCTGTCTCTGAACCAGACTTCAGGTGAATTGGTATCGAACGGTAAGTCGAATATTTTCCTTCTGTATGTCTCCGCGGTGACATGGTAGGTTGCTCTCAGAACTCGGCAAACCTCCTCAAAATCATTTTGGTCTGCTGTATGGAGGGAAGAAACAGCTAACATTCCCTGTCCACTAAGCGCGCTCCGCAAAAATGTACACCATTGGCTCACTGGCCATCCATTGGCTTGGGCTACCACTCTGAATAAATCTAGGTAAGCCCCCATATCATCTACCCCCTCTACATACTTCTGTAGTCTCACTTGGGGTGGTGGAGATGCTGCTGGTGGAGGGTGTTCTACTGCTTTTCCCAATGCCTGCTGCATTCCCAGCATGAGCTGGACCATCCTCTCGTCCTGTCTTTCTTGCCTCTCCTGCTGTTCTCTCCTGTCTTCTGCATCTCTGTATGCTCTGTCGTCATCTCTTCTGTCTTTCTCATCCTGCCTCTTCATTTTAGCCTCTTTTGTCTGGATGAATCTACTCATCAACAGGGTCTTAGACATAGCAGGTGTTTCCTCTCCCTCTGGTGGTTCACCCTCCAAATCTCCAAGGGGCTGGAAGATGCTCCCACTTCTCAGTTGCCTGTCCTCCCCTGGTCTTCCCGTTCTTGACATACTGTTCTCCACTCTGTGTTGAAAAGGGGGGGGGGGAAATTTCTTTTGCCTCGCGCAACAACGCGGGTAACACAAATATAGTGGTGACAATAACACAGAGATACACAAATTTGTCCCGAAAGACTACCAATCAATACAATATTACAAAATACACTTAGTTCCAAAAATTGCCGCCTGTCTCGCGCAATTCCTTTTCTACGTGCCGCAGTCTCCTTTCTACGTGCCGTATCCTTCTCTCCAGGGCTTCCTGTTCTTGGCAAGTCCTGCTAATCCTCTGGCTTTCTTGTCTCTCAGCTAGTACTCTTCCTTCCTGGACGAGCTCCTGATTACACGTGACCTGTTACGATCTACCAGTCTCTCTGTGTATTTGAAGACCGTTCGGCCCGTCCTTGGGTCAACGCTAACTTCCTTCTGTATCTTTTGTACAACTTCTGTGTCTGTCTCAAAAGAAGACAGTTTGAATAATAGGTACACACTTGCTACCTTTACTCCTTTGTCTGAATAATAGGTACACAACTGCTACCTTTACTCCTTTGGGTCCCTCACACTTAGGAATCCCACCGCTGCCACCAGTGTCGTAGAAAGCTCAGCCTTCTGTCTCTCACAGAGTTATTTAACTGCTTAGCCCCAGATCCCTGGCTCTACGATGCCGTAAGGGGATGCTCGGTCTCTCTGACGTCCTGCACTACCCAAACCAAACTCAGCCACTCTCCTCCCTGGAGATGCTGGATATCCACTTGATAACTCTTTCTAGTTATCAGAAATAAGAATTAATAATATAGATATTATTAATAATGAGATGTTAGATACAGATATATAATACAATGATAATTAGTCTCACAACTTCATGAGTCTGAATTGATAGTTAATAATAGTCTCTGGTTCTTAAGGTGTAGTTGGTATTCTCTCCAGGACCTATCTGGTCCAGTCTGTATCTTGTCCAATCTACTAACTAGCTAACATTCGGTCCTTTATATAGGCTAGCTAACATACAATGTTAATCAAAGTCTATCACAGAACAGGACCATTTATGGTCCTGATTCAGTGCTGCTCTGCAGTAGCAGTTGTGGTCTTCCATGGATGCTTGGTCAGACTCGTGGTCACTGTGGTGTCAGGCTCAGGGCTTCTGTGGTGTACACAACATCTGGTGTTGTTATCAGGGCTTCTGTGGTGTACACAACATCTGGTGTTGTTATCGGTGGTGTGGTGTTGTTCCTTCTCCAAGGGAGCTTGTGGTCCCTTTGGAGATGGTGATTTGGTCAGGGCTGGAGCCGGGTTCCCAGTCAGGGTGTGCGGTTTCCCTGACAACTGGTAACAATACATAATACTTACACTTGATATGTTTGTAAGGATGTCCGTAGCAATGGATATCACATTCTAGTAGTAAGAAGAGCAAACACAAATATTCCAAAATCATTATACTCATATATTGATAATGCACTAGTTCTACACTGTCATATATAGATATCTCCCTCTCTCTCTCTCTATGTATATATGCCTGAGGATGCTCTGTACTAAACTACTCTGTAACAATAGCTTTACAATATATTTGAGTACAAATTTGAAAGAACATTATACTAAGTCACTCTGAGGATGTTTTGTAGATCAAGTTCAGTCAAGCTACTCTTAGTAACTATAGCTTTTATAAGATACTCGAGTACTAATTTGAAAGAGCATTGTATTGATATGTAATATGTCTAAACTAAGTCGCTCTGGGGATGTTGTGTAGATTGATTTCATTAAGTTTTCATCTATGATCTTGTTCAGTAAGCATAGGTCTAGACCATTAGTGGCTCCTAGGAGTAGTGCGTCTTACAGTAACTAAACCTTTGCATGAAACACCAGCTCTAAAATATTGTAGGAATACTATACTGGTAAGTAGAGTGGTTAATCTAAGTTCTGATGCAACTATAACTTTGTTTGTGCTTGTTTGAGTATATCATCCAGAAACTGAGCCACATTTATTCACTGTTCCTCAAGAGACAGTTATGTATCTGTAAGAATAAGCCAATTTTTTTTAAATTGAACTATGTGATCCTTAGAATGTGTCTCATGACTTATGAATCTGACTATGTCAGTTTTTCAGATAAACTTGTCTGTCAGTTGTCTTTGAATAATAGGAATTAATCAACTACTGTTAGCTACAGTGGGTTACATTTAGTAGGTCAGTGTGATGCTTTACATTTGGAGATCCTACCGAGATAACTGCCAAGAACAAGAGATAACTGCAGATAAACTGCTGAGAATAAGAGATAACTCCTGACAAGTTTACCTTTACAGAATGAGATGGCTAAACTCGAGGGCATGCTAAAAAGAGCTGAGCTGCAAGTCACTGATTTCAAGGACGAGTTCAAATCTGTTAGGGCAGAGGCAGCAGCATCTGGAAATGACCTCTCGCAGTTATACATAAAAAAGGAGACAGAATTGTCACTCCTCCGAAAGTAGCTATAAAATTGTGCTGTGATTTTTTTAATGTCGTGGTATTGGACATTTTTTCAGAGAATACCAAAAGAAGAAAACACCTACCAAATCCAGAGATAGCATTTCAACTCTTCAGGGAAATCCAGACACAGGACAAAGGGAGAAATATCGATTTCGAGCAACTTTGCCCTATCTATGTGAATACCACTGTCAATAGTGTGATAGGTGTGTTATTGGGATCTTTGTACTATGTAACTATAATATAAGTGTTTGGTACACACCAGTGGTAGCTCTCATTGATACTGGAGTATCATCATCCAAAATGTCAATTGAATTTCTGAAGAAGGTTGTACCCCACACTGGAATCAGCAAGGATGACTTGCTCCTACCAAATCTAATACTGCAGGACTATAGTCGAAACAAGAACTTCAATTGCAGATGGACTTGGAGTTCAATTGGCAAGGAAGATCCAGTTACTTGTGGGGGCAGACAGGCACAAAGGTGAGTCACTGCTAGTTTGTACAAATCTAATTTTTCCATTGGGACTCATGGAGCCCGTACCAGGTGTGGAAGTTCGACATGCAGAAGGAATGCTGGAGAGTTTAGAACTATTAGACTAAGGATAAAGAAGATTCCAAGTTGATGTGTTGTGATGACACTGGTGCATGTGACTGGTGGGAGCAAAAATCAGGGTGCAATCATAGTAGAACTGTCTGAGTTGTGCATGATAGAAAGTTGCAGATGGAGGAAGAGATAGTTGTACCTGATCGGGAAGGACTAGCATGTCCTTCACCATCCTGGCAAGTGCGGATCTCAGTCGAAATGGCACTCATCTAGGTTCTTGTTTAAAGATGTTTAAAGAGGTAGCTCTCCCCTGTAGCAATCTTATGCTCTACCTCCTGGACCTCACCTCAATATTTTTCTCTACAGTAAAGACATCCACCATGGCAGCACTCAAGACTCAAGATGCTGGACAAATTCATCCTCAAGTCACAAACAACTCATCAACTCCACCTTTCTGGACAGACTTGCAACTTTCATCTCAGTATACTCACTTGTAGCACTCAGACTAAAGCCCAATCGAGGTAGATTACAAATTCCATCTTGTGCGACTGAAAACATGCCAACTATAATGCAGGTATATATTTTATCATCTTGCAACTGCAAAAGCAGCATGTTCGCCATACCTTGATGCAATGACAAGGTGCCTGAGTTTTTCAAACAAGCTAACTATTAGTGAGGAAAGAGTAATGAATTGACTTCCTGTGCCTATAGCATGCTCATTGGTTTACCAAATCCCTTTATTTTATTGTCAGTGCCAATGTTCATTGTTCTTCTCATTCCTGTCCATTTTTATTGCATATATTTATTGTAGACAGTATTTCTCATCTCATTTCTTAAGTCTTCTGCTGACCATGACTATTGCATGCAAACAAACATTACAGATGTACCCGGGATAAAGAAAGATATATAGTATGACAATCCATGAGGGGAAAAAACAATTGAGGCCAAATTTCAAATTTTATTCCTTTTGAACTAATTTCATTACTCAGTATTTCCACTTACATTGATTCCTCATGATAAATGAGGGGGGAATCAATAATGTTGCCCCCATGTAGTATTTGTATAACAAGTTAACTTTAAGCTAATATTAGTTGACAGGTTTTGTCACTTTTATGTTTTCTCTCTTTGAGATATAAACAGTAACTATGTCTTTGGCTCATAACTCCATAGACGATAAGTATAATTATTAGTGTACAATTTAATAACAAATTTAGCCAAATTGCCTCCTTTTCAACAGTCACTAAATGGACAAAATAGCTTACAGACCGCTTATTCCTGGGCTAGAGCATCTAATTGAAACATTGAGAGAATACCATTTAATTGTGTTATTATGTCAACTGAGGAATTCTTACTGTTTTGAAAGGTTCGAAGAATTTTGAAATAATAAAGCAGCTTCTCCTACTCCCTGTGGCCACACACAGCCACACCCAATGGACAATGTTTACGAAACTACACTTATTGTCCCTAACGTACATCACTAACTGCTTGAGTGAGAGGTATTTCATATATTTCTAGCAACTTCTGCACTGCCATCATTGGTGAAACTCCATTTATGATGGCTTCAGATAGAATTTCTGTGCAAAGATAAGTATTTGTATAAATGTCCACTCCACTTAATAATATAATATGGTTCATACAAAGTATTAGTACATAATTTATATATTATAACTCCATTATAATTCATCTGCACTGTTTTCAATTCACTCACCTGCTATCCAGATATCCTCAACACAGTGGTATATAATTATATAAAATCTTATCTTGACATTGGAATAACTGATGTTGACAACCGTGAATCATATTTACCAGAAATAGACTTTGCAATAATTCACATAAACAAAAAATATTTATATTAACAAAGTGGATTTGTCACAAAGAAGAAAACAAATTATACTGTCTAGACCACAAAGTTAGTAGTAGTTGTAGTTGAACACTATAATCATTTTACTTTTTTTTTACTTGTTCCATTAGTAGAGATCAAATAAAAAATATTATTTTGATAAACGATAAAAAAAAGAACACCAATTTACCAAAATTTCTTTCTATCATACTCCCACTTTTTATATTAGTTTCTACATAATATGTATGGTAGAAACTGCATGTAGATCCTGTGAGGCTATAGACTAACTTGGTTAGCTGGTAAACCAGAGTCCAGTGGAAAGTGCATGTGCAGTGTCTAAGATGGCTTACCTCTTCCATTGGGCAAAGGCTCTGGTGTGGGAAATGGTGTGCTCACAACTGATTCAGATATGGTCGTGGAGATGCCAGTAGTTCCCATGGTAGTGAATGTGGTAGTTTCATCTGGAATTAATTGAAATGCAACCTAATGATTACATTCAGATCATGCTATATATGCTAGAGGGAACCTACAATGATCTGTACCTACAATTCCTCATCAATAAACCTCTCACACATTATTACAAATTTACCATCTTAGTAGTGGATTAATCATAAAAAGACCTTTGCTGCCCTTTTTTCTAATGTAGCAGTCTCTATTAGTGGCAGAACTGCATGTAGATCCTAGGAGATTAATTCTGCACTGCTTATATATGTGTGGTGGAACTACATGTATAGATCCTGCGAGACCATGCACCATATGACAGAGCTGCACGAGTCTATGCACTATATATTTATGGTAGAACTGCATGTAGATCCTTCTAATAGCTGTAGAACTGGTAAGCTCGTGAACCACAGCCCAGTGTGAAGATGTGCAGTGTCTAGGATGGCTTACCTCCTCCGCTGGGCAAAGGCTCTGATGTGTGTAAGGGTGTGTTGTCAACTGATTCAGATGTGGTCATGGAGATGCCAGTAGTTCCCATGATAGTCAATGTGGTAGTTTCAACTGGAATGCAACCAGATGATTAACAGTCAGATCATGCTATGCTAGAGGGAGTCCAATGATTTGTTACCCATTAAAATCAACTACAATTCCTCTTTTCAATTACTAAAATTAACCTCTCGCACTTTACAAATTTACCATTTTAGTTGTGGATTAATCATAAAAAGACCTTTGCTGCCCTTTTTTAAATATAGCAGCTGCATGTAGATCCTACAAGGCTATGCATGTCAAACTGCATGTAGATCCTGCGATGCTTATGCAGTATATATGTATGGTAAAACTGCATGTAGGCTATGCATTCAAGGCTATGCACTATATAATATATATATATATATATATATATCAGAACTACATGTATATACTACTAGTCTATTCACTATATTATATGTATGGCAGAACTGTGTGTAGATCCTTTGAGGCTATGAACTATATATGTATGGTAGAACTGCACATAGATCCTATCAAACTATGCATTAATGTATGGCAGAACTGCATGTAAATCCTATGAAGCTATGCACCCTATATGTATGGCAGGTCTGCATGGTAGATCCTGCGAGGCTATGTACTCTATATGTATGTTAGAAAACTGCATGAGGCTATGCTGTAGATCTGGTAAGCTGGTGAACCAGAGTCCAGTGGGAAGTGCATGTGCTGTCTCTAAAATGGCTTACCTCCTCCGCTGGGTAAAGGCTCTGGTGTGGGTAAAGGTGTGTTCTCAATTGATTCAGATGTGGTCATGGAGGTAGTTCCCATGGAAGTAAATGTGGTCGTTTCAACTGGAATATATAATTTACTGATTTGAAATGCAATCAGATGAATACAGTCAGATCATGCTATGCTAGAAGGAACCCACAATGATTTATTACAGCATTAGAACCAACTTCAATTCCTGTCATATCATTAAAATAAACCTCTCACACTCTATTACAAATTTACCATCTTAGTAGTGGATTAATCATAAAAGGACAATAATTTGCCTTTGCAACTTTTTTTCTAATATAGCAATCCCTATGCATGTAGATCCTACGAGGCTATGCATTTATAGTCAAACTACATGTAGATCCTGTGATGCTATGCACTACATATGTATGTTAGAGCTCCATGTAGATCCTATGTGGCTATGCACTATATATGTACCAGAACTGCATGTAGATCCTGCGAGGTTATGCACTCTATATGTATGGCAGAACTGCATGTAGATCCATTGAGGCTATGCACTAATAGCTGTAGATCTGGTTAGCTGGTGAACCACAGTAGGGTGGGAAGTGCATATGCAGTGTCTAAGATGGCTTACCTCCTTCACTAGGCAAAGACTCTGGGGTAGGTAAAGGTGTGTTCTGAACTGATACAGATGTGATCATGGAGATGCCAGTAGTTTCTATGGTAGAAAGTTTAAACTCGAATAAATAATTTACTGGCTTGAAATGAAACCAGATGATTACATTCAGATCATGCTGTGCTGGAGGGAGCCAACAATGATTTGTTACAGCATTAGAACCAACTACAAACCTCTAATTACTTATTAAAATAAACCCCTCACACTTTATTACAAATTTACCATCTAAGTAGTGGATTAATCATAAAAGGACAACAATTTGCCTATTTGCTACCTTTTCCCCCCCATCTCTATTAGTACTGCACATTGTTCCTATATATGTGACTATGCACTAATTGCTATAGCTCTGGAGAGCTGGTGAAACAGAGTTCAGTATGCAGTGGAGGAGGTGAGTGGAGGATGGCTAACCTGGGTATAGGTGATGATGGGTTGACTAATTTGGTCGTGGTCATAGACATGTCAGTGGTTGCCATGGTAGTTAGTGTAGTTAAATTAAGAAATTTACTAATTTAAAATGCAACCAGACAAGGGACACAGAATGATTTGCCATAGCATAAATATAAGCTCCAATTCATCATCTAAAATAATATTTTTACACATTCATCAGTAATTTTAGGTTATCATTGTAATAATAGTCCAGACAGCGTATACCATTGATCACAAAAAGGTTAATATTATCCCATTTATTAATTTTTTTAATTTATTTTCTATCTTAACCCCAGACTTCTGTTTATATAGCTGCTTCTAGTAGTAGTAGTAAATATCATGTAGATGTTATGCCTTAATCTTCACCTCTAGTGAGCTGATAATCCATTTGGTCAATGACATAAGTAGTTTAGAGATGATGACATACCCTCTCCTCCTGGTGATGTGAGAATGGGTGTTGTAGTCGCAACTCCCCCAGTCGTTACCATGGTAATAGTTGTTGTGGTTGGATTGGCTGAACATATTTAGATTACATAAAAAATTAAGCTGAAATGTGACTAGTGATTTACAAAGAGCCAATGTGCATCCAACCACGACATATATATATATATATATATATATATATATACAGTATATATATAAAAATTTTGATTTGAAAAAATCCCACAAAAAGTAAGTGTTCCAAAATAGATGGCAAATGGTCAAGAGAATCCCTTGACCATTTCATTCAAACATGTACAGCAAATTTTAATTAAAAGATACATAGAGACTTAGGAATTTTTTTAAACCTCCATTTTGTCTTATCGGTAGCTAGAGGATTTTTCTATTTTTGCACAAGTTAAAAAAAAACATTTTTTTCCTCCTACATTTTTTTGGTTGGACAGTTAGTTAGCTCTGACACTGTTGATAGGCACTCCAGTCTCGAGGAGAAGGAGCCTATTATTAGAGAGTGGTGCTAAAATGAAATAGGCATTTATTAGCACAGGCACAGTGAATGGCAAACTAAACTAACTTAGCAACAATTTACTTGGGACATGCATTAGGCAAAGTCAACTACAATTTTTTTATATATTTCAGTCAATAACCCTGTTAATACACCAAAAAAAAAATACACCAACAAAAACAGCAAAAACTACGACCACTTAGTCTCACCTGTCTCTTTGTAAGGCACTGAAAGATTGGTCAAATTCACAGTAAGGAAGCGCGTGGTAGGGGAATCACCTTTTTCTTTGAATAGAAGGCGGTAATCGTCGTTTGATGATTTACAATGACCGTCATTTCGTCTTCCACCCAACGCCAATCCATATATCAATTGATCCAATTCCACTTCACTGAAATCTTCACTCAATATTTCTAAAAAGCTCGTGCCATTCCAAATCCTGATGTTGATATCATCAAGGATCCATTCGGCATCTTGATCTTTGGAATCTTTTCCAAATCTCTGCATCCAGCGCAACTGCATGTTCAAATCTTCAGTAAAATTCTGCACATATTGTATGCAGATGTATTCTCGGATAAGAGTTGCTGATTCCGAGATTCCAACAAGGGTAAGAGGGAAAGAGGAGCTGTACGTAGACGCTTGAGCTGTTACAGAAATATTTGAAGGATCCAACTCCACTAGACTCGTATAATCACCGGCCACCATGCGACTTGGTGCATAAAACCTGATAGGAAGCCAATCGGTGGTGAAAAAGGAGACTGCTGACTGTAATCTGAACTCTAGTCTTACACCATGGTCAATGAAAGTTGGAGGACTTTTGTCATGACATTGAAAGTAAAAATTGAATTCAACCTCACTAGAAATGGAATGGAAAAAGGGTAAAATAGATAATAGCATGTACAATAGTTAGGATTGGCTATAATCATGATGTTTGTTGTGCATGCTTCATTTGTCAGAGCCTAATTGTAAACATGATTAGGAAATGACTTCAGTCAATTACCTGAAGGTTCTTATTCATTTAATACATGCCCAAATTTACCCATTATTTCTCTGGTTTTAGAGTATATTTAAATTGTACTTTAGGTCAGTGAGAAATAGTGGTGTGACCATATTTTGAGGGTTATAACCTCCACCATGTATTAGAACATCCAAAGTACAGGCCTGCTAATTTTAAAAAGAAGGATTTTGATCTCAACAGCAAAATAACTGCAGGCAAGTACATGAATCTCTAAGAAGAGTTGATTTTCTATTGTTGAAAGAGAAAAGTACGAGATCTTCCTCTGCATGCATGTTTTAGTTACCCATCGAGTTGAGAGGAAACTGTTGTAAGCATTTTGTTTTAGCAATGGCCGAAGAGATTCAGCAAAAGGAGGAATGACATATGGAAACTCACACAAGCTACACCATTGAGAGCAGAATCTGTGTGTTATGCAATTTTAACAGGACAATGGGCAGTGGTAAGAACATGTACTGACATGTAAATGGGTCTCTTTGAAATCAGTAAATGTGATGAGGTTGGTTGAGGCAAAAACGAAAATTATGGACAACAAAAAAACACAGCATGAGAGTGCAGATTGTTATAATTACAAGTATTTTGTTCTGGAGAAGAAGCTTCATGAGGAGTGCTTTACAACTGTGCAAAAAAGGATTGAATCTTAGTAACTATGCTAAATGACATTTTATGGATGAATGATTATCAATACATCATAGACCAAGTCATTGGTGGTTTGAGACATGAGAAGGTAATTTGGAGGAGTTAGCATCTTGTAATGTATTTGTAGCATATTTCAACACCCTTCCTAGTTTTCCAAGTAATTTCACATCTAATATATAGGAGCTGTTCACTGGTGTCTAGTATACTACATGAGATGTCTAGTATACTACAGGAAATTATGTAATGGGGATCTCTTAATTAGCGACATACGTTTTTTCTGATTTTGATGTATCCCCCCACACCCACCCACACTTAAGTCTAGTATACTACATGAGGTGTCTAGTATACTACATGAGTGTTTATACTTCGAAACTACTCTGGATATTTCAAGTGTCTCTCAAGAATAATTGTCTCAACAGCAGCATTTTTTCATTGGGTCAGTATCCAAATCGATATGTAGATGTGCTGTCCTCTAATAACACTATACAAAGAGCAAGTCAGAATCTGCTCTTAAGATACCATCTCTAGCTCCTATTTCCATCCTTGGAATAGTTCCTTCTCTGTTCTTCACAATGAACAAAATAATTTAGTTAGAAAAATTGATGGTGTGTATTAATGTATTTCCATTGTTTTTGTCCTAAGATATAAATACATAAGAGTTAGCTAAGAGGATATGGCTTGGAAGAGTATAAAATGATCATCATGAAACTGCAAGGACAAAAAGCTTTGTTTTATTGTTCCCACTGCAAATAGCAGATAATCATATGTTCCCAAACACAGCTAATGTAGACATATGTATTGTCCTCTGTTCAAATACATAATTGTTGTATCATTTGGTAGAGGTTGTTTGAAATTATATCATGGGTCCATACCTAGAAACTCAACAGTGTAACTGCAGATTATTTTACCAAAATGGGTCAAGGTATAATGCTGTACCCAACCAGGAAGATAGTGCTCTGGCCTTGAAGCTTTTGATTAAATGTTGTGCTGCTTTTCTCAACCAGAGCAATATTATAGGACCAGAGTAGAAATTTGAATGAGGGAGATGTGTGAGCCTTTGCAGGAGAAAAAGTAAATTCTGACCCATAATGCTCTCAGTGGTGTTTGCTGCAACTTTTAAGGATCACCAGAGTGTTAGGAGGCAAATCTTTTTAATGAATGACTTGTCAACATCTTCCAGAAGTTTCTCTCCTTGAAACTTGATACTTGGCAAAGATGTATGGTTGCCAATAGCTATGGCACTAATCAGGATGTACCTTCAACCATAATTATACACAATAAGCTCAAAATCTGCAGTAAGAGGTTATGATGCTGTTAGCTGTCATCATTGCAGCGTAGAAGAAAATATATAGATAACTTTACAATAAGTTTGATCTGGTATCACTCCACTTGCTTGAAATTACCTGTGTTGAGTCATGAAATTGTCAACAACACTACCTATTCAGAGAGTTTGAACAAGTTAGACGATGTTTATTACCTCTTGCTTGAAATTACCTGTGTTGAGTCATGAAATTGTCAACAACACTACCTATTCTGAGAGTTTGAACAAGTTAGACGATGTTTATTACCTCTGGATTTTGGACAGACTTGTGCTGATGGTAGAATTCATTTGCACACGCTTGCTGCCGTTGGCACACACTAAACGTTTTGGATTCTGAAGATGAATCATTGCTTGTCTCTCATCTCCCATTCTTCCCCACCATGCTAAGCTCCTGTCGATCTGAATAGACTCAAGACCATTATGCTTGATATATAACCCACTAAACAATAATGGACTTGATTCTCTATGAAACCTGTGCATACTGCTCACTCAGATCAGGGGCGACTGTTTAGAGAGCAAGCACAAACACAAATGAACTGTCATATGGATATTATGTGAAGGCCACATACTTTAAACAGTTTGCTGAAGTTACAGAGCTCTCAAGTTTAAGCACAATTTCATGTCAAATGAACAGGCCAGGCCTTGATGCAGCCCCATTACCTTTTCCCAATGTCAAACACACAAGATATTTCAAAATACAATACATTTTTTGCTATAATACCAGGCAGGGGCAAGTCATGTTGATTTCTGGTTTGTTTGTAGTTGTTTTGTTGTGTGTGTGTCTGGGAAGGAGTGTTACAATAAACTCTAGCATTGTGATGGCACTTGGTTCATTGTGGTGACTTTTGTTATACTTTTAGCTATCACAATATTAGCATACCAGGACTAGTTGTTCAAAATTAACTTATTTAATTAATGACCTTCTCAAAATTAACTTGAAATGTACTCTCTCGATGTATAATTAGAAACTCTAGCCTTCATCAGAGATGCTAACTCTGGGACCAATCTGACAAATGCAATACCCACCTCCACTACCTCCCTCCTCTTCTCCCCCTTCTCTCTCCTTTACCTCCAAAAAATAAAAAATACATCATGCCACTGACCCGAAAACTAACTTCTAACATTCTCATTCTTATTTACAAAGATATCTACAAATCTCATATATGGAGAGTATAGAAATGAATTTGATTCAAATTATGCACATCTGGGTCCAACAGTGAATCTTCAATGATATGTGTGAATATACCAAAATATACCAAAATAATTACATAAAACCAAATGCCTTAAGAATGGCTAGAAGGGGGAAAAAGGTTTTTAATATCATGTGGTTTTCTATCTCATGACTCTACCAACAATATCCCAAAATAACTAAGCATGCTATAATAATTATACTTCCAAGAGGAAATGCAGTCAACTTCCTCGAACTTGAAAACAAACTGAATTTGCTACTACCTTTGTTCTGAATCTAGTGTGTGAAGCAACAACTGAGAACCTTTTATGGTCCCCTTCGCATTTCAACTCTTGCACCTTCCATTATACCTGGCCATGTAAATTCATGGTCATGATTGATATCCAGTTTAGAATCTGCTGACTGCAAACTGAACTCGAGTCTTACACCCTCATCAATGCGAGTTAAAGGATAGTTATTATGGCATCCAAAAGAGATCAGGAATGCAACCTCACTAGAAATGAAATAAAGATGGTCAATTAAGGTAGCTTTGGACTGTGTTAATTATTTGTTATGCAAGTGTCTTATTCACATTTGTCAGAGACAAGGTTGCATATTTACATTATTATGTTGAGAATGTAGGTAAAAAATGCCACCCAATTAGATAATGTTAATTATTCATACCAAACTTTACCATCACTGCTTCCAGGATTTTTTAAATACATTTTTAGGCTTATTTATTTAACTTCAGGTCAGTGTGTTTGTTACGGGATAAATTTAAAGTTCATAAGTATATGGAAAAAGAGGTGTGTGCCTATTTTCAGAGACAAAGCCGCTACATTATGAAAAGTACAAAATAAAAACGAGCTTATCTCTAGGTATACAATGGTAAACTGTACTTGAGATATATGCACACAAAGTCAGAACCAAAATCTATACATTTTCATGTTCCAAGCAGTGATTCTCCTTATGAAATTGATATGAAGAGTTAAAGACCAGCCACACTTAACCCAACAATAAGCATGGTCCTAACTAGTTCCTTGAAACTTGTTGTGAACTACAACAGTCATGTCAACACTACCCAAAACAAGTTTCACCAAAGTTATTCATGCTTATAAAAGGCAACCATTAAAAAATGGTAACAATAAACATGTCGTGTTTGACAAGCCATAGTTTGTAGAACAGTTGTTGCTTCCGTGTTGTATTAATGAGAGAAAAGGACTTGGTGGAAGGCATGGGATGTTTACCATGGAACTACATGGAAATGAATCTTCTCTGATGCTACTGCAAGTAGCAGCCGAACTATCATGATGCCAGCACAATTAATAATGTAGACAGATGTATTCTTCTCTGACACAACACAGAATGATTGTGGAATCATTTGATAGCAACCATATCATGGCCCCACACTCAGAAACCAACAGGAACCTGGTATGCTTTTGTGGCTGCAGGATTTGTTAACAAAGGATCGAGGCATGTGCCAAACCCAATGATGAAGATAGTGCAGTAGCCATAAACCTGTTGAGTAATGTTGTGCTGCTTTTCTCCATCTGAGCAAATTATTCATATCCGAGTTGAAAATTTGAGTGTAGTATTTGAGGAGATGTGTAAGCTTTTGCAGGTTTAAAAGTCAAGGACTATCACATATCATCCACATCGCAATGAGATAGTTGGGGTTTAACCAGACCTTGCTAGAATTGCTCACCGCAACTGTTAAGGATCATATAAGTGCTGAGAGGATGATCTTTGTGAAGAGTGTCTCGCCTACATTTGCCACAAGTTTCTCTCCTTTTATCTTGATGTCTGGAAAATATACTCTGTTTCCATAAGATCTTTTCCTAAAACTTGCAACAGGTCCTTAAAGATGACACTAAGGGGCATAGATAACCTCACAATAAGTGTGATCTGGTATTGCTATACTCTCCTGCAATTGCCTGTGGTGGGTTGTGATCCTTTATTCAGAGAGCGTGAACAAATTACAGACTGTGATTATCACTTCTGGTTTTTCGACCCTAACCTTCTATTAGTAAAATTATGTGGAAACTCCTGCTCCTGTTGACATGCATTTAAATGTTTGGGATGAAGAAGATGAACCACTACTTGAGTATCACCCTTCCATCCCCCTAACATCTCCCTCCGCCCCCACCCTTGGCTGTCTATAAAGCCTGTGCACACAGCTCACTTATGCATAATCAATTACAAAAAATGTGCATTGCTTGTGGCACAGCAAATTTGGAAATCTCTTAACAACAATCAGTTCCAGTGAGGTGAAAAGAGCTATAAATCGATGCAGGGCTGTGAATTTGCCGAGCAATAATTATGCGATAGTTACAACTTCACTCTTGCTGTGGCTATTGGAGGAGTTTGGAGGAAACTTGATTGCTATTCAGGCTATAGGACATAAGCTAGCTAGATACTTAACTAACTTTGCTGCAATAACTGATAAAACTAGCCGCATAACTCCTGATTTTTTCTTGTGGAATTTGTGGAACATCATCTTTTGATGATACTATCTTGCTCTATTCTCTTTTGGTCCCGCAGCACATGTTTCCCTAAGGTTTGTAGGTAGCTTACCCATAACCGGAGAAAATCTGCAATTTTTTCCTAGGGTTTGTTTATTGAAATGTCAGTGTGGACGTGACCAATAATTTATACATTATAACAACAACATGACCACATGTAACACACACCCTCACCTTCCCATGCATTACAATAATCACAAGACTGATCTGGCACCAGGTTTATATGAATAACTCACGTGTATTTTGTTCTTTTGCATTCTGAAGCTGATAGTTACTTTGGCCATAGGTAGACTGAATTGCTGCTATAGACAATAGTTACACTACCTTACTTAACCCATTCACCGTCGGGTTTAGGCAGCATTTTTTTTAAATTGGACTCAGGTGCAAATAAAAAAATCAATATTAAATCAGGAATGCACTAAAGTCCATAGCAACCATGGTTGATGGGATAACATTGGTGTCGACAAACATAGTGGTCAACGTTAGGTTGCTAAGCAATGGCCACAAATGATGAATAGCATTATGTAATTACAGCCTAATGAAAGCTCTTACTTCAATATGCTAGACAATATTTGATTATATATATTATATTATATATATATAATATAATTATATGTACACACTCATTGTATTCACAAAACTTGCATGACATATATTTTTAATTTTTTAATATTTATTTTCTGATGAAGATATTGTTATCATGTTGGTGTTGTACGAACAATTATTTATTACATCTTCATCTTCCCATAACAGGACAACAATAGCAACAAAAACATGATTTACCAAACAACAGCCATCTAGCCCACACATAGAACAGAGAGAAAAATGGAAATACCATAGAAAGTAAAATTTAAAAAAAAGTGAAGCAGAAACTAGGAAACTACGAAGTCTACCATGGTGTGGTACTTTGAAAAAACAGTCCCTCTTTGTGACACACAGTGGTACTTTGCAGTGACGGCAAATAAGTGGTCTCATGGTCGTTTGAGATTCCAGACATGTTTCCAACTGCTACACAGACAACACACCTCTGCTGTTTCGCAGTTAGTGCTGAGCGTGGTGTTCAGCTGGTATAGACGCTCGTTATGAATTGAGCGAGGGCGGCCAGCATGCTGACGTGAGCAGAAGCATACCACTACCTCCTTAGCTAGCTCCAACCGGAAGGTCAAAAAATCTCTCTTCCTGTAACCCCTGGCAAGGTGATCTGCTCTGCGGATATGAGAATATAAAACATAGCTGTTCAGAATGCATGCCTCAACCATATACGCAAACACCCTCTTCTGGTGAATTAGAGGAGGGACTATCAAAGGTACTAGCTGAGGACACAGAAGAAGAAGCAAGAGATGGAGCTAAAGAAATGCTGGTAGGTGAAGTTCCAGAAAGAAGAAGAGGACTAGCTAAAGGCAGAGCAGAACTTGAAGCACTAGAAGCTATTTCATTACCACTACTCTGACAACCTCTAGCATGACGAACACTCCTTGGTCGTGAAGGAGTGCATACTTCACTAGAAGAGGACACAGAGTACGAGGGTAAAAATAAAGGAGGGCATGATGATGGAACAGACAATGATGATGATGGAAATAGTATAGGAGTGATGACTACAGATGTCATAGAACCTGATGCAGAGGTTACACAACCTACAGTTGCAGATACTGGTAGGAACAATGGAGAAGGTGATGAAGCAGCCATCACAGCAATAGGAGGTCTAGCAACAATAGATTGTGTCAGAGTTGATGAAGCTCTGTCAGCTTCCCAATCCATCGCTTCATGCATCAAACCTGAAGGGGCTAAGAAATTGGCATCAAATAATTTTACCGCAACACAAGGAAACTAAAAGAGCATTGTAGTTCCATGCTCTAACAACAAAACTAGCTATAGCTAAACTGTAGCTAAACTGACTGTAAATACCTTCTTCATCACTGGTATTCTCATCTCCTTCTAGATCGTCACCTCGAGTGAAAGCGCTACGCTTCCTTGAAGGTAGGTCATCAGCAACTATTCTGCCAAGCGATAGCGGAGCTTCAGGGTCAACACGGCTCTGGCCAAGGTAGGATGAGATGCCAGCACCTTCTTGATCACTGCTTTCATCCTCAGAAAGTCCAAAATCGTCGCCCTAAACCTGAGAAATAACTTTATCCAAGGACAGTCGAACGGCCATCTTCAACACCCTTTATATTCGGTACGATCGTAGGGTAAGAATGTAGCTAACTTTTGACCTCTATTATGTGTCTGTGATTTTTTAATTTGATAAACAACTTTTGCATTTATATACGCTTGTGATTTATATATGCTTGTGACAGTGAGTGGGTTAAGTAGTGGTCTGTTTGCTAGTACAGATGCAAAGAAAAAACTGATTCATTTATAACCACAGCAAGACTAGTGGTTTACAATGGATGCTTAACAAGAAATCAATAAGAGCAGGTCTTAACAGCTAGAAATAAGTCTTATTCTCCTAGGTTATTCTCCTAGGTTATGGGTTATCTACTGGTAATTTTTGATCTGGATCGTATGTAAGCTGATACTGACAGCATTCTATTACAGTGATATGCTGAATCAGCAGCTAATCCACTGGCCATGCACTACTGAGTTCACACTGAGTTCACAAATAGCTACAAGGAACTTGATGGCACACAAGCTGCTGAATCAATAAATTATGAAAACTTATTGCATTATGAGGCCATTTTACTCAGCCATCTAGTATAGGGTTTTGGAAGGAGGGGGGAGTGCATAGGAATCCATACAGAAATTCCTGTTGAGGAGGAAGGGAATCCAATAGTGCAATTCCAGGAATTGAGAACTGGAGTAGATCCAATTATTGTGTAACTGCATGTATTCAGTGTTCTCCTGGGATATGAAGTGCCCAGGTTGATGTGTTTGCAGGGCCTTTGAGGAACTCGATCTAATTGCCCAATTATGTACTATTTCCTAATGTAATTTTATGACTTGAAAGGATATTTGTTTTGAGCAGTTCTTAATAACTTATCTGGTCCTTGACTAACTAATATCATATTTCAACTTGGGCACTATCTTCTTAGCCTAATAATCTTTAGGTTACAAAAGTACTTTTACTGTTATTTTGTTATGCAGTACACTTTGTCTGCCTGAATTTGCATTAGTGTGAGATAAATAGGACACTATTATGCCATGCTGTGCCATGAGAGCACTGTTTAGCACAAACATACATGAACTGAAGGTCACAAACTTCAAGTCTAGAAATTATAGCTTCACAACTTTCGATGTACATAAGTTAAAGGAACAACACATAATTTTAATAACTTTGACAAAGCTCTAAAATTTAACCACAATTTTATTCTAGAACCTTTAGGTCAAGGGAATGGGAAACCCATAACAAGCCCCCATAACTTCTTCTCCAAACTGTGATGGATCATTGCCGATGTTTCAAAAGTGGCGCAATCAATCTCCAATACATTATTATTATATACAGTAGCAATGAAAACAGAACACAACTTAGTTAGACAGACTCAGCTACACCCACTAAGAGCTAACTAAGTATATGCAGAGAACAGAGATCAGCTGGTAGATAACAGCCTTTTTATACACACAGCTAACACACATGCGAATCCTGAAAAACCACAAATGCACATCAAAATGTGCAGGATAAATCCAGCAGGATCTTGCTGTGCAAGTTTTGTAAGATCCTGCAGGCTGCAGATAAGCCTGACCACAAACTACAGCTATACTAACCACAATGCACACACATTATACTCACAAATAAACAACTGCACAATGTTCGAAATCAATCCATTAGACATAGCAAAACGTAAGTTAGCTATGTTAGAAAATGCATTACAATAATACATACTATAGCAGGGGTATTGTGATATATAGCTGCTTTGACAAGTAGTTGAATTGTAACTTTTTTGTTTGTTTCTTTGTTTGTTGATGATCACACCTAGCTATCCCAATATCAGCACACCAGGACACATCAGAGAACACACAAGCTAATCGCACTAATTACTTGGAGCATGTGAATAAATTATTAACCCCTCCCCCCCTTCCCCTACCCTCCCTCCGCTCAAAGTCCAACTCATCTGCATGCTGCTGAACTTCCGGGGTTTGCAACTGTTTTCACAAAGAGATCTCTCATTCAACACATTCTCTTGTGTATGGAAGGTATGGGGAAGAATTTCATATCAATTATGTCTGTCTTTGAACAAAAATCTTCGTAATTCCCACTCAATCACTCACTAACCAAGCACTTCACTCCTACTTCAATACTCACCCAGACTTAGAATTTGATACCACCTTCTGTTTTGAACTAATCTCTAACTAGTGTGTGAAATGCTAATCCTTCAGTACAACACTTAGCCAGCTCTTTTACATTCATTCTTTCAGATTATTCTGGAGTTATACATGCAACATAATGATATAATCATCTCACATGACTGGGTTAACGGAAAGCATGGTAGGCCTAGCTCCGTTCTGAATACTGCCACGAGATGCCACGTCATCTGGACAATTTGGAGGAGGATAGTTTCCAATTTGCGCGGAGACAAGCTTAATAGTTCCGAAAAATAGGTTGATAGCAACCACCGTTGCAGTTAGAAAACAGGTCGAATCACAGAGATTCATAGTAAGTTTTGAATGACCACTGTTATGTAGTGCCGCACAACCTAGATAACTTTTCAATGCTTGGAATGCGTCATTATGATGGGGGATACTCCCACGCGTCCGCGTAGAGCGAAGCGATTTGGTAAAGGGTCTAACTATGATCTGGATCATAAAATATGGAGACTATAAAGCATAATCATACATTCTAGACTTAGCCCAAAACCTAGGACTACAGCAGTATGAGTAGGTCTATGATGGGCTTGGATAGTCCTCTGGGATACTAGCTCTTTTGATTAGATTGCTATTGCTATTGGTATATAAATACTGACAATTTAAACACTATATAACATGAATGAGTCTTAACATTCAGATTATTCCTGATGAGGGTTAGAGCATTACCCAAAAGGTTGATTGAGATAATTCAAGTTTATTATTGAGGAAGTCATTGTATTCTGTCAACTGAGAGTAGGTGAAGATGAACTATTTGGCCAATGTTTTTTACTATACAGATCCCAAAATGATACTTCTCAGAGGTTTTATTTATATTTCTGGCATATTTCATGTGAAAAACTGCTATATGTATATACATAATTCTTGTCGTACCTACTCATTGTAATTAATTGGTGAAAAATATCTATAACTATCCAAACTTAGTTAAACATGGTAATTATCTTCAACAGAAAGATTTGTTGGGTGGTGCTGGCTAGAGATTTGTGCATGTAAGCTATATCTGTTCGCTATGCACAGCAAATGGAAAAGTGCAGTTTTTTTCATGGCATTGAAGTTAGCTCTTCATGGCATATAAAAGTGTGCTAAAGAATTGGACAGGCAATGATATCAGCAATCAAAAATAATGAAGCCAAACTTCGAGGGTTTACAAGCACCATTGATAGTCAGTCAATAAAGTTAAGTTGTAGTATCATGCACCTAGCTAAAGGTGACCAGCTATGCTCTATAAATTTGGTTTATTTAAGTGGCGAAGCTCTCGGTCAGTGGATTACTAAAAGAGAATGCAGCAGAAGCATCATCATTTACAGGCATAATGATATTCGTGCTTTTTGCATATCCTCTTTATCCGAACTAATATGTTCAGATAGGCAAGGGACTGTATACATAACTAGATCTTCCCAAAAATATACTTAATATGGTAATTAATCTCATCAGTTCAGATTAGTTAATCCCAGTGGTAATCCAGAGATGGTTCCATTGGTTCTGCAGGACCCATTTTATCTGTAATATTTTCATATTCTTTTGGTTTATGACGATGTTCGGTGTTAGTTTTTAACTAAGCATCCTTCTCCCGAAACGAAATAGACATTTAATTTTTGTACAAATTGTGCCAAGTTTTGCACTAAGCAGACTAGCCTCCAATGAAATCAGAGGAAGGTATAAATATATGCTTAAGAGACTGGGTGCAAACACCATAAAAAAATTCTTGTATCCACTGCTTCAGAGAAAGGATGCTCCATCAATGCATTACTACAAAATTTCTAATTTTTTTCATTCAAGGGCACAATTCACATCTAGGGATTAAGTCTGGAAAAAACTCCCACTCTAATCCCTCTGAACGATGACATCACACAAACAACAAACCAACTGTTTGTGACCAACTTTACCAGTTTGCCTCTGTTAGTGGATGGCAGATGGAATACTTTCGAATGTCTTAATTTAAAAAGATTCACAAGGATGGTGACAACTCTAAGTAAGGAATGTCTACTGATTTTTGTTTCCTTATGAGAACATGTGTTTTCTAATGGTAATTCTCTTTTGTGATTTTGTTTTCGCTCTACTTTTTTCCTTCCTCATTATAGACTCTTCCCGTAAGTCGTTAAGGAGGAAGAGGACTGAAAACGTATTTTTTTATGTGTTGATATATAAGTGTCTGCAGGTCAAGTTTCAAGTTTCAGGCAAGGGAATCTACTATCAGAAGATATAGTACAGTGCATATTATTGTTCATTTTATTTCACTTCACGTTCGAAAGAGGTTCTTCCCCAGTCTAACCGGTCTACGTTCGGCGATGATCGCGCCAACAGTTTTTATAATATTAAAATGTGATAGGATCGGGTCTTATGTTGAGAAAAATGTATAATTATAGTTTGACAATTTTTCGTTTTTTGTACTACAGGCATCTACTACCTTTCCTTTACCTTTGTGTGAAGTCTGAAGACTCCTGCTTGCTCCTTTGTAGGCAAGCGTGGGGTTAGAAGATTAAGAACTGCGGAGAAAATACATGCGGAAAGATGGGAAACTCCCACAAAACGGGGGGATTTCCTACCAGCTTCTATTATGATCGCGCGGTTAACAAACTAACAAAGGAATGGCTTCATCAAGTGCCATTAATTGCTTAATGAAATTCTCTCCTGAGACCAGCAGTCTCTCCTAGAAATCATTGATGACTATTTTACTTCAAACTATGGTTGTGACAGTGACACTGACTCAGAGAACGAACAAGCAGATATAATACATAATACATACACTACTAGTCAATACAAAAGAATAAGAACAATTAATGGATGCATTTAATGGTTGCATTTATTTGTAAGTAATTATGTGGTTGATGGTGACAGACTTGAGCCACCTCATAGTGAAACTGAAGAGAGTGATGATGATCTGGAGGACGTTCGAGAGCTGACCAATGACAAACAGGTCCAGGAAGCAATGATGCAGTTGTCTGCAGTTTCATCAGTGGATTTTGACGTTCGAGACGTGGACACTCAAAAAGATCTAGTGACCCAGTTTATGACTAGTGGCTGTTGTTGCTCACAGTTCAATGGCAAAGAGTGCTCCATCCAGTTCACCAATGAACTGCATGTGTAGCAACAGTTCTCAAAGCAGTCAGCAGGCAAGCAACCCCTGATCCTGGAAATGCCATCACAGAGCCCTCCAGCAAAGCGTGCTAGGGTGTGTCGAACCTGCAAGAAAACCGGACACAACAGCAGATCCTGCCCTAACAAAGAACAATTGTTATAGCAGACATCCTACACTAGAGACCTTTATGCCTATTCTGACGTTATAGTTATCATTAGAGAGCTAACTCTAATCTGTTTTCTCTCACTTTTATCCTTGTTTTATTGTTACTCGTACTTCCATTGATCTAAACGTCTAAAAGTTACCTTTTCTGCACAAGCTTCATCCAAGAATAGCGCGTTGTCCTATCAGCAAAGAAGTGTTTCTTTTCCACCTTAGCGTATATAGCAGCTCAGCCTTTCTAGTCTTCTTTCTCCCACCTCAGATTTGCACGAGTTCACACCTCGACCGTGCGCGGAGGTGCACGGTAATTACCAAAACAACGCGTTTAATTTTATTTTTACTGCGTTTTTCTCAAAATGAATGCTTCAAGCCACTAGCTTTCATAACTTTCCTTCTGAATGGAAATAAGTGATCATTTTAGTTCCAAAATATAGGCATTGCTTTGTTCTTTCACCTGATATCAATAATTAATAAAAAAATAAATTTGTACCCTTTTCTCAGATCCTATCACAAATGTAGCTTACCAGTCATTTGCGCAATGAATTGACCACGCGGGGGTGTACTGCGCACCCGGAAAGGCGAACAGGTTTTTAGATCACACTTTGTTTCGGCGTCGCTTACCAACAATTGCTGGAAAGGCGTCGACTGGGGAAGAGAAAGGAGAAATCTTTTAAACAATGAATGCCAAGTAGTGAGGAAGAGTGAGAAGGACTGGAAGAAAACCCCCACTAGCGGCGGCTGTTGTTGACTGTAGCCGCGTCAGGCAAGTTTAATGTTTATCTCCGTACTAAAAAGTTACTTGCTGTTTCCTTCCTTTATTAGTGAGTCTCTTGGATCCTGACGGTGGGGCTTCTGTTAACCTTCACTTACCTTGCAATCAATAGAAAATGTCTGAAGAGAGGCCAGTTCCAGTGGTGACCCTGGCTAGGAGGAAGTTGGCTCTCTTGGTTCGTTCAGCTTCTTCTGGGGTGTTGCTACCGGATCTATTGGCTCTACCTGTTCGGACTAGAGGGGTGTTGTGGGAGAACTGGGTAAGGGTAATGACTTAGATGAGCTTAGACAGATCATAGGAAGTAGTAATAAGTGCGTTCAATGTGTAGCCAAGCTCCTTTACAACTGAAGGAAAAATTTTCCTGTAGGGCAGGCGCATGGTATTTTCTTTTTGTTCAAATTGTGGTAACACTAAAGACATCTCAAACCCTGTATCTGTAGAAGCCCATAGTTTGAACAGCCAGTCAGTACTGGGTGCTCGCATTGCTGGAATTAGTCATTCTGGTCTGGAAGACATCACTGCAGTCATGGATATGTTGCTCCCTCTTAGTTTCACCATTTTTTTGTTGCTTTTTTTTGAATATATACTAAGACAATAGGGAGTGACCCAAATGCAGTCACACAAATTATTATGTTGGATGCCGCTTATGGGGTTGGGCATGAAGACATTATTGATGTTAGTGTTACTGTTGATGGCACATGGCATACAAATCAAATTATGGTGTTGCTGAGACACTGGAGAAGTTTTAGGTCTTATGTCTACGTTCTGTCAAGCTTGCGTGCGAATACCTTAAGAAGAGACAGAGGCAAGTTACAAAGAATGGTTTGAGGGCCACACGGTAAGTTGTGAAGCCATTTTTGAAGGATGTTCTAGTTCCATGGAAGTTGTAGGAACAAAACTTTTTGGGCATTCAGTGGAGAGACTGAAGCTTTTTGGTACACACACACAATTAGTGATGGGGATACAAATGGTTTCAAGCCTTATGGTCCTAGTTTTGAACTAGAGAAGGTAGAATGTATAAATCACGTTAGTAAACAATTTTTAAAGCATTTTGAGACATGCATTAAAAGGCGCTATTGATGACGATGGCAATCATGTCAATTAGGGTGAGGCTAGGGTGATTAGTCACTTGTCTATAATTGAAATGCAAACCTACTATGGGGGAGCAATTACAAATAACGAGGACAACCTAGACGGGATGATTCGCGATGTGTAAGCCAAAAAAAAAATCAACTGCAGAACATCCCCAACATGATATTGTCTTACAGGCTTTTTGAGTTGAACCTGCACTAAAAGTGAAAAGTGACGATCTTTTGCACAAGTGTTTAGGCGGCTACACACAGAATCAAAATGAAAGTTTTAATTCTGTAGTGTGAAGTTGAGTGGATAAGATGGAGCATTGAGTGCGACAAGTATCAGGCTTGCCGTCAATTTAGGTGTAGTGAGCTTCAATGTTCGGAGGAAGGTTGGCTTTCGTATGATTACCGTAGAATACGTACTCAGCGCCCATGGGCGCTCAACCACTCGCCTCTAAAATCAGGGGGGTGGGCGCTAGCTCCAGCATATGGGCGGTTACTACAGCAACTCAGTTAGCGTCATTACTCCACCGATTTGCACACGGAACCAATAATTTGCACACGGTCTTGGGGCGCGGCGCGCCCACGTAATAACTGAAGTGCAGTACAATACAGTAAACAAAGATAAAAAATGTGCTGGCTAGTGTTTGATTTTGTTCGTCCTCTTCTCCAGGTTCCTCTAGCCCTTCCAACTCATCAGCTTCGCCATCACTCATCCCAGCGAAAGGATCTTCGTCGTCGTCTTCGCTCTCCTCATTAACTTTCTTCGGAAAGCATTCCCTGATGAAGTCATCCTCTGAACCATCAATGCTGTTAGAAATCCCACAGAAAAGGAAGGAGCGAGCTATTAATTGTTCTGGAATGGCACCCCATGCAGCAGAGACCCAATCAATGGCATCCTGTCTTGAGGGGGACTTCAAGTTGCCTTTCTTTGTCCTGCAGGTGTTGGCGCTTCTCCTCCATTCCATCCACAGTTCCCTCATTTTATCCTTGAATGGCTTGTTCACAGAAACATCCATTGGCTGTGCCAGGGATGTGCAGCCACCTAGACAAAATGTAAGCATTTGCATGCAGGCCATCATTTGTGACACGACTATTGAAATTCACTACATTAACTGGGATGAATACCAGGTCTGTTTCCAACTCCTCAGCTACATCCTTGGTGTCAGCACACTTGTGTGGACGATCGATAGGCATCCTGGACAAGGAGTCGTCGTGTACCGTACAAAGACTTCCCCCATACCCTGCGTAGCCAGCTGTGCAGTTTTGTGCGTGTCATCCATCCATTTTCGCTGGCAGTGACCTCAACATTGTCAGGAACTGTAAGTCCTGCTGCAACGCGTGGGCCAAATTTTCCATTTTTCTCCTTGAAAATGATGACAGCAGGGAGTTTTGTTCCATCTCCTGTGGCACACAAAGCTACTGTGAAACCCTTCTTTTGGGCACGAGTGGTAGCAATGCGAATACTTCTCTCTCCACGACGATTATTGGTGGCAAAAGGTACTGAATCAAACCCAGTGATGAACAAGGTAAAATGACAAGCTATCAGTGTATACAATGTTTACCTGCACATTGTTTGATCCATGTTGCCAATATCAGATTTTCTGTACCTGTGCAGCTCTCGGTATCTGACAATGGTCCTCCGAAAGTGGGTGAGCTGCACCTTGAAGTCCTGAGGCACCTTTTGAGAGGTGTTTGTGCACCGCCTGTAGCCTACATTCCATCGCTTCTTCCAGCCACGTAGCCACATGGGGGATGCAAGGAAGCCATGGATGCCTATTCTCATAGCGATTTGCAAGGCTCTCTCCATGAGGTCTTTGTTAAGAACTGCCCTGCCTTCAGAGCGCTCTAGCTCTAGGTAGTTGAAGACCTCTGTATCCACGTGTTGGCTGAAGACTGGTGCACCAGCATGAAGTTTCCTTTTCTTCTTCCCACCACCAATGTTGGCATCAACCAGTGTATCGTACTTTTCATTCCACTCACGCACTCTCTTTCTGTCAACTCCAATTTTTTTGGCTCTCTGTGATACATTTTGCATCCCTTGTCCTCTGTACCATTCTACAATCTCTACTTTACAAGCAACTGTATAACTTTTCAGTTTTTTACCTGCATGACTCTGTGCCATCTTGAACAACGCGCTAGCTATCTCGGGTCAGCATGGACACTGAAATGGGAGTGGTCTGGGGGGAGGGCACGACGCGGCACATGGCCAAGGAGCAGAATCGCGCGTCGTTTTTTGGTGGGAGCTCGATCTGGATCGTCCTAAACCCAGACGATGGGCGGTTACTATGTCAAAGGGCGCTTACGTCTAGAACGGCCTAATCCAGGGGGTGGGCGCTTACTACATCGTGGGCGCTTACTACGTACTCTACGGTATGTCTAAAAGATAGTCAAGCTAACATGTCCTTTGAGTGTTCTATTTTGTTTATGCTTATTTTGCTCGAGTCGAGCTAACATGACCTTCGGTGTTCTATTTAGTTTATCTGTGTTTTGCTTTGTATTGTTAAGCGTGCAGGGATTACTGGAGGACGAGTGAAGCCGTGCGTTGAGGATGGAAGCACCTGGGCATGGAAGCCCCTGCAACTTATGATGTGTTTGTGTTTGCTAATTCGATATTATTAAGGCAACAAGTCTGATGCAAGTTAAAATATATATATATATAGTTGGACACTGGCTTTTGCAGAAAAATAGAGGAAAGTGAGTCAATATGTGATTTCAACATTTTGTTTGTATGCGCAAAATTCTGGTAATGAATGGGTTGTTTCTGGCAGTGGCAATGTGGTTCTTAGAAGTGATTTTTCAAAAACTGTTCCAATGATAACTTCAATATTTTTCATCCTTTCATTAAAAAAATTATATCGTTTGAAAGCAACTTCTCCGTGAGGATCATTAAAAAAAAAGACCTATAGATGTAAGTATGATGTCATAAAGGTGTGTTCATAAAATCCAACAAATTTCAAGACTGGCAGTTTGTAGTATACTCTGTTTAGTATATCGACTAATAACCTGAATAAGAGCCTCGCAAAGGTCGTTGCTGGAATCTGAGATGTGGACATCAATATCATATTTGGTGTTCCTATTTGTGTTAGTGGTCTGCATTTAGAAATCTCTTTCTTGACAAGACAATTTGTGTTTTGTTTATTAATAACCCATTTTCTGTCATGTGTAATTATTGCTGTAGCTCCTGGCAAGGCCAATTATGTCCATTTGTACACATTGTGTATATACCAGATGACATACTATCTCCTGATGTAAATGTAGTCTGCTACTAACTGTTCTAGGGAAGTCGGTGTGGCTTATTTAGTTTGATTAACAATAAGCTGAAATGACATTAGAAATATCTGTCGGTTATATATATAGCTATTTGCAAAACTAAAGTGATCCTAGAACACCATAGGTAATATATGCCTACAAGGCTGATTCATAGGTTTAGAAACCTAATGTTAGATTATCATAAGGTAATCTCCCAGGGAAATTTTTTCTTATTTTTCTTTTTTGTACCATAAAATACTACAATGCATGCAGATTCCAGCTGTCTATATTCATGGTAACTCATGGCCAAGGCACTGAGAAAAAGGAGACGGATCAGTAAGGGGCTTCAAGACAAGAGATAGGGTGTGGTCTATGGTGCGAAGGGGGGGGGGGGGCATTTGATGCCAGTGATCCTGGACCTAGTGCTACCCCAAAAATCCACTGAACCCTAGTGTGAAATAGTATAGTGTCAACTGAACCAATTGTAACGGTATCAAGGGCTATTGACCCTCCATACCCAATGTTCAAGTTAACATTATTTTGTATTGCAGTTTACCGTATAGCTACTATCTTGTTTGACCCTAGGATAATTTTTTCCTCCCCATACTTTGATTTAATAAGTCGTATTAGGTATCTCTGGAGTCCTCTCAATGAGATCTGTGCAATGACATTCTTGATTTCTATTTTTAATATAGTCCCTCTGTAATACAAAGTGTTTTAAGTCCCAATCGTGTCAGAAATTTGGTGTTGAAGGGATTTTGAATTTCTAAAATTCATTCCTTCTAGCCAGTGAGAAAATCTCAATGTCAATGCACAATACTAGTTATTATATCAACTGACTAAACAACAATATCAACACAGCACAAGTAACAGCTGTCCTTGCTGGAGGGTCCCAAGAATATTTGCCACACCCATTTATACTGTAATAAAGCAAAGCCACACCACAATTGTGTCTGGAAAAGGTTCAGACATACTGTGAACACCATGTGAAGTTTAGAACTTGTCACCTTAAAACTTGGCAAGTTGTGAGCATTTTAGAAACCTCTTTTTTTTCTTCCTGGGAGAAGACCTTAATGATGTCATAATCATTGTTACAGAGCTATAGCCAATGCCATACTCTTATAATAATATTATAGTCCTAACCCTCCTTGTTTTAACCCTAGCTGAAGGCTTAATTAATCATTACTGATTTCGACCTAATTGTAGATGTCATCATGATAATTTCATACTGAGTGTGTGAGTGCCTGTGTGGATATGTGTGTGCATGCATGTGCATATGCACTGTGTTTGTTTGTGAGTTGTTTAAAGGGAACTTTTAACAGAGCTGAGGTAAACCTAGAGCTAATATATATTAGTACCGAAAAATTAGAGGGCTAATTTAAGACTATATATGTGACATCTCCAACTACCTAATATAACGCGTTCATAAACACATGCATCGTGCCAAAAAAATTGAGATAAACTTTGGCAGATTCCCAACAAAAATGGAATATAACAAGAATCCCAATTTCCTTGCCACACATGTGGCCAGTAATCTATCCTTAGACTTGGGCTCATTCCCAAGAGCATAGGAATGTAACAGAAACCTAACATTACATAGTGGCGATGATAATTATCATCTCTCATACTAGCCATTGCACTAGTCTTAACCTAGGCCCATCCCTAGCTATTGCCTCTCCCTAACCCTAACCATTGCCCAGATCCTAACCCTAACTGAGGCCCTAATCAAGCAATCATCTGATGATGACATAATAATTATGATATAATACCAGACCTATGCTATATATGAGGAAACAACCTATCTCCTGGCAACCTATCTCCTGCTGCGGCTACAAAGCTATTGTTTGTATATCTCTATCCGACCAACTTATTCTTATTGGAGAAGACACTTTGGTTAGGATATTTCAGGATGTGCATATAATTATAAGCTTTTGTTGGTGAAAATATCAAGGACTACATCATAGCACCATCAGTGTGATGGGATGGTGGAGGGATTTAACCTGACCTTGTTTCACATGCTCTCCGCAATTGTTAAAGATCACTGAAATGATGAGAGTATAATCATCATGAAGTGTGCGCCTTGCCTACATTTCCTACACAAGTTTCTCTCCTTTTATCTTATCGTCAGAAAGATATGCTCTGCTTCCAGTATATGGTACAGTAATCAGGATGTATTTTCAACCACATAATACACAAAAAAACCTGCAGCTCTCATCACTGCAACTGAGAAGATGACACTGCTCTAATATCCTGTAATTGCCTGTGGTCGATGGGGACTATTCAGAGAGACTGAACAAGTTACAGACGGTGATTATCATATCGGGATTTTTAACAGATCCTTGATCCTTTCAAAACAGTTAGCGAACAAGATATGGGTATGATCCAGACTATTTTGCAGCTTACATACATCACCTACAAGGTGGACTTGGCTATTTTTAAATCCTGTGTATATATACTGCTCACTTAATGCATAATCGATTACCAAAAAAGTATATTGGTTGGTCCACAATAAATTTTGAATTAAGAAATTGCGTCCAAATGACAATCAGTTCTAGTGAAGTGAGAGGTGTGCTCAATCGATGCATGGTTGTGCTATGAATTAGCAACATATAATAATGCAAGAGTGAATTAAACACAACTTTAACTTCGCTTAGGAATCATTGGATTATGAAATGTTATTGCATTGTTTTGCACTAGCTCAGCCATCGAGGCTGTACAGATTTGGGGGGAGGGGCAGCGGCATCCAACAGGGTAACTCAAGTTGAAGAGGAGGAAGGGAATCCAATAGTGCTATTCTAGGTATTGAGGAAGGAGGAAATCCTAATTGCCTAATTGCAGGTATTCACACATTCCCTGGGATTTAACTAACCCAGGTTGACTTGTATGCATTATGAAGAACTTGATCTAATTGCCCAATTAGCTAATGCATGACTACCTGAGAGGACTATAATATATATGTAATTATTTCAACTTGTGGGTATTATGTCCTTGGAGTTAATTGCCTAATTATCTTTCTTTCATGGCATTAAGTCGATTATATAGTCGCGACGAAAAAATTCGTAAAAAAATTACCGTTCGCGGTATATACTTCAAAAATTGCACGAGTATGCCTAAAGCATGCCCCCTTTAATATCCGGAATGAGGAAAGGGAAGTAAACGTGCCAGCAAACATCACTTCCGGTTCATTCCCGGTCTCGAAGAAGAAATGGCGACCCGAGACGAAGCGTTTAAGACTTCCTATTTGAGGATGACTTCGGCCTGTTCGAGATTGACGTTAGTGAAGAAGAGGAAGAAGGTGCCTGTGCTTACCTGGGAAGTGGCGTAGTTGACGTTGATGCTATGGCAGCAGCTGTTGGCACCGACCACGAAGCAAGTATAGGTCGCCCTACTCTGCCAAGCGAAGCTTCAGACGATAGTGATGATCATGAAGACTTCCCCCCAAGGTAAGAATAAATAAGAGTTGTATAGTAAAGCCTAGTAACTAGCATAATAATAAGAACTATTTCTCCTTGGAAGGTAGTTTCACTCATGGACCTGGAGGAGGATGAGGAAGCAGCAGAGGGTTGGAGGAGAGGTTATTATTTATATATATATATATATTATAATGTAGCATTATGTGTTTGTCTGAGTTATGCTGAACATGCAGACCTTCACAGTGCCAAGCATTGCCCTTTTATTTTCTATCTATATTTATTTATAATTATGTTATGCACACTTTGCACATACTTTTCTTTATTTTTCAGTACTATGGACCCTAGCCTCTTTGTTATGCTATTCACATCTTTGTGGTTTGATATAAAAATGTTGTTGACAAATAGTTGTTGTTGACAAATAGTTGTTGTTGACCAAACGTTGACTAGCTAACATTGCTGATTTCATGTGTATGAAACCGAGCTGAAAAATGATATTCACATCTTTGTGGTTTGTTATAATCAACCAAAAAATTGTTGTTGACAAACAGTAGTTGTTGTTGACCAAAAGTTGACTGGCTAACATTGCTGGTTTCATACACATGAAATTGAGATGATATAAACCCCCTTTTATTTTACTTCCTGTCTCTTATAACAATATTCACATTTCTGTGGTTTGTTGCTAAGCAACTAAAATTTACCATAACGTCCCTTCATGCGTCCCTTCATGCATCAGCTATCACCTGATATATAGTTGTTGGGTAGCATTACTAAAAAAAAGACCTATAGATGAAAATGTAACGTGATGTCATAAAGCTATGTTCAGAAAATGAGACAAAAAAACATTTTTTTCAAAAATTTCAAGGGTCCTCTATAAATTAAAAAAATGTGAAATTGTGTCAATTTTTGTAAAAAGTCCTCTGTAAATCTGCCAGTGAAAGGACCAAAAAAGTGGTTGGTCCACAATAAATTTTGAATTAAGAAATTGCGTCCAAATGACAATCAGTTCTAGTGAAGTGAGAGGTGTAGTCAATCGATGCATGGTTGTGCTATGAATTAGCAACATATAATAATGCAAGAGTGAATTAAACACAACTTTACCTTCATTTAGGAATCATTGGATTATGAAATGTTATAACATTATCAGCATTGTTTTGCACTAGCTCAGCCATCGAGGCTGTACAGATTTGGGGGGAGGGGCAGCGGCATCCAACAGGGTAACTCAAGTTGAAGAGGAGGAAGGGAATCCAATAGTGCTATTCTAGGTATTGAGGAAGGAGGAAATCCTAATTGCCTAATTGCAGGTATTCACACATTCCCTGGGATTTAACTAACCCAGGTTGACTTGTATGCATTATGAAGAACTTGATATTAGCTAATGCATGACTACCTGAGAGGACTATAATATATATGTAATTATTTCAACTTGTGGGTATTATGTCCTTGGAGTTAATTGCCTAATTATCTTTCTTTCATGGCATTAAGTCGATTAGTCGCGACGAAAAAATTCGTAAAAAAATTACCGTTCGCGGTATATACTTCAAAAATTGCACGAGTATGCCTAAAGCATGCCCCCTTTAATATCCGGAATGAGGAAAGGGAAGTAAACGTGCCAGCAAACATCACTTCCGGTTCATTCCCGGTCTCGAAGAAGAAATGGCGACCCGAGACGAAGCGTTTAAGACTTCCTATTTGAGGATGACTTCGGCCTGTTCGAGATTGACGTTAGTGAAGAAGAGGAAGAAGGTGCCTGTGCTTACCTGGGAAGTGGCGTAGTTGACGTTGATGCTATGGCAGCAGCTGTTGGCACCGACCACGAAGCAAGTATAGGTCGCCCTACTCTGCCAAGCGAAGCTTCAGACGATAGTGATGATCATGAAGACTTCCCCCCAAGGTAAGAATAAATAAGAGTTGTATAGTAAAGCCTAGTAACTAGCATAATAATAAGAACTATTTCTCCTTGGAAGGTAGTTTCACTCATGGACCTGGAGGAGGATGAGGAAGCAGCAGAGGGTTGGAGGAGAGGTTATTATTTATATATATATATATATTATAATGTAGCATTATGTGTTTGTCTGAGTTATGCTGAACATGCAGACCTTCACAGTGCCAAGCATTGCCCTTTTATTTTCTATCTATATTTATTTATAATTATGTTATGCACACTTTGCACATACTTTTCTTTATTTTTCAGTACTATGGACCCTAGCCTCTTTGTTATGCTATTCACATCTTTGTGGTTTGATATAAAAATGTTGTTGACAAATAGTTGTTGTTGACAAATAGTTGTTGTTGACCAAACGTTGACTAGCTAACATTGCTGATTTCATGTGTATGAAACCGAGCTGAAAAATGATATTCACATCTTTGTGGTTTGTTATAATCAACCAAAAAATTGTTGTTGACAAACAGTAGTTGTTGTTGACCAAAAGTTGACTGGCTAACATTGCTGGTTTCATACACATGAAATTGAGATGATATAAACCCCCTTTTATTTTACTTCCTGTCTCTTATAACAATATTCACATTTCTGTGGTTTGTTGCTAAGCAACTAAAATTTACCATAACGTCCCTTCATGCGTCCCTTCATGCATCAGCTATCACCTGATATATAGTTGTTGGGTAGCATTACTAAAAAAAAGACCTATAGATGAAAATGTAACGTGATGTCATAAAGCTATGTTCAGAAAATGAGACAAAAAAACATTTTTTTCAAAAATTTCAAGGGTCCTCTATAAATTAAAAAAATGCGAAATTGTGTCAATTTTTGTAAAAAGTCCTCTGTAAATCTGCCAGTGAAAGGACCAAAAAAGTGGTTGGTCCACAATAAATTTTGAATTAAGAAATTGCGTCCAAATGACAATCAGTTCTAGTGAAGTGAGAGGTGTAGTCAATCGATGCATGGTTGTGCTATGAATTAGCAACATATAATAATGCAAGAGTGAATTAAACACAACTTTACCTTCATTTAGGAATCATTGGATTATGAAATGTTATAACATTATCAGCATTGTTTTGCACTAGCTCAGCCATCGAGGCTGTACAGATTTGGGGGGAGGGGCACCAGCATCCAACAGGGTAACTCAAGTTGAAGAGGAGGAAGGAAATCCAATAGTGCTATTCTGGTATTGAGGAAGGAGGAAATCCTAATTGCCTAATTGCAGGTATTCACACATTCCCTGGGATTCAGGTTGACTTGTATGCATTATGAAGAACTTGATCTAATTGCCCAATTAGCTAATGCATGACTACCTATAATTATATTATATGTAATTATTTCAACTTGTGGGTATTATGTCCTTGGAGTTAATTGCCTAATTATCTTTAAGTTGCAAAAGTACTTTTAATGCTTCAAAAGTGCAGTACACTTACCTTTGCTGTAGCTAACTTTGAAACCATGAACCGAGTTTTTTTTAAGAATAATAGATCGGTTGTATGCCAAGCCTTGCCCAATCAGTGCACTGTTTAGCTCAAACATGCATGAACTGAAGGTCACGAACTTGAAGGCTAGGCTACACAAATTTTGATGCACAAAGGTGAAAGTAACTATATACATATATTTTGGCCAAATTACAAAGCTCTAAAGTCTAACCACAATTATATTTTAATTAAAATGGGAACCGCAAGATCAAAGAAATGGAGAAAGCTATGATAAGGCCCCATAACTTCTCCCTCATACCCAACATGTAAGGTATATTTTAAACTATTGGTAGACATAGAGTCACTGACATGCCATGTATTGTGGAGAAACATAATATTTTGGAACTGTTTGGTGAGGGTTATGCAGACAACTCTAGTATAATTATTGTGATATATAGCAAGTATTAATGCTTAGTTGAAGTGGTCTGATCAAATATGTATGTTTGTTTGATTGTTTGTTCACACACAGCACACATGCAAACACAGAAATTGTATATAGTTGATTATTTAGAGCACATCTGACAAATTATTACCCTCACCCCTCACCCCAACCCACACCACAAACACACACATACTCCCCCAAAGGTCCAAGTTATCTGCATGCTACTTACCTTCTAGCTACCTACTTAACCGCAACATTTTTAAATGCAGAGAAATCTAATTCTCTTCTATGGAAGATAAAGGAGAAGAATTTGATTCAAATTTGTGTATTTGGCTCCAACATACCTAAAAAATGAAAAATCACTCTCTCAATCAATTACCAAGCACTTCACTCCTTCTTCTACTTATCAGCCAGACATGAATTAGCTACCACTGTCTGCTAATCCCCAAGCTTTTTCTAACACTTGCCAAGGTCTTTTATTATTCATCCCTTCTTTAATATTTATGTAGTTATACATGGTAAATATACGTTCATCTCACATGATATACGTTCATCTCACATGACTGGGTTAATGGAAAGTATGGTAGGTCTCAGGGGCGGATCCAGGGGGGGGGGGGGGGGGCTTAGGGGGCTCAAGTCCCCCCCTTATCCCCCCCCTTTTTTTAAATGCTGCACACACACCGAAAGTAAGAGAACGTGCCGTGATGGTGTTTCTGGCTGTGCCACAAAGCGACTTAAACTGTGGAATAAAAGAGTACTTTTCGAGGACAAGGTAAGTGGTCAGCTATAGCTAGGTGGCTATATACGCTAAGCCTAAAGCCATCTTGAAATAGTTAGCCTAATTTCCCTGTTTCTGTACTATGTAGCTAGCTAGCTATTAGCCTGCTGCAACATCTAGCTTAGCTAGTACTGTACCAGTAAAGCTGTCTATGGGAATGCAAGTGGAAAGGAGAACGCGAACTGGCTCTGACGCTAGGACAAACTTTACTTCACACTGATCATGCCTAATTTCATACTTTACCAGTTACTTCCTGTGAGTGCGTCGGTCAGTGTGTTACGTTTTCTCAAGACTTCTCTTAGAAGCACGATATCTCGGGAGCGACTAAATGCACTTGCAATGCTACTTACTTGGTCACCGGTTGCCATGTAGACAAGCCCTGACGGCAGTTTTTCCCTCTATGGAAAACCACAAGCATCCAAACTGCTAGATGCTGCTGCAAAAGTGGCAATTTCCCAACTGTTTCTTGCGAGACTTGGAACTCTTCTCGACCATTGTTTTAACTATACATATATTCACTATTTATTATTGTGCTGTCATTATTTGTTTACTGTCTCACAAGCCCTTGCCAAGCCCCTTCTCTAGGTACTTCCTAGAACCAGGACTCCTTGTGTTCTGGGGTCATGATACATTACTGCTGCTGTGCTTTATTTGTATAATAAATTTGGTTTTCACACCACAAAGACATTAGTATTACACCAGAAGATGTGGTTGAAGGATTTGTCATGTGTCGACCTCGCAAAATATTGGTATTATAAACCCTTACACTTCACTGATTATTGCTTTATAGCATCAAACTTCTGGTTCTCGCCACTTATTGTTACATTACCCTCTATTCAACATTTTTTAATCATCATGATAGTCTGATTGTATCCACCCTCAATGCTACCCGAAATTATTTAATAGTAATAATAATGTTAAAATTTACCATCTACAGTACATAATGTTTTAATGGTAAATGCGTTTACATTTTCCCTAGCTATATGCTATCAATATACTGAATATGACATGGTAGGCCACTACGGTGGGTAGGTTTTATAGGGCTTTTGAGGGCACAGGACTGAGGTTAGCCATACCTGTTGGAGAAAATATACAGCATATATCATTCACAACTGAAAGAGTGATCATGAGAAAGTGTGGGTGGTCATGCAAACTCTTCCTGCATGCAATAGCATGCAAAAACTAATTTTTCAATTTAACCAGAAGTGAAATCCTGGATCCGCCCCTGGGTCTAGATCCATTCTGAATATTACCAAGAAATACCACATGATGTGGACAATTTTAAGGAGAATATTGCATAGAGCTTAGTGGGTCTGAACAAAGGTTTGATAGCAACCACCATCGCAGTTAGAAAACAGGTACAATCACATAGATTTACTACGTTTTGCAAGATTACTTGTTTGTGTGTCCTAAACCAAGAAACTTTTTCTTTGCTAGGTATATATGCATCTTTATGATTGCTCCACAGCGAGACCCTTTACCAAATCAGAGCATATTAAACTCCCAATAGGTTACCATAATACACGAGTCTTACCATCTGCTAGAGCATCTACCAAAATGACAATGTATAATTATATTGTTATTTGGGTATCAGCTAATCTTTTTTACTCTACCAATCCCAGAATTAAAGGAATAATACTTTTCAGAGGATTCTTATATATTTCTGGCATAATTTATGCGAATGACTCTTGCACCAGAATTAGACTGATGTGGATGTGGATATTATTATGCGCATTGATTGGGATTGGCTGCAGGAATCATGACAGGGGACTTGACCCATCCCCAAGGAATGTACCTCGCAGAATTGTTGGCTGCAGCTAAGGTGCAATCCATGTAAAGTCAGCTAACGTAGCTCTACTGATGATGGGTGGAGCAAATGCTTAACCATCTTTCTGTATTCTGTGATCATGTGGCTTGATCTCACTTGTCCTGTTGTGTGGGAGAAAAATAAGCTGAATGGAGTCTGAGCCACCGATATGGGTGGGAAATATATTTATCCAGAAAGAAGGCAATCTGTTGTTTTCAAGTAATTTAGGAGTCCAATTTCTGCAACCGAAACTCAAAATTTGCTGAAATCATCCAGAAATTACTGTTTATCTCATACAGGAAGAAATTTAACTGCACTATGGTTATATAGAAGAGGAAGTTTTTAGTGCCCGTCATAATTATTGGTACAAAAATCCTCTCTCTGCAAAGAACGTGCATAATTATATGAGTCTTACATCCCCAGAAATTGTATGAGTCTTGTCTGGAAGCAAGTGCTAATAAAGGTCTCTCTCATCGGCAACAATAGCATAACTTTGGAGTATTGGCAACAGTATCCTCTCCTTCCACCCCTCACATATTTGATCTACACCACTATTCTCACCACATAGTTATGACCTGATTTCTGTTGAACTTTGCACCAGGAAAGCCAGTCACTAGAGCATGTCTATTCATCCCATAAGTCAAATAAACACATAAATCAAATAAACTGTTATTAATTTAATTTAAAAATACAAATAGCTACATTGTGATAACTCAATAATGACATATTCACACAAGTTGACAATTGAAAAAGAATAAACTTAATTAATAGAACATAATAAAGTTAGTAATTGATCTTGTGATCAAATATGTTAGTCATAATAATGATGACTATATAGTTATCACAGTTTCTAATCTAAAATTAATCTGTCATCTGATCAGTCAGTGGTTGTTTGATTTTCTATAATAGTACAATACCCCCCCCCCCCCCCCCCCCCCCCCCCCCCCCCATCTTCCGAAGTGGTGTGTTGATCAGTTCCTTTTGGGGGATAGCTTGATTCTTTATCGTTTAACCGTTTGACGAAATTATTTTGAATTAAATTTTCAAATTTGCACACTTCTCCATTACAATCTAATATTTGAATGTTTGCAAACAGCACGCTGCCATAATCATTATTACTTTTGCCTTCAAAATTGGGCAGACTGCAATAATCAGTATCAAAATTGGAAGTGTGATCCACCATTTGCATATTTCTAAGCTGCAATCCCACTGCCGCTGCTGTTACTGCAAAAGAAATATAAATAATCACACACTTTGAGACATGTATATACTTGTTCCACATCGTACCAATAATCATTGCTCTAGCCTTTATATTCTACTAGCTACCATGACAAGACCTGATTTTATTAGACAATAGAGAAAGATATTTGGATGTTAAGATATCATTTGCTACTATATGAACAGCAACATCAACAAACAACAATAACAACAATGGGTTTACCTCCATTGCCTTGGCCCAAATTATTTGTTTGTGTTTCGAGTGTTCCTGGTTTTGTGGTAGAGTAAATATTGGACCGTATCTCTCTTGAACTTTTGCTCCATCCAGAAGATGTGAATATTTTGGAAAGTATTTCAGACTCACTCTTCTTACCACGCCACCAGCTTCTATAATGATCCTTTACCTAATAGAGTGGTGTTATGAATATCATAAATATGATGTAACTGGGATGTTGTCACTACTTTTACTCTCATTATGGAATTGCATAATCCTGGTATAACTAGCCTTAGCTCAAACTTTAGTCACTAACCTAACTAGCTCTAGTTCAAACTGTTGTGATTAATATAGCGAGCCCTATAATTATAGCTCAAGCTGGAGTGATGAATGTAGCTCCAACTGTTGTAATGAAACTACTGAGCTCATTATAGCTCAAGGTGTAGTGATCAACTGACCTACCTCTAATTCAAGCTGTACTGATGAACCTAATGGGCCCTAACCCAAGTTGTAGTAATAAACCTAGCGAGACATATATAGCTAGAGCTTTAGTCATGAACCCTAGGTAGTCCTAGGCACAAACTCTAGTCATGACCCAAGCCCTGGTTCAAACTTTAGTCGTGAACATGCTAACTTTAGCTCAAGGTGTAGTGGTTAACCTAGCTGCCCTAGCTCATGCTGTTGAGATTAATCTAGCTAGCACTAGCTCAAGCAGTAAGTGATGAAGCAGGCTAACCCTAACTCAAGTTGTAGTTATGAACCTATCGAGATACACATCAAGCCGTAGAGATGGACCTAGCTAGCCCTAACTCAAGATGTAGAGATGAATCTAGCTATCCTTAGCTCGAGCTGTAGAGATGAACCAAGTTAGCCTTAGCTGAATCTGTAGTGATGAACCTAACTAGCTAACTCAAGCTGAACTTAGCAAGCCATACATACCCTCAAGCTCTATCTAGTATAACTCCTGCTAGCAACCTAATTCAAGCTCAAGTTAACCACACATCATTCTCTAGATGATATCATAGTTAACACGCAAGCTTTTCAATATTTGTAGTCTTATGATGTTATTTCCTTACAAATAGATATTTCAAGCCTAAGCTGTATCATAACCATGGCCAACTAGTTACTACACGTAAAAGAGGGAGAATTTGAAATTTGGAATGAGATGGTGTGGGCCACGATTATTGTAAATAACACGAGTCTCATCACCTGTTTGGACATCACCACAAACAGAATGAAGATGAACGTACCCTGTAAAATGAAAAATAAAGATAAATATACGACATGAGACAACCAAATTATTACATTGTAGGAACCCTCTACATAGAATGTATGCTCTGTTTTTTCAGCGATCAAGAATTTAGGGCTACAAGTGCTCAGTATATTTGCAAAGATTATGAGAAGGAATTTGATGATCCAGTTGCAGACTTGAATGGTAAGAGTCGGAAATTGTACAGAATCCAACTATCAACAACAGCAGTAGCTAAAGCTGTTGGACATTACAATTGCCTTTTTAATAATTGCTAAATTTCTTCCAAACGATCATGTATAATTATATGAATAATGCAGATGTGCATAACATAGAATAAATATTGTACTATAATCTGCATTGCAAATATGTTGCAGTAGTTTCTAAAACTGTTCAAATTTGAGTTTCTCCAATGACTTTATTATCTCTCCTCAAGCTGAGTTTGAAAGCAACTAATCAATTGTTAACTAGAGCAAGCAGTAGCTTGTAACATCTGTTGCATTGCACTAATGATAATGTAGAAATGGAAAACAGTAATGTTTGTGTCTCTTTGAATTAACATTGCAGTTTATGGCACTCCTAGAGCTACGCTTGGCAATTATGCCACAAACTCCTAGTGCAATTATGCCACATTTAGAGAATGGTAAATACTCCAGATACATGGTATTTTATTGTATCATATAGATTTTTTTAAATAAACACAGAATCTGTTATGCAATTAAGCCAGAACTATTAAAAAACAGTGGAAATTCTCAATGAACACTCTCATTTGACATAATAATAAATTATTACAAATTGCTCTCAATAATCAACTTGAATTTTACTCTCTCGATATTTCGACTAGATGCCCTTGCCTTCATCAGGCATAATTTTTATTCCCGATGAAGGATAGAGCATCTAGCAAAAACATCGAGAAAATGAATAAACAAATTGAAATTGTATTATCTCATAGCTTGGACTAGAGGCTTTAAACTTCTTCAGGAATACATTTCGACTAGATGCTCTATAGCTTTTGCCAGGAATACTGATGAAGGCTATGGCATACAGTCGAAACTTCGAGAGAATAAAATTTCAAGTTGATTATTGAGAAGGTTATTGTAATTTAGAAATGTTTTCTTAACAGTCTAGACATTGTGCTTCCTTTAAAATATTATTATTATAGATAAGACTACACAGTACCTGGAAGGCTGTTAGTATTACAAAGATGTATGCCACAAATAGCAGGGCCTTGTGAAATACCAGGACTCCGATAATCCATGTAATTCCCATGACAACTACAAGAGATGCAGCTGTCTTCAGCCAATGTCTAGCATAAAGAAATATTAATTATACCATGGTTACATATGTTGATTATTGTTGTTTACCTAACTCTTTTCAAGTCAGCCTTCTCTACACCTCTCTTCTCATGTTTCCACATGATAAAAATAGCCATTATGAAGAATCCAATATTTGCCTGCAGCAAGTGACATGAAACTAATCCAACAACAACCATAATAGACAACAAGAACAATACAGCATAAAGTAATTCCATTGTCAGCTTAAATGTGTCTAGGCCACCAACCTTGGGGGTGAAATTAATATAACATATTTTCTTCTGAGTTCATAAACTGTGTAGTTGTGCATGTTATTTGATGGCAAATTCTATTATTTCGACATTACCACAAACATGTGCACACAAGATTACCGGATCTCAAAAAGGTGGCAATTATTGAATTGTTCATGCTCTAGTTGTATCCTCTATTATGCTAAATATGGTAACATTTCATAGAACAAGGAGTTTCAAAGCTGTCCATAGCTCTGCTTGATCTAAATACCAGTAAGTATGCCTACATCTTATTTACATTTACTGCCAAGTTTGTAGTAATTCAAATGTGAAACATTTTCACTGCAAATGTTTCCAGTTATGCGAGATGCATTAGCCTATAGCTACTATGATTTTGACTTAGGATATGTCTGCATTGAGAGCTATTCAGCCTCTGATCAACATAGCTTCACTCAGTATTATGCTGTCCCAGTTAGTGCGCCAATAGAGCTATTGTTAATTAAATTTTCTCCAAACCAGTATGATAGTCACTCCCCAAAGATATATATATATTTTTTCAATATATTCTGTCCTGCCTCAAACCTTTTTTATATTGATTCAGCGAGTGTTCCATTAGAACTATCATCAACCTGTCATACATAGTTGTGTGCATGTATAAGAGCTATATATTAAACATATTCCATAGTATTCAAAGTACATACGATAATAATGATAAGGACAGGAGTTATGAAGGCCCAGTTGAAGTGTTGGTCATAATGAAGCCAGCATCTGATGATTATAAGGAACAACAATTTTTCAAGAACAAATTTACAAATACAAATTTATAAAACATCACTTCAAATGATGTCCTTTAAATCAGATTACTGATTGATATATTATACAACATACTAGTATCTACAACATACTAGTATCTCGGACTTTCGGACGTACGCAATTAATTTAAAAAATGGGGGGAAAAAAAAAATCTGATAATTTAAATTGTTTGAAACTAGTTGTCTTTGCTTATCTGGCAAAGTTTACATCATTGTCGCAGACTTACTTAGTCATTATTCATATACTAAACCAATTTGAAACCACTAAGTAATCACACAATATATGCAACACAAGTACATATGCATTAATACAATATTGATCTTGCAGCATTCCTTGACTTACGCATCAGACACGTTGGAGCGTCCATATTGAGGACGTCCCTGGTCATCCTTGGTGGTAAAACCTAACGGCACAGCCACGCCGAACACGTAGATGGCAGGCATGCCGTAACTTGCCACAGTGAAAGCAATTATGTAAAGAAACTTTCGCTTGATGAATACACGTACGAGAGCTACATATAAGACCACAACCTCCATCAGCATCCACATGAATGTTGTGAGCCAGAAGTAATGAAGTGCAATAGCTATAGCTTCACACAACTCCTACAAGCAACAAAATATATATTTTTGGCTAAATATAATTATATCATGCATATTTGTTTGAGCAAACAGAACAGCCAGAGAACAAAATTTGAAATATGGACAAATAAACAAGTTGGTCATAATGAAAATGGAGGGTGCACTATTTTTAACTACTGAAATAGGTATAATTGATAATTTTGAAAGTAGGATGACTAAAAAAAATGAAAAAGTATTACCTCTATTGCAGAGGTACCTAACGTATATAACAGAAATTACTAATTTAAACTAAATATCTGACCTTTATGGTAGTTTTATCGACAGCAGAAATGAAGATGACTTGAGATATACCGAGGCAGACACATAGGTTGACATGGATAAATGTGCGCATGCCACGCAGTGCCCTGCAGAGAGATCAGTGTTAGTAATAGTATAGTAGTTGGCTGGACCTGATTGGTAGTAAAGTACGTGTTCTAAACCGAATTAATTATGACAGTTCAACACCATTGAAAAAAAATTGACCTTAATTATGCATTGTTCTATGCTATGTCTACTTCGATAAGCATATTTCTTGGCCACGTTGGCCCATATATAAATAAAAGCGGGAAGATGATCATATTTCAAATTCATCAACATAACTTCAACTGTACTACTAGTATTATGTGTACCACTTATCAATTATTTAACTCACATTGCCAGCATCAGAGATAAAACCAATAAAGTCTAAGTTTCTTGATTTGTGGAAACTATAGGCTTTCAACAGACTCTCAGTTGACGTAACAAAATTAAATAACGTTCTCAATAACCAACTTCAAATTTACTCTCTTAATGTATGCTCTAACCTTCATCTAGAATGATGTTTATTCCTGATGAAGGCTAGAGCATCTAGTCGAAATGCTGAGAGAGTAAATTTCAAGTTGATTATTGAGAAGGTCATTGTAACCTATAAGTTATGTTTATGCTGTACATATGAAGCACAAATCACATCTCATCAAATCAAGCATTACCTGGTGACTGTAATCAGATGTATGGGAATATACTCAGACACCATTCACAATGTGTGCACTAGTAATTCTTAACTGAGTGTTCTTATAGACTGATATATGCTCTAGTCTTCATTATTAATATTAAAAAATTGTGCTAATGCATCTTTACTTCCAGTTTGAAGGGAGAAGTTAGAACAAAAGAATTTAAAAAAAGTAGATGTCTAACGATTGTAACTTCCATTATGATTTGTCTCTTCCTGGCATGTACAAATACAATACCAATAGAGCTTTTACAACCAAGGGAGAGCACACAGAGAGATCTATTATTTGAACTATACATCAATAAAGTGTGAAGAATCTATGGATCTCCAAAATCATAACCACAAGAAACCATGGATTTCTGGTATGATTTTGCTTTGCTGTACACTTGAATGGCATAGAAAATGCAGTTTTGGTTTGCATTTCCTTAATAAATCTGATTCATTGAAATTTATTGTATTTGTTTTCCAGTTTGTTTGAAATGTTAATTGTTAAAAATATAATTATGCTATATTAAATATGTATGTAGATATAACAAAAATTGTTTATATAATATATATTTTTCCTGGTCAATATTCTCAAATAGAAAGGGAACATATTTAAGTTGATTCAAGAAAGTCATACAATAGATGACAAATGTTGGATTGACATGCTTAAAAATTTACGATATATAGACTACAAATATTTAGAGGACCATTTTGTAGTACAGTGGTCCCTCCCTAGTAAGACCACCCAGGGAACACTTCCAACTGGTCTTATTAGAGAGGTGGTCTTACTTGGGAATATCGCTCTAGGGCATGGCAGGGGTCTCACAAAGTATTGCTCAGTGGATTTTATTGTGTAGTGTACACACATTCATAATATTAAACCAACTGCAAGCTCCCAAGACAAGATACTGTATTCTCATTTGGAATTATGGGTGTGTCTTGGAATGACATTGGTTATCATTGTACACATGTATGTATTGGACATTAGACTCATGCAGTGTCCTTAGGACACAGAAAGTCTGAGATACTGGACTGGACAGTCCGCTCCATCCTGTTCTCGATGACCATCTGCTCGATAGAATCAGCACCTGTCACAAGCTTGGGAATGCCTCGATGAGTGGCAAAGTCACACAGCTTGCACACCATCTGGAACACCTCTGACACAGTCACAGGAGTGGGCATGGGGCCATTCTCCTCATCATCTGACTCAGGCTCCTCAGGCGAGGAGTCAGCAGGAGTGGCGAGGGCATGTTTGGGCAGGGTCATAGTGGTCCTCACTGGTGAGCACCTCGCTGTCGATGTTGGCGTAGCCTTCGGCAGTGTCACATCCTGCGCATTTATGACTCCTCGACTTCAGCAGCAGGGGCAGTGGTGGTCGTGAAGCCACACTTCTTAAAGTACTTCTTGATGGTGGACACGTGGAGGTCATCCCAGGCCTATTTGAGCCAGTAGATCGCCATCAGAACGTCCACCTTCTTGACAAGCGAGCTCATTTTCTCAGTGCAACCACCATCGGCATTCACAGTGTCGTCCTGAGCCGGAGAATATAGCGGATCATCTGCTTCCAGTAGACCAGCTTCATGGCCTGGATGATGCCAGCATCTATAGGCTGAAGCTTAGAGGTGGTGTTGGCGGGCAGGAAGACTAGCTTGAGGTTGATATCTGAGTGCGCTGAGCAGTTGTCAATGAAGATGATGATCTTCCGGCCCTTGGCAAGCATCTTATTGTTGGTGCGCTTGAGCCACTGCTCCCAGATGTGAGTGCTCATCCATGCCTTGGCATGTGCCTCATACTCAATGCCGAGGTCCCTCTTTGGATCAATGCAGATGTAAATATGTACCAGTTCTTGATCTTTCACAGTTAATGGAAGGTAGATCTTCAAACAAAAAACTAAATTCACTGTATTCTTGGATGCTTGGTCTTACTTGGGAGGATATTGACCCAGCCAAGTGGTCTTATAAGAGAGGTGGACTTATCTTAGAGGGTCTTACTTGGGAGGGGCAAAATAAAGGCAGCCAACCGGGAGCAAGCCAAAATGGTCTTATAATAGAGGTGGTCTTACTTGGGAGGGTCTTAATACGGAGGGACCACTGTATAATGAAATCCAAATAATTGTAATAGAGATATTATAATTTTGTCTTCATTGTGTTAATAATTTAAGTGTCATGTAAATCTTGGTGGTTTAAATTGGTATTCTTGTTTCTCTGTTTTGACTTATTCAATCCAATATTTTTTTAAAATAAATCTTTTTATCTTTTTTCCATTCATTGTTGTAGTCAAACAGCCACCTCAGAAAGTTACTCATTATGACTCAGAACAAACCAATCATAAATCATATTATTCAACATATTATTATTAAACAAGTATAGCTACATTATATGCTTATAAAATACATAGGCACATGCATCAGAAGTAGTTAACTGATTTTGGTTATAAGCTCTGTGCAGTTAACTATAGTTACAAGAGAAAACTCCATCAAACTGATCACTTCTTGATGTAAAAACATGCAACTGCCTTGTGATTTAGCTCAATCCTCTGCTGTTAATTATTGTCACAAGAGTAAGTTTATATGGAAACAGAATCATTGACATGTATCTTGAGTAGCTAACTGAAAGTCTGGTCTGTTAACTATTATCGTAAGAGTAAACTTATGGAAAACTATCTGGTCATTACTTGGTCAAAAAGAGTGCAGCAGCTCGCAGACTCAGCTAGATACATTTATATGAATGAGAAGTGGATTAGTTGTTGAAATGCAGCTTGGAGTCTTCGGGAAGTAAAGTTGTGGCAAAAAGACATCTTTTACGCATGTTGTAATGTGGGAAAAAGGAAATTTATATAATATAATTTTATATAAAAAAGTATTGGGATGGCAAGTCCTACTATAGTTTTATGCTAATGCAATCATCAGGGACAATCATTAAACTAAAGTAGGACTACCCTCCCAATACTTTTCTATTCAATAGCTCTGCTTTAACACAGCATTGAGCACTATTTGTAGCCTTCATCAGCAAACTACCTTCTAAGTATAATATATATAGAGGATACAAGATATTGAAGATGAATTTCACATTAAGATATTTTGGGGGGACAGCTTCACAACAATTTGGGATTATACTTACTTGAGAAAGGTGAGGATAAAAATTGTGGCAATCATGCAGAATACTGAGATGGCAACTCCGACATAGCCGATGGTTCCCAAAACCAACTTGTTTGTAGGATCAATCTGGTGTAAAAGGAAGAAAAGGTGAAAGCTATAAGAAGAGAAAGGATCAGGAGTAGAGAAGTTTGGCAGAAAAGTGTGATAGTAGAGGATGCAGAAGAATGGATGCGAGAAAGAAGATGTGCCAAAATAAAAAAATTGAGATTTGATGAGGTGGGAGAGGAGTTTTAAAAATCAGCAAGAAAGAGAAAACATTGAAAAAAGAAAGGAGACGGCATCGGGTGTGGCTGAATTGCTGAGAATATCCCTATTAGATAATGTGGCTTGTGCAATAAATATTGGTAGGAAAATCATTTAATCCGGTATACTCACCTCTAAACCTGGACTGAGCAAGATGGCAAAATGAGTAAGGTGATCACACTCACAGACGAAGAGGGAAGATTTCGACAATGTGGAATTGCAGCTACAACCTCTAGATAGCCAGATATTCCTGAGACAAGTGGGCAAAGTATTGCAGTAGCAGCAGTGGAATGGGTGGAGGAAATGAGGGGAAGGAGATAAGAAAAGAGAGATGTGAGGTGTATGTACAACAACTAGCATGGTAAATTCAAAAGTTGAGAAGTGATTAGTTATTATTAATATTACTGAAGAACTTTCCATTCATGCTATTTTTACACCGAATATTTAAGTCTTCATCAGAAACAAGATGAGGACAAAGCTACCACCATAACCATCATTATCTCTCTGATTGACTGTGCTTATACTTTCATAGGATTTAGAAGTCATGAATCACTTCAAACACATTGCCAGTGAATATAAAGTACAGCATTTTTGCGGTTTGCCTGATGAAAACCAAATGATTCATTTTTGATATAAAAAATATATTGAAGAAAAATCTTCAACTCCATTTTTCTTTGCCTGAGTACTGAGACATACTATTGGTGGATATAGATATACTGTAATATCTGGATGTTTTGTGACCACTTCTAACCCTAAATTGCTAGAAAACTGCCCAAAGGATTATTCACACCACATTTAAATAGCTATAGTGATACTTTATAAAAACCATGAAATTTATAATAAATAATGTACACATTTTTTAGTAAGCAAATAAAGATAATCATAAATGACTAACATATTAACCTGTATGAATTTTATGAAGGCTCTATTTATATCAGTGACTACAGCATATTACAGTAGTAATGGTTTAATTATGACTTACGCTACTAAATCAAAGAAGAATAAGCCTTGTACCTTCTTATCACCCTGAAAAATTAAAGAATCAGTAATAACCATATAATTATGATGGTGGTAGTTATGTGCATGTGCACTAGTTTTTGTATAACTTACGGAATTGCTAAAAGGTTGAATTTCAATTTTAATACGTTTTTCCAACGTATAATTACTGGAGCTACAACTTCTGCCCATGCATCCCAGAGTGGTTGACACAACAGGAGAGCCCAGACTAGTGCGACTGCAATAATTAGCATGTTATTGCCATTTGATGAAACATACATCTACATTCAGAAATATGCCATGAGTTTCATCCCCTCCCTTCACAAAACCTTACCCCTTGCTTTGATAATTGAAGGATTGAGATATCACTTTACCTCATTATATATTTCAATTTTAATACAAATTATTTTGCAAAACTTGAAACATTATGAAATTCATCATGAAAGCTGTTAACCTTTTTATTAGCTTCACATCAATTTAACCATAGTAACATAAACAATTTTACACAATCTTACTTGGTGTTCTTGTCATCAGTGCCTTCTGGCAAAATTCCAGATAGATTCTTGAAGATAAAACAAGCAACACGAATCCCTACAAAATTTAACGTAATTATCAAGTCACACAAGTAGTAAACAAAACCAAACCCCCCCTTCTCCAACTCTTCCAGCTTTTAAGTTAAATTTTTTAAAGATGAAGATGAGTGTATTAGTTTTAGCTAGCTGCACTTTTTTCTACCTCATTCCGTGACATCTTTGTTTAGGATACTTTCAATAACCCTTCTCTTAGCAGGTGTAACATAATTTCAGTGAGCATAAAGGTGCATTTGTCATAGGTGAGTTGGTTAAAAAACTTTTAGTTATTTTGACTTTGTACGTAAAGCTGTGTTGAAGCCAATTGTGGAGTTAAGTTGTAGAATGTACATTCACTGTCTAGCCTGAGAGCGGGTCTGGCTATGTTTTTTGACTAATACCAGCAAATATATGAAGTCATGTGTCTGAAGAGATTACACTTGCAACAATATAACAGGCACTACATGATGAGATCATGTGATAGCTGCATGATTACAGATTTCACTGTAACCCGAGGGTTTCCTAAAAAAATTGGACTAGCTAAACAACACCACAATATGGCAATTGACTTTTGTTACATATGCTGAATGGTAGAGCAAAAAAAAGATGATCATTCTATCCAAGCATGCTGATCTAGCATCTGCAAAATGATGTCTCTCTAAATATAGCAAAGTTGAGCTGCCTACTGGTGGTAAAATGTAATCATGAAGTGTGGTTTATAATTTGTATGAATTTAATCACAACCTGCCCATTGCCTAGCTTAGGTGGCAAGCAAGCCATACACTAATTCGAAATTTTATATACATAATATAAGAGAATGTACGAATTGACATATTGTGTATTCTAGCTAATGTAGTATTCTATTTAATGCTACTCTATCCACAAAAAAAACCCCAAAAATTCAATATGAAAGAATGACAATGGTAATAGAATTGGAACTATTTTCCCACTTAGCAATACATCAGGAATAAAATATATACATACATTATAGGTATTTCTCAACCTTACCCTACAATTTACAGTTAAAATAGCCACATTTTTTGTTACCTGGTGTATGTTCTGAAGTAAATGCCGAGAATAGTTCCACTGGCAAGGATATTGTGCCTTCAGGTTCCCGTAATACCTCCAATTCTTTCCCAGATTTCATGTAATTTTCAGGTGAGAAATCTCTGACATCCATAACTACATGTTAAAGCATGTTCAAAGTTCATAATTACCACTAGTTAATACCTGCAATCAGTTATAATCCAGTGATCAGATATCTGCATCTGACCCCTTCACATCTCAACAAATCATCCATAAGAGCTCATGTGAAAATAACTCTGATATATATCTGTCTAATTTTGGGAGTGCATCCTTGTTTGAAGTATGTCAAAGCATTTGTAGACTACACATGACCACTGAACCATATTCACGAAACATGTCTACATACATGCATAATCTCCACACATCTACATATAGGTACTAATACACTCCATCTATACACACAACTTCTCAAAGATACAATCCAACACCATACGGTACAAAGGCATTAGTTTCTGAGGTGCTCACATAATACCAGCCATATTTTCTGAATGGTTGAAAATTTTCCTTGATAAGGGTTCAACGAAATGCTTAGCATGCTCTAGAGAATCCTAATCATAAAAAAAATTAAAAGGTGCTGGTTAGGTAAATAATTCTAAATAAAGCACATCGAAATTTGTCAACAAACTTTTGTGCAATACCTTTACCAACATGCCACCTAAAAAGAGAATGCTACATTTAATGAAAGCTAGGATGCAAACACAGCCAAGGATTGATGAACAGGCTACTGTATCTTCTCCTCACCTGTATACTAATGACCTCTACTGGCATCACTCTTCTCCTATTTCTTCTTATCAACCTCTTCCTTCTCTCCTTCTTCCTCTATACAACTTATTGGTTCCTCTGCCACCCCTACCGATTTAGAGATCACTGAAGAAATCTTGTTGGATGAGCATATACAAGATTGGACAATCACATTAATTTTATCCTGAGATGATCTGATGTCCTTAGCTATGACTCTCTGCCATTCGCAAAGGCATGATGATAGGTGAAGCTGCAGAAATTATTGGCTCATTGCTTGATAGAAGTGAACAGACAATTAGGGAATGGAAAAAACCTCTTTTTCACTATTCAAGGTACTTTTACAGATCGTTTGCAAGGAAAGTACCAGAGGCACGGCTTACTTTGGAAAAATGAGGAGATTAATGAAGCAGCCAATGATTATGTTCATTCAATGTTGTTGTCAAGGGAAAGCCGAGTATGACTGCTTTAAGATTTTCTCGGTGGGTAAATACGACCCTTCTCTCTAACAGCATCCTTGATCCTGGATATCCGAGCAAAATACGTTTACAAACAGCCAGATGTTGGCTGCATGAGCTGGGGTTCCAAGCTTTAGACAAGAAAAAAGGTGTCTACATAGATGGACATGAGCATCCCGATGTCGTACACATTGCAAACGGTTTCTGAGGCTGTTAGTTGATGTGGCTTTTTGACCAAGGAGTTAGCACCAATGATGATCCAAAAGCTGCATTTCCTTGATGATATACAGTCACCCTCCTTGACGCGTTGTGAAAATAATATCTTCATTTTTCATGATGAGTCAGCCTTGAATGCAAATGATGAATCCTTGCAGTGGGGTAGTCCAGAGAGTCTAATCATTCGCGCAAAAAGCCGAGGATCAGGCAATATGGTCTCTCATTTTATAACAGATAAAGATGGATATCTTTGTATGACTCAAGAACAATAATATTGTTCTTGATGTTGCAAAACTGAATAATCCAGGTATCATTACAGGTGCTCGACAGTGCTTGGAATATGGAGAATTGCGTGATGGATATTGGACTGGAGATAAATTTATTAAACAAATGAAAAAGGTGGTGAAGATAGGAGAAGCTATATTGGGTTTTCAACCAAAGTGGTTGCCATATGGCCTTTGCTGACAATTAACTGAATGTAAATCGCATGAGTGACGAAGAAGGTGGTCGTCAACCTTTAAAAGTCCCTCTTCAAGCTGTTGCCAAACTAGTTTAATCTTCCTCAACTCAGTGAGATAATGTGCCATAGCAATTTTTTCAACCTACTAAACTGCCTCAACCCAATGTGATATTGGTCCAGTCTGTGTCCCAATTGAGCTATTGTTATAATCTACTTCACTTCCTCAATCCAGCCTAATGTTCTTCCAGTGTACGGCCCCATGTATCTTTTCTCAGCCTTCTTCAACACAGTATGATATTTATCGAGTGTGTAGCACTATGGAATTATTATCAACTAAAGTACCCCAAACCAGAAAACTATGTTGTAAAAGATTGGCTATATCTTTGTTATTCTTGTTATTAGATTTTGATATCTGCTGCTATTGACAATCTTAGAAGCATATCAAGGGTAAGTATGCCATAGTTTCCAGTGCATCATTTGTTCACTGCATGATGACAACTGAAAAAATGTTATTCAAATGGTTAACCTATAATTATATGTACATCATTATCAAAGTTTGCAAAGTTCAGTGTTCTCATATGTAGTTCCCAGGCCACATCCATACACATCATGGAGGTGTATGTTTTCTTCTAAATATTTAAGGCAACAAGCACTAATTTAAATGTAACCAGGCAATAGCCGAGTGTTACAGCTAATAGCTACAGCTGTGATGTATGAGGTATTGGTGCATGCATTGGCCAATTTGACTGACTCTATTAATTCTAGAATATTGTAAAGTGCATACTCAGCACACTTTATAAAGCTCTACATAGACTATAATTATTGGTTGGCTATACAGTTCATAGCAGTACTGGCACATGATGTTAGAATACTGTACTTCAGGTTGAGGTAAGTATAATTCTATGCAGAATATACTTTGTAGTTGGTATCAGATGGTCTTATCTTTTATCTCAGGGAGGTGATACTGAGGCTGGTGTGCGTGCCTTAATTTTTTTGGATTCATTTGCTCTCAGAGGATATAATTCAAGTTTTGGGAAAGTATCTAATGACATCTTTAGTAAGGGAATAGTTTTGTATTATAAATCTGTCTTTATATAATATACAATATCACAATATGCATGGTGTGTTTTAGCCGGTTAATTATAGTAGTATAAAAATTAAGTGGGTTCATATTAAAGTACTTTTGGTCAACTCTATATTCTTGTTTACCATCTCTAATTTTGGGGTAATTATCTAGCCAAATAACACATTGGTCAAACATTTTCTTTTATAAGGTGCACATCACAAGCAATATAATGAGGGTAGAGCACAGAAGCATTATTCACACTGGTAGCTCTGGTGGTCCGGTCAGTCCAGATTTGTCCCTACTACGTTTACCAGCACATTACTAATTTTGTGAGTGTGGTCATTAGGAGATGAATGCACATTTTTGTGCTGTTTACGCCAGCTAGTGATTAACAGCAGTTAACAACATTCAGTAAAAGTACCTGCATTGCAAAAAAAAAGTTTGAACAATTTGGTTTTCACAAAAATTTCATGGATAAACTTACCAATAATAGCATGTCCTTGAATAATAGATGCTGCTGGGTTGCTATATACCCTTGAAGAGTAAGCACAGCTCAAGTGTAAATACAAGGTCCCCTCAAATAGTAGGCACAGCTAGTAAGCTCAGAACTTGGGAGTAATCAAGGAAATAATTTGATGTTGCCAATGATTTTGTAGGTGAGGGTGATGTAGACAAGAGTTTTAATAACTTCCTGACACAAATGTGCAAAATCAGTATTACCGATATCAGCATGAATCAGAGGTGGCTCTGGCTGTTTGAAACATCAGAGTAGTAACTGGGTGTGCTCTGGGTGTGGCTTTACTTTAATTATTGCACACACAACTGCAGAATGAATTTCATCTTGGTTTGGTTGATGTATGAACACTTGAGATAGAAGTTTAAAGTTTTCTCCCTAAGGAATTTAATCTTAGTATTCACAATGATTACATCTAGCTCATGGAGTATCTATGTGAACAGCACGACTGAAAGATAACACTCACATTAGGCTAATCAAATCCTTTCATCATGAAATAAGTTTTGTTTGTACTAGCATACTATTTCAGTAGCAGTGATATGCTTGAAATTTTTTCTTCTTTGTATATATATATAGCAAGAGTCTAGTTATTTCCTGGCTAAATGGCCTATTGAGACAAAAATCTTGTTTCCATCTAAAACAATTATGTCAAAATTTTATAATTCTTTTTAAAGACATATAATTATATGTGCTTTATTTAGTAATGTGGACACCTGTTTGAAATTAACTACCTGTTTTATGGTTCGAAGTGGGTAATATTTGTTACATCTAAAAGACAAAAAAATTGTCCACTGGTATATAGATGGCTATGCTTTATTCACAAAGTGAATCAAAATAGCTACAGCGACTAGAGACAATATGAAATTATTAATCAATTCAAAGATCCTTATGAAAATAGCTACCATCTTCATTGATCACATTGAATGTGAAACATTATTTTCATAGACACCCTCACCATAGTAAGTATGCACTTAAAGTTAAAGGCTACAGCTAACAGTGGAGTAGGTTCCTAGCATTATAAGTAGTATGATATATGTGATGGAGCTATCACATACTGAAAACTCTCCAAATACTTATTTGAAACATGAAATTAGTTGCTAAAAACGTAGTACTACTCTATCTTGTCAACCATAGAGTTTACTGTTTGGCCTTATTCAAAATTGGTTGCTTTCGTCTGCTGCATTATCACAATAAATTTTCATCTCTACAGCTGCTCTACATTCTTACTAGTATTCTTGTGGTTTATCGCCAAAGCAAAAATTTTTTTTGGCAATGCATTATTTTGGTTTAAGTATGTTGGACTAATAATTTATAATTATCACAGAATTTCCTAGAAACTGTGAGTGATCCTTTAACTGTCAATTTTCAATACTCAATAATAATAATTATATCACAAGCTATCCGGCATTAACTCCTAATTATTTTTCAGTACTCTGACATGTGTATAATTTATATTTAATTGTATATCTTTCATAGTTTGCGAAAATAATATTTTATATTTTGAAGGTTGATGGACCAGTATATTATAAGGAATATATTTTATTATTATGTCACCATGGCAATGGTTGATTTCATCGATATGGATGAATTAACTGCCATGCCCCCTAAATTTAAGAAAATGACAGATGCAGCTTTCAAAATGTGTGGCCACACTGTAGTAGTCAAGACCGACACTTCTATAGAGAGATAATTGGGCTAGTGGATGTTAAGTGGTGTACCACAGATGAATGTGGGCGTTGACCTCAAACTGATAGAACTCACTAACTAACAGTCATATGAAATTGTCAAAGCAGATACATAATAGTAAGAACTATAGAAAAAATATGGTTATTGTGGACTTTTAATTGATAAATAAATAAATAAATAAAATAAAATATAGAATAAAATGGGGAAACCACCCCCACCACACAGATCAATTTGGGCGTTGACCTCAAACTGATAGAACTCACTAACTAACCATCATATGAAATTGTCAAAGCTGATTACATAATAATAAAAAGCAACACTTAGAACTATAGAAAGAATATGGCAATACAATTATTGTGGACTATTTAATTGATGTCTGATACTCGCCGATGAGATTTAAAATCTTAGAATAATTCTGTATTAGTTTTTCCAATGCTATTCCAGCCTGGCGTCCTATTAGGTAACTTTCTGGCTTTTCTAAACTAATTTTGAAGGCATGTTCATGAAGGAAATACTCCAGCTGTTGTTTTTTTCATCTCGAAAGGGTGTTTGGACAACTCCTCTTTCACATCATCGACTTTCATTTTGGTGTGATATCATCCCCTCTGTTTAATGCATGATACATATTTTGTAGGAAAGCCAATTTCTATGACAAAATTGGTACCCAATCAAATAGATCATTACGTCAGAATTCCCTGGGGAATGATGATTGATGTCCTTAACCCATTCACCGTCAGGTTTAGGCAGCATTTTTTTTTAATTGGACTCGGGTGCAAATAAAAATCAATATTAAATCAGGAATGCACTAAAGTCCCTAGCAACCATGGTTGATGGGATAGCATTGGTGTCGACAATCACTGTGGTCAGCTTAGGTTGCTAAGCAACGACCACAAATGATGAATATCATTATGTACTTACAGCCTAATGAAAGCTGACTATGCTAGACAATGCAACATACGATTATATATATATATAATATATATATGCACACACTCATTGTACACACTCAATGTATTCACATAACTTGCATAATATATATTTTTAATTTTTTAATATTTATTTTCTGATGAAAATATTGTTATCAAGTTGGTGTTGTATGAACAATTATTTATTACATCTTCCCTGTTCATCTTCCCATAACTTCCCATAACTGGACAAAAATAGCAACAAAAAACATGCATATACAAAACAACAGCCATTTAGCACACACATAGAACAGAGAGAAAAATGGAAATACCATAGAAAGTAAAATTTAAAAAAAAGTGAAGCAAAAACTAGGAAACTACTTGGTGAAGTCTACCATGGAGTGGTACTTGAAAAAAACAGTCCCTCTTTATGACACACAGTGGTACTTTGCAGTGACGGCAAATAAGTGGTCTCATGGCTGTTTGAGATTCCTGACATGTTTCCAACTGCTACACAGACAACACACCTCTGCTGTTTTTCAGTTAGTGCTGACCAATGCCCTTGAAGCGTGGTGTTCAGCCGGTCTAGACGCTCGTTATGAACTGAGCGAGGGCAGCCAGCACGCTGACATGAGCAGAAGCATACCACTAGTTCCTTAGCAACCGGAAGGTAAAAAAATCTCTCTTCCTGTAAACACTGGCAAGGTGATCTGCTCTGCGGTCATGAGCCAGAATGCATGCCTCAACCATATACGCAAACACCCTCTTCTGGAGAATTAGAGGAGGGACTATCAAAGGTACTAGCTGAGGAAACAGTAGAAGAAGCAAGAGACTGAGCTAAAGAAATGCTGGTAGGTGAAGTTCCAGAAAGACAGAGAGGACTAGCTAAAGGCAGAGCAGAACTTGAAGCACTAGAAGCTATTTCACTACCACTACTCTGACAAACTCGAGCATGACGAACACTCCTAGTGCTATGACTAAACTGAACAACTGGTCGTGAAGGAGTGCATACTTCACTAGAAGAGGACACAGAGTGCGAGGTTAAAAATAAAGGAGGGCATTACGATGGAACAGACGATGATGATGATGGAAATAGTATAGGAGTGTGACTACAGACGTCACATAAGTCATAGAACCTGATGCAGAGGTTACACAATACAGTTGCAGATACTGGTAGGAACAATGGAGAAGATGATGAAGCAGCCATCACAGCAATAGGAGGGCTAGCAACAATAGATTGTGTCAGAGTTGATGAAGCTCTGTCAGCTGCCCAATCCATAGCTTCATGCTTCAAACCTGAAGGGGATAAAAGAAATTGGCCTCAAATAATTTTACCGCGCAACAAGGAAACTAAAGAGCATTGTAGCTCCATGCTCTGCTTTGCTAACAACAAAACTAGCCATAGCTAAACTGTAGCTAAACTGACTGTAAATACCTTCTTCATCGCTGGTATTCTCATCTCCATCTAGATCGTCACCTCGAGTGAAAGCGCTAAGCTTCCTTGAAGGTAGGTCATCAGCAACTATTCTGCCAAGCCATAGCAGAGCTTCACGGTCAACACGGCTCTGGCCAAGGTAGGATGAGATGCCATCGCCTTCTTGATCACTGCTTTCATCCTCAGAAAGTCCAAAATCGTCGCCCTAAACCTGAGAAATAACTTTATCCAAGGACAGTGGAACGGCCATCTTTTACACGATTAGAAATTCTGAATGGGTCCGACTTTTCAATATTACTACCCTAGTTACCGAACGTCTATTGCCTTTATATTCGGTACGATCGTAGGGGAAGAAGGTGTCTGTGAACGGTACGATCGATTTTTTATTGTTTTTTTAATTTGATAAACAACTTTTTGCGTATATATACGCTTGTGACAGTGAGTGGGTTAAGGAGCAAGTTCTGTTGCTCTGGTCTATTGTGAGTGATGGATATAAACTAGACCAACACCATATTGGGTTGAGGCAGGTTGAAGTATTTGTGTCATAATAACTCTTAGATATTTATACTTAAAGGTTTATCTTGAATATGTCAATGATCACATGATTTAAACATTAATGAGATATAGGATGGGATATAATGTATGTGTTTCTGATGGATAGGGCCCCTTTTTTTAATGAATAGCATCAATGGTGGCAATATTAGATATTTTATCTTTAATCCTTAATATACTTTCACCAATTTGGAAATTTTCAAGAATTGGACAACTTGACAGTGGATTCAGCAAGCGATTTAGGCTAACATTATTAGACTGTTGAAAGTGTACACCAACCTAAAGTATATTTCCCTTACTTACTTCACTAATTTCTTGAGGTAGAGGCTCTCCATACATCTGTAGCAAGACCTGCAGAGACTCCTTGGAAACTCCACCATTTAATAAACTTGATACAAATGCTGCACAACAGAAAAATTCAATTAAAAATAATACTCTGTAATACCATACTCCATATCAAACAATAATAATAAATTAAAAAAATTAATACATATTCAAAAGAAGAACAAAAAATTTAATGTTTAATTAAAAATGGATGGATTTGTTGAAATAGAAAGGAAACAAGACTGTACTCAAATGAGCACAGTATATACACGACTTTGTCAAGAAGCACTCCTCCAATACCAAAGCACCTCCTGACTAAGCCTATAATTATACTGAGGTAGCCTAGAGTAGGAACATGAAGTACTATGTGTTAAGTAGGTTTTAGTTATGTATATGTGATGTTAATGTGACAAGTAAGGTTATTGGCTAAAATATAATACAGGGCACACACTGACCTCATGGAAGACTGTTATGTGACTTAATGAGCAAGTTCTTGTGTGCTTGTTGAATTCTTAATTAATCGTATCCAAAAGAGAGTATTGGGATATCAAGGAAAAGAAGACTCTTTCAGGAGAGTAGAACAGGCAAGGAAATAACTGAATTGCAAAGTATGGATGGTGGTTCATTACATTTAGTAGCAGAGAAACTGAACTTAACCTAGTTGATTAAGTTGAGTGTTTATCTTATAGCCACCAACGCTAGGCTTCTTGGCTGGAAATCTTCACCAGCCATCCCTTTGATTCATTTCCCAAGAATAATGTTTAGTTCATTGTAACAAATTTTAAAACTCTATATATAACTAATAGCTTTCTCAGTAAGCACACTGAGAATTATGGATTAATGACTACAGTAAAGTTATGCAAATCCATCAGGTATGTCAATGGAATTACTTATTCTTAATTGATGACAGCAGTCGAAACTTAGAGCGTATGTAAAAGTAGTGAAATCTAATTAATCCACACCTTGAACTAGATTATTGATGTTTTTTATGGTAGAGGATTATTCCAAAGCAGTGATAGCATGCTAAGTCAGTTCAGCTCTTATATTGCAAACACAAGTCTCTATTTTATTGAGAAATCTTCCTGTATTGTACCGAATCGAGAAAAATGCTAGTTGACTGAAGTGCATTGAACAATTTGAAAATATTGCTACTGATTTTATAATAAATGAATCTTCCAGATCATAACATTGAATATGTAATGATATATATATATTAATACAAGGTATTAGAGAAGAACACCACATTTTTGGCAGGTTTAATAAAGGACTCAAATAGGATGGAAGTTGTTTTTGTGGGCTAAGGGTGTTCAAATTCAGCATAAAAAGACACTGCCAAAGTTAGAATATAAATCTTGTTTAGTGAGTGATTTTGGTATTTACAATTTGCTATCAACCAAATATAGCAATTGCTACAGCATACCCAATACAAGACAAACAAAATTAAAAGTGAAATGTCAAAAAAAAAAAAATTACACAAGAATTTACCAATATTGATAAGACAGATTTACCTACTTAGATAGTGAACACCAATATTATACTTCTTATTAAAGTCTGTATCATATTTGATGTTGATTATTTAAAAAGATGCATAAGATTTATATAATTATAATAAATATTATATATAATTATTCTGCTTGATAAAATTGTTTATTTGTTTCTTGACAATACTTTTATTTTTATTTATTTTAATAAACCTATCCTAATGTGCAACTACTCATTTATCTCTAACAGACAGAATTTACTGTTACTATCTAGCTATATACCATTTGAGGTACCATCTCCATCTAATGTGGATGTAGTTGCCTCCACCACAGATGTGGTCATCATAGTGGTATCAACTTTCCCTGTGTTATCATCGGCAAGCATACTGAATCTGTCAGCAGCTAGGTTTAATACTGCATACCCTACTCTGTTTGTCTACAAAGTTTTACCTATTTTAATGAATCCAGAAACATGCTAGTCTATTAAATCTATTGGATAATTTGGAATTTGCTGCTACTGACACTACAAGAATGGATTATTTGCTGAGGTTATAAATGGGAAGATAGAATATATATACATATATCCTAGAGTTAACTTCAACTTTTTTAAAACAATTTTGATGAATGTTCAACATTAATAAAGGATTTATTTAGTACGTGTTTTTCATATCTGCAAATTTAAATAGAATTCAAACGAATATAGATAGTGTACAAAAAATATAAAAATCTATCCTGAGTATTGAATGACAAGCAAACAAAATTAAAAAAGCTAATGAACCAATTAATTATGTCCATCACCATTCTCTGTCAGCCATGCAGCCAGTTCTCAACTACCAGTGCAGCAATTTTATATGGGACAACTATGGCAGAGGATATTTTGAGGACTAGCTGGAGTTTATTAGCTCTGGATTTGCAGGATGGCTTATTCCGATAACTTGTAAGAGTTCAAGTCAGCTATTAAATGTTAATCCTCTTTTCACATCTATGCAGTGCAGCTTGGCAAGTTTAGCTTCTAATCTGCTGCCATGTGTTAACTTGTTCATTCTCTTCACTTTGATGACCATTCTTGATTTATGACAGCCAGCATTATTTAGGGTGGATGGACCATTATTTTTTTTCAATTAAAGGGATAAACATCCAGTAATAAATTATATAGAGAGAGATAGGCCATGCATGGCAATACCAGTTTTCTATCTAATAGTAGGCTGTTATTATGTTTCTTTTTCTTAGAAGAGCAGGTTTCTGTATACAACCACTCACTTCTTTGTTAGTAGACAAATGCAGCTGTATGCAATTATAGCTGCAATTAATAAACACCATGATCTTTTCCTTTTACTCTTGGGAATCTAAGGAAATAAAGCGTGTGCTGAATCAGACTAGCAGCTAGGTTTAATATTGCAACACACTCTGTTGATAAACGTTTACCTATTTTTGCATGTTTTACTTATTCCAGAAATGCACCAGTCTCTTAAATCCATTGGATAATTTGGAATCTTCTGGTACTGATATTAAAAGGAATTGATATAATTATTTGTAAAAAGGAAGAATAATACAAACTCTTATAGATTAAATTCACATTTTATAAAACAATTTGGCTCCATATTTACTACTACTAATAAAGGGATCTAAACAAGATGAAAGTTATTTTTGTGAACATTGGCAAAATAATGTTTAGGCTTGCTAAAAGTGATCAAGTATATGTCTTGTTTAGTGGGTTTTTTTTGCATCGCAAATATAAATAGGGGTCAAACTAATATAGGGAGAGTACCAAAAATATAAAATGTATAAGTTATCTATGTTTGGTATTGAATGGCATGAAAAAGCTAGAGCATGTTGAAAAACCGACTAATTATTACATTATCTTTTCCTGTCAGCCATGCAGCTTATTTTTACCTGCTAGTGCAGTAATTTTATATTAGGAGGAGGTTTTGAGGACTAGCTGGAGTTTTATTAGCTCTTGGTTTGCAGGATGGCTTATTCCATAACTTGTAAGAGTTCACGTCAGCTATAAACTGTTAATCCTGTTCTCACTTCTACACAGTGCAGCTTAGCAAGTTTAGCTTCTAATCTGCTGCTATGTGTTCTCTTGTTCATTCATATACTATGAACACCATTCTTGATTTATGACACCCATGGTGGATGGACCATTCTTTTTTATTTAAAAGGATAAACATCCAGTTAATATATAGACATGCATGGCAATACCAGTTTTCTATCCCACTCCCTATGAGGGCTAGCTTAACTCGCCAATTTTTAAAAAATGGATGAAATGTCAAAAAAAGGAGAAATGGAATGAAATGTCAAAAAAAAGGAGAATTTGCAAATATATAGAGTACCTGGAGCAACAACCTAATACTTGCTATTATTATAAAGAAGCTATATATTTCGGGTGTGCCTTCTTAAATTTGATCATTTCTTCTTTGTTTTTAAATAAAAATAGTGTAATTAAACCCTCAGCTCTAGTCAATCAGAATGTAATATTGCAATGATGTCAATTTATGCATGCATATGTTGTGTACCATATGACATACCATCGCCTTCTGATGTGGATGTAGTCTCCTCCATCATAGGTATGGTCATCTTAGTGGTAGCAATTGTCCCAGTGATTTCTTCCGCAGTGGGTGCATCTGTTTCAGCTGGAGATAAGTAAACGATTAATCTGTAATTACATTATAATGACAATCAAATAGTTCTAAAGCTGAAATAAATCTAGAAAACTAGAAATAATATAAAATTCCATCATGGCGGGAAGGAGGAGGGGATGCACAAAGAGTTAGGGTGAGTATATGTAAGATTACCCTTTCTAAGCAGTAAAACTAACATCAAATACTGCCTCCACTAACTAAACTCTTTCCTCTCACTTTTATTTTTAACTTCACCTACTGAAATGGTCTGGTATAAGGATGACTGGCTATTGTTGGTGATTTGAAAACAAGAATATCAAATCTGGATCCCAATAAATAAACTATATTGCAGGTGAAGGTAGTAAATGATACCCAAGGTTAAAGAATACTCCTGCAAGCAGGTGTCAAATAGTTCTAACTCTGCTCAACATGAAGGCGAAAATATGTTAAAGTTAGTGCTGTATTTTTGGCTGGAAATTTTCATGAGCCACCCCGTTAATTCTCAGAGCATTCTGTGTAGTTCATTTTCATATAATATTAGAGCTGCATAATAACCACTTGCATTATTATTCACAATCTAATTTGTAAAGCTCTATATATCATTTCCATTTTGGCACTGAGAACTAAGGTCTTATAGCATTCCAATTCCAGCTACCTCAATGGGAAGTCAATTAATTCTGCAGTTGATAGCAACATTTGAAACTTATGGTGTTGATTAGTGTTATGTCATAATTATAATCACGAGTTAATCATCTAATGTGGTGTAATCATGTGGTGTTGATGAGGATAGCCTTCTGCATTAAGATATGGAGATATAAGTTGGATCAAATATTGTGAGGGAAAGCGAACACATTTGAAATAAAGATATTATGATGCTAGACATTTACAGTAGGGGTTATCATTGAACTAACTGAACACCACAGTTTTGTCACTGGAATTGGAAAACATGGCAAATTGGAAAAGGTGACAAACTTTAAGGAGATTGATCGATTCATTCTCAAATACGATTGATTGCAGATTATGTTCTTATGTAGAGAATGTCTTTGTTTTATTCCCCTCCAAGAGTACACCTATTAAAATATTTACCCTATAATATAATTTAATAAATATTTAAATTTCCATCAGCTCTCCTCAAATGAACAGACTTTGCAAGTAAAGTAGGCATTATGATCTATCCCTTTCCTAGTTCTGCTGCTGTATGGATAAATTGGCTCCAATTACTTTATCACTATGTGAAGTGCATGGCATATTATAACTAACTAGGAAATGCAACAGAGATGGAATTAAAACACACACACTAAAATGAACTGCTACATTAGCAGTCATCAAGCCACACAGGTTAACAAAAGTTTAAAATACTAGATTATATTTAAGTACTCAGTAAGTGCCTCTTGGTGATGAGTCTGTGTGTGTGTGTGTGTGTATGCATATTATATGTGGATCTGTATGCATCTGTAAGGGTGTGCATACATGTATGCATTAACATAAAATATATAATATTGAATTGACCTGTCAATATGGAGTGCAAAAAATTGTGGAATTGATGTTGATCTTGTTTTAATTCTATTATGACTGGCCATCCATATAGTTGTCTGTTTTTGGTTTTTTGATTGGCTTGTTGTTTCTAAATAGCTGGTATTATTGAGTGGGAAAAACAACTAAACTACTGCTGAACTTTGTTGTAGTACTCAAGCACATTTAAATGATATGTTTTTTATACTTCAAAATAACTATTGTTGACAATAGCTCTATGGCTGTTATTACTTTCCCTTTTCTTAGAAGATCTCTATAAAACCACTCACTTCTCTGTTAGTAGACAAATGCAGCTGTAGGCATTTGTAGCTGCTAATAATAAACACTTTGAACCAGATAGATTGTATGATCTTTTCCTTTTACTCTAGGGAATCTTTACCAAGAACTAAAATCATCTGCTGAATGAGATTAGCAGCTAGGTTTAATATTGCATCCACACTCTGTTTTGTTGATAAAGTTTTACCTATTTTTGGTGTTTCAGTGCAACCGGGGAAAAATTAGTCTCTTAAATGTTATATATTTTTAAAAAGGATGAATTAAACCTATATATTACAAGATAAACTTCACATTTTATAAAATAATTTTCCTGCATATTTACTACTAATAAAGGAATATAAACAAAATGGAATGGCAATGATCTAGGCTGCCACTTTTTTATCCTCAGCCATAGCAGCAACAGTTCCAGCACTACTAACTGCTGTACCTTGATATGACTATCTGGACAGATTATATCACAAACCAGTTGCTTCCATGGCACCATGATTACCCCATCAGGCCTTTTCCCATCAGAACTACAAGGGACCCAATTGTTACATCCTGGAAGGGGCACCTGCAGATTACAATGCCCAGAAGAGGATGTCATTCATGGTGAAATGATGGTAGAAATATCCTTTGGTTCTCTTGCAGCTAAGACCATGCATAGCAAGGCAATCCACGTCTGCTTCACAGTACATGTACTGGCATTATGGGTGTGACACAAAGTGGAGCCCAATCAAAGACCCACAGCAACGCTAATATCGTCATCCATCCTCAATCCAAGGGACGAGATAGGGAGGGTATTTATACATGCTTGAAATAGCCAAAAGCTGCACTTGAGCCGCATTATCGCAGCAGGATTAAGGCATACTGACCAGAAATGAATCTGAACATTTGATTTTGTCCCTAAGAACAGTTGAGTCAGAGTCCACACTATGCAGTGCAGAGGGGTAGGAAGCATTTTGGGATTGGTCAGGCGAAAGTGTGTGTGGGGGAGGGGGATACACGCACCTTATTGAAAAGAAATATCATTGTAATTGATATATACCTGGAATAAACCTAGTTTGAAATAAGTTCACAAGTTCCCGAACATTCGGAGTCGGTGCTCTTTGTTCCTCACAAATTCATTTGCAATTGTGACTAGATCAAGGCGATCCAAAGCTTCTTTGTAAATGTTTAGTATCATTAGATAATTAAGTCTATCCTGATTCATAGTACTTCGTAAGTATATTTTTATTCTTTTCATGCAGGTAAAACATCTTTCACTTGCAGCATTCATAGCATGCATGACAAGGATTAGATGGACAACCCAGCATATCTGCTTAAAAAATGCACGTTGACCATCAGAAAGATTGCGAAGAAAAGTCAAGATATCTTTCAGTGTTACAGTTCCTTCTGACTCACGTGAGCTAAAACTTGAACTAAAAGCTTGAAGTTGAGTCGAAAACTCACTCTTATTGAATTCATCTCCATAAAAGGAAACAACTTCACTTAACTCAGCGGTACAATCCTTTTTATTACAGGCAATTCTTCAAGATTTTGGTAAACAGCATATTCTGGCTGATCAAAGCAATCTTGAATTGCTGATATGGCCAAGTCTATAGCTTCAAAGTAAAAGCAACGATAATAATCTTCAACTGCAGTGTACTGATGATATTCTCCTGTTCCATTCAAATGCTTTGGAGCTTTTTGATTCCGAAAAACTTTATAAAAATGGATCATTTCGGGACTCTTGGCATCCATGCCAACCTGGCTTGGTCTAATACCCGGACAACTGACAGTGGTTTTGTTCCATTCCCTGGCCATTATCTACATTAGTGGTTCTTTCCTATGCACTTTCATTCATCTTGCACTGTAGCTATTTATTCAAGATCTCTAAAGGATTGTACTCCACTTATTTTTATAGGTTAGCTATTATTATCTGGTGTTTTTAATTGTTGTATTAATATGTAACTCGGATAAGACGAATAAGACTAAACCAAGTTGGATGATTGGATTAAGGCCTTGTGTAAACATCTCTAGTGTACAGCTCGGTTAAAATAAGTTAAAACTAGTTATTTACTTTGAAATGGATCATAAATACATTGTCCTGATAATGCAAACTCTATTTGCCTTTATTGCTGGTGGTTGTTACAGTAACATAATACAGTGTCAGTGACCACATGAACAAGGTGGCTGGCATCACTAGATGCCATGATTGGCAGTGCTGAATCAGCTTATAGTCCTGGATTCATAGTCTAAATTGTGAAAAATGCAAAAAATCTCAGACTGGACTGTCCTACCATGGATGGTTGGCATGTAGCTATGATAGAGACGTCTTATTAGTAAGATAGCTACTATAGCTATATTATAGCTGTGATGCAGTAAAGATAAAACTGTATAGCTAGCTATAATGCTTAGCTTAGTTTTAAATAGATATATACCTCTCATCTTTGCCTTTTCCAAATTTCCGTTTTGGAAACTTGTAGAGCCTGGAATTCCAGTCGCTCACTATAACACTAAAATAGCACGCGCAAAAATTTAGCGGCGTGGTTTGGTGGGCTTCATTTGAATTTTGAAATAAGACAACTGAAGAGAGCTGGCTGGAGAAGAGTCTGAGAGTGCTCCCAGTAAAGATTAGAAAGTTGCTTGATAAATGGAGGTTGGTATTGAAACTTTGGTCCGGCAGCTGCCGGGTCTGCCGGACTAGTTCCTACCCCCCTGCAGTGGAGAACTTAGGAGACAGGTATCGGAGAGATCAACCACATGAGCTCCTGGGAAAGGGCATAAGATGGTTCCTCTCAAAACTGCATCATACCAAATGATCTCGGACTTGTCTTGTTCAAAATTAACCAAAACTTTTCAGTTTGTTTATTAATTTAGCTCTAGATTATGAATTATATCTTCCATTGAGCCACCCAGAGTGGTGTCATCTAGAAACGTGGTGTCATCTATAAACATTACACACAACTCTGATGACAACTGAGTGCAGTTATGATGGAGTGAAAAACAAAAAAGGAGAGGACCAATAGATCTCCCTGCTGCACCACTTCTGCTGATTGCAAGGACTTGTCACCCCAGAACAAGGTGGTGAAGCATGTACAGAATGAATAAAAGGGTAGATTACAGGTGCTATGGTATAGACAGCTTCCAACATCTTGTATTTTCACATGGAATTGAAAGCATTTTTAATGTCAAGTTTTACTACTGCATGGTCGGGTTGGAGGTTTAAGAAACTTCCTGGTGGCAAGATTAGCTGCTTTGCCTCATCCCACACCCTCGAATTTCAAACCCAGCTACCTGGGTGTTAGCACGGATGCCATGTCCTTGCTTACCATGTTCCCAGCTACTTTGGTCACTAGCCGACAGAAGCATGCATCCCCTCATCCTGATGGGTCCATCCTACCCACCTCTTATGTCTTTCCTGTACCATTGACTCTTACAGAAGGGGATTTTGCTTGAACAATCAGTTCCTTCCCCTGCTGGTTGGCTGGTGTTCCTGATGGTTTAAGACAACAACATCTCAATGACATGCTGAAGCACCCCAACTGAATGCTCCTCCCATTTCTCTATCTTAGCTGCCTTCCCTACCATGGTCCTAGAGGGAAGAATTCTTTCTGTCCATCCTTTGTTTTTTGGGACTCTCCTACTGCCTCTAGAGAAAAAAAGTGGTGGGATTAGACCCATATTATATGATGGGACTATAGGAGAGGAGAGTTTTAAGACTTGCTCGGATTTATTAGCTCTTGGTTTGCAGGATGGCTTATTCCGCTACTAGTACAAGTTCAAGACAGCTATTAAGAGTGAATCATGATCTCACTTCTATGCAGTGCAGCTGAGCAAGTCTAGCTGCTGCTAGGTATTCTCTTGACCATTCTCTTCACTATGACAACCATCCTTGATTATGTCAGCCTACATTATTTAGAGTTGAAGACCCATTCTATTTTTAAATGGTCGAACATCCAGTGAATATATAGACATAGATCAGCCCTGCATGCCAATACCAGCTTTCCATCCAAATACACTAAGAGGGCTAGATTCACCCGTTAATAAAAAAATGAAATGTCAATTAAAGGAATTAAACGATGTACATCACAATACCTGGAGCAACAATATTATACTTGGTATTATTACAAAGAATCCAAAGAAGCTATATATTTCTGGTCTACATTCTTAAAAAATTGATTTCGTCAAAAAAATATGTTTCTATTGTGTAGCTAATTACTCTTTCAGCTCTAGTCAATCAGAATTGAATGTTGCTATATATGACAAAGATGTCAATTTATGCATGCATATTTTGTGTACCAGATGCCATACCATTTCCTTCTATTGTGGATGTAGTCTCTTCCATCATAGGTGTGGTCATCATAGTGGTGGCAATTGTCCAAGTGGTTTCTGCCACAGTGGGTGCATCTGTTTCAGCTGGAGATAAGTAGACAAATAAGCTGATATTACCTTAGAAATGACAACCAGGCAGTTCTAAAGCTGAAATAAAGCTACTATACCATCTGCAGGGCAGGGAGGGGGGAATACAAAAAGGGTTAGTATGAGTATATGTTGGATTACCCTTCTTTAACATTAAAACCAGCGCTCAATACTGCCACCACACTAACTAATTTTATTTCCTCACACTTTTATTTATATTTTTAACTTCACTTACTGAAATGGTCTAATATAACAATGACTTGCTATTCTTGGTAATTTGGTTTTCTAATGTGGTACCGAACAGACAACTTTATTGCAGGTGAAGAGAGTAAGTGATATCCAAGATGAACTAATACTTCTGCATGCAGGTGTCATGTACTTTTTTAAATAACCTATTCTCAGCATGAAAAGAAGGAGAAAATATATTAAAGCAAGAGCTGTGTTTTTGACTGGAAATTTTCACTAGCCATCCTGTTCATTTTCAGAGTATTCGGTGTAGTTCATAGTGTCATATATTAGAGCTGTATAACATCCACTTGCTTTATTATTCATAATTGATATAAAATATTTCTCTATTCCTAACTGCTTTAATTTGTCAGTGAAAATATAAGTCTAAATATAACTAAACAAAAGTTATAGAATCCAATACCATTCACTGCAATGGTAATTTAATTAATTTTGCAGTTGATAGCAAAAATTGAAATTAATGGTGTAGGTTAATGTTGTTATAAGGCGTAGCTAAATGATAATTTAAATCATCTAATCATGTTGTGCTCACGAGGAGAGAATCATGAAAATATGGAGGTAAGAGTTGGATCAAATTATGTGTGGGAAAGAGAACCCATCTGAAATCTAAAAAGGTATTATAATGCTAGCCATTCACAGAAGGGGTAGCTAACCATTGAACCCACTGAACTCTACAGTTTTGTCACTGCAATTGGAAAACTTGGCAAATTGGAACAGCTTACAAACTTATAATGAGATTGATGGATTCATTGCCTCAAATAAGTTTATTCGTGATTATGTTCTTATTGTAGAGCATGCCTTTGATTTTTTTCCTCATAGATTGGCAGCTATTAAAATGTTTCCCCTATAATATAATTTATAAATATTTGGATTTCTTCATCTCTTCTTAAAACCAATGGATTTTGTAAGTATATAATCGGTCCATTCTTTCCTATCTCTGGATCTACTATGTACCTCCAATTATTTTATCACTATGTTATTATATGTATTTTTTATGAGAAGTGCATGGCAAATAATTAACTCAGAAATACAACAGAGATTAACTTTTTTTTTAACTCTAAAATGCATCTACTACATTAGCAGTCATCAAGACACTCAGGTGCTACACTTATCAATACTTGTTTAAGTACTCAAAAGTAATGTGTGTATGACTCTATGTATGTGTGTGTATGTATGTGTATGTCTGTATGTATCTGTGAGTGTCTGCACCCATGTGTGCATGTAATTAATAATATATAATTATATTGAATTGACCTATCAAAAGAAATGCACTATAGTTTTTTTTTAAAGAAGTCACTATTGAAAATTATATACCACTATGTATAAATAATTATTGTGGTATAGATGGTCTTCTTGTTTCCATTCTGATATGAGTGGCAATCTAAAGCGCTTTTTTAACTGTTTTTGTTTGAATTTTCGGGAGAGTTGTATTCTTTATGTTGATGTTTCTAGATATCATTATTGTCATGTGCGTTCTGTAATGAAAACTTCAATGAGGTCTAGAACCTATCATGTGCACATTCTTCTTGGCCTTGAAGGAGCTCTGGCTAAGATTTGTTCAGCTACATGTGAATGTGCTGCTGGGTAAATCTTCTCTCCCTCAGTATCTAATAATTGCTTTAGTATGGTATTTTTGACACCTGCAAGATTTCAGTTGAAAACGAATTTCCTTCCTGCCCAGCATGGTGAGGAAAAGGAAGAGGATGTGACACCTATTACACCTCTACCTTGCCAATGGAAGCCTCCAAAAAAGCGAAAGGAGAGTGCATTGCCTATGTCTGAAGCTAGCTTTGAAAAGCATGACTATATATGCAAGACCTGAAAAGCAAAGATTTAAGCAGTTAGAGGAGTTTGACCCAAGACCGAATGAGTTTAGAGGAACTGAACCTTCCCGAACTTTTCTATAAGTTAAAAGGGGTACAGTTGTGGCATTTCTCTACTTTTTGTTCCTCAATACAACAATCATCCCACCACCATCATCATATAATGTACCAAATCTGATTGAAGGACATAATTATGCTTTCAAGCAGTCTTCAAGTTACTGAGGCTGAGGCTCGAGAGATTGAAAGGAACACTCATGAACAACAAAATGTCTCCTCTTTGGTTTTCTGTACATAGATATCTTATCACATCTTCTAATTTTAGACATGTTTTAATTCGGAAATTAAACACTCCTCCTGATAGTTTAGTCCTCCATATTATTCAGCGGAAGAATTTCTCAACAGCAGCAACACGATATGGCATTGAGAATAAACAACTTGTACTGAAGGCTTATCGATACTCTCATGGTCATCTTGACTTAGCTGTGAGTCCATCTGGTTTCCTGATCAACAAAGACTCCCCTGCCTACGAGCATCACCTGATGGAGCTGTTTATGATCCTTCAAACCACACAACAGCCATTTGGTTTTGGAGATCAATTATCCATATCTTCATAGAAATAGTACACCTCAGAAGCATGTGGCACTTCTAGTTTTTGCTGCAAGTTGGATTGGAGACCTTGGAATTAAAGAGCGTAATCAGTACTATTCACAAATGCAGGGACAGATGGCCATTGGTGAACGACCATGGTAGCTATATACACCAAAAAAGGACTGAGCGTCAAGTGAGTACTTTTCAATAAAAAGTTTTGGTTTGATGAGTTACTACCAAAGTTAGTTTCTTTTTATGACATCTGTGTTCCTCCTGAAATTGTAATTCCCATGCATTTTCTTAGAATACCTGCAAGAAATCGTTGTCAGATGTAATAATGTTGACTGTGATAATTTCATGTTATTGTGTTTCAAACTATTGTGTTTCAAACTGTAATAATTTCATGGGTGTAATGTTTCAAACTTTACTGAACAAAGAACAAAACATATATAATCTGAACAACAAAAATTAATAGCTATACCATTTAAACCAAATGGTTCTAAAATTATTTTCATCTGTGTCTCGATCTGACTCATCTGAGTCACAATCAGAAAGCTGTTCGAAATACCTCTAAGTCGCTCGCGTTGTATTCATCAGAACTTGGTACTAGTGCTGGCTTGAAGTTTGTCAAGAATTCCCAAACAAAGACAATTTGGTTGGTATACGAGCCATAGACAAAGGTGGTTTGCTTCAATATGCTGTATGTTTTCATTCTACCAATAGCTCGTTCAACGTGGATTCGAAGAGAAGCTATTTTTCTTCCCAATTGAATCTCGTCTGCTGGCAACTGGCTTCATACATAGAGAAATGTTCAGTTTAATATGAAGTCCCTTTAGCATAATTATCTTTAATAGTGAACCCTCTGTCGAAATAACAAGCTTATCTTGTAGAGTAGTCAGAAAACCACACTCACATGTGTGAGTTCAACATCTGATATGGAGCCTGGCATATTGCTCCATTTGGGCTATATACATGCAACCAAAAATTTCACTGTGTTATGAAGCTTGTACTGACTCCATGTTGAGGAGACTGCATGTGTAAGTCTGAGAGTGTTTCAATGAAAATTTCACTACCATCAATAATAGCGTAAGTTGTTGGAAATTTTTTCTTGAAAGTAGAAGGCAATCTTCCAAGTACTTGATCCACTAAAGGTGGTCAGGGAAAGGAATACCCCTGTCCCTTGGTCTGGTGGGGCGGGGGGGGGGGGGGGGGGGGGGGGGAGGAGGGTTGTCCCAGCCACTCAGACCTCTGGGCTTTCCCTGCGATGCCTAGCTCGCCGTATCTAGTGATTATATAGCCGTACTAGTATCTTCATCATTACAAATAAAGTATATGATCCAAAGAGCATATAGCCAATAAGCAAATACATACTAGTCCGACTCCCGTTACTTTCTAACAAACTCCTTATATAAATTATTTTAGCTCGGCTCATTTTGCTGTCCAATCCAAGTGTTCCATCTGTCTTCGAACCTTCGATTCATCCTTATACATAAGTGATGTAATAGATACTGTACTTTGCTTAATAAACCATTTGTGCTGTCTCGTGACCTTGTGGTTAACCCTGTTTAGGATGAGTCGTTTTCCCATTGAGTTCAGTCAGGGATGATTGCTCTTGTGGTGTTTCAGTATTATTCCCCGACATCTTCCCTTCCTCTAGCAGAAAACAACGTTCTCTTGAGAGACCACGGGATTGATCTGGCCCTTTCCCCAAATCTCCTAGGTATGTACATGAGTTGCACGCAAAGCAACCTTTATCCTCAAGCCTGCTTGTCGTAATCTCTCGAACACTTCCCTTAGATGGGTCAGACTTACTATGTTTGATGTGGACGATAATATCGTCTAAGTGGGCTGCCGCATACTGGTGGGTGTCATGGAGAACCTGGTCCATCAACCGTCGAAAAGTTGATGGGGCAAATTCCAGCCCGAATGGCAAGGTTACAAATTCATATTTACCCCCACAGGGTTATGAAGGCTGTTTTCTCTCTGCTCAATTTCTCCATTGGCACCTGCCGTAGCCTTTGGTCAAGTCCAGGGCGGTGATCCACTCGGATTTTCCTATACCATCGATATGTACCTCGATTCTTGGTATGGGATAGAGATCTGCGAGATTTAACTTTCGAAAGTCCACGCATAATCGTTTGGTTCCATCTTTTTTTGCTACTAAGACCACTGGGGCGGCCCAGGGGCTTCTGGAAGGGGTGATGATATTCTCTTCCATTAATGTCTTTATTTCATTACGTTGGAACTTGTGGGAAGAGTGTTGGCACCTGTAGGATGGTAGTCTGATGGGAGAAGCATCCCCAGTGTTAATGGTGTGCTCTACATCTTTCCCGGTCTAATCACCTCGCTGAACTCGTCCTTCAGCCGTTGCAGTGCTTCTCATTGGTAGGGTTGAAGCTAAGACAGAGGCTCCTCACATTTGGTCATTTCATCAGGTTCGGGTTCGCTTGATTCGTTGTCTATGGTTAACAACACAGCTGGTACTGGAGAGTGCCATGCCTTGATTCCATTTATGTGGAATTTCCTGAACCTTCGTGACGCCTCCCTGAAATCCACTTGGTAAGTTACCTCTGTGAGCTTCCGAGTAATGATCACCGATCGCCTACATTCATTTTGGAGCTAGCTCAACTTCCGTGGTTGGAAGACTAACACAAAATCTTCCACGTTAAATTTCCTGTTGGTAGCCTTCCTATCGTGATTTACTTATGGGCTTGTTTGGCTTGTATCTCATTATTTGCTGCTACCTCCCGAACTAGGTCAAACTTCTCCCTCAATATTCTTAGGTACTCAATGACCCCTATTCCTTCCTCTCCCTGTTTCTCTCTCCAATAACATGCTAGTGCATCGATCGTGGTGGTGGGCATCTTCCTCCCATACAACAGTTCAACCCAGTTGTGCTATGCACTGTCCCCACGTACGCCAATACCACAAACGGTAAACATTGGTCCCACTCACTCTCACTCTTCTGGGTTAACTTCCTGAGCAAACGCTTCATCGTAGCGTTGAATATCTCCACCATACCATATATTTGGGGATGGTATGGGGAGGTCTTAATCTGATGTATGCCCGTAAACTGTGTCTTGGTGCAAGATATAAAGTTGCTACCCATTATCAGAGAGGATTTCACTAACCTAGCAAAACCTCCACCAAACATCCCTGAAACGTCTCATTTGAGATATTCTTGAGAGGAAACACTTCTGGCCATTAGGTGGCTTAGTCCTCATTATTATTAGCACATACTTATTCCCTCCGCTTGTTCTTTTTAGGGTCACAAAAATATACATGGCCACTCGTTCGAAATGGTTATGAGTAGGGAGTGTAGGGGTGCTCTTTGGTGGGTTACGGGTTTAGCTTTCTGGCAAATCGGACACGACATACACATGGACCTTACGTCGGAGGCGATATTCGGCCAGTCCATACTTTGACGGATGGTAGAGAGCATCCTTGCTTGTCTGAAGTGTCCGGCTGTGGGGGGGTTGTGGGCCATATTCAGGATCTCTGTCCTTGCTTCGCGTGGCACCACCACCAAATTCTTCCCATCCACAGTGAGCGACTTTCTCATGAGCAGTCCCTTTTCCCAAAGGTAGGGTTCTTGGTTCTTCACCTCGGTCTGCTTGTTCTCTTATCTTCTCCAAAGATGGGTCAGTTTGTTGCAATGCCAGCAACTAGTCTGGGGGTAATTGGTCGGGGAGTACCACCGTCTCCGTCCCGCTTCCATCCTGATGTTCCTTCTCCACATGCTTCTTCTCAAATAATTCATCCTCAAATTCGTAGGGAAGTTAGTTTCCCTCACGGCTCCCATCTGTGGGGTCGGTTAGCATGACCTCGTGATTGGTCTGTTGAGCCAGTGACGCCTCCTCTACGTGCACCCAGGTTTGTGCCTGAGCTCTGGTAGAAACTAGGGTCACTTCTCTGGCGAGTCGTGCCTCCTCCGAATTCACTCTTGCCAGCAACTCTTTCAGCTGACGGACATCCTGTCCCATCAACATATCTATGGGTAGGTAAGGCGAAATACCTACTGTGAAGTGATACGTCCTCCCAGCCAGTTACAGAACCACCATGGCTGCTGGGAGCAAGTTTCTCTGGAAGTGGCTGTGGCACATATGGTATGCTCCACTACAGTCTTGCTCCTGTTGGTATACACCTGGCATGCACCACTGACTACGTACACACTGTATCCAACCACACCTTCATGGTCCTGCCATTGAGATTGGCCCTCCTTGTCCAACGGTTTGAGGTATTCTCCCTGGTTGTTTCGTCCAGCAGCTGCGCCTGCTCTAACTTTACCTGGCAGTCTCTCTTGATATGCCCGAGCCGATTACACTGGAAGCATCTGACTTCCTGATTACTTCTCTGGGATATGGGTAGATTCTCTCCACTCCCTGGACTCCCTCTCTGTATAGTCTATCCCAGCCAATTCTTCTGGGGGCCTGTGTTTGAAGTCCCGGCCGGATAGGAGTCTGGGGTTGAGTTCTCTCTCTCTTGGTCGCTCTCCCTATAGATCTTTGTGGCTCTGGCTCTTTCCTTGTCTGGTTGGCCAAGAGCTTAACTTAACTCCTCAAAGTTCTCCGGGTTGAGGTTCCGCATTTGCACCTGTCCAGCGGAGCAAATGCTTCAAAGTTATCTCCATCAACATGGTCTCCAGTCAGTGAGGGGGAACGCTTCCAACCACTGATGAAAGTTTTGGCGATGTTGTACGAGCCATGTGTCTGGCTGAGCCTGATCGAAAGGAATCTCGAATGTACGCTTTCGAAATGTCTCAGTGGTTATCCGGTATTCGCGAAGTTAAACCTCCTTTATGGCCTGATACACAGTCTGTTGAATTGCAGGCACAGTACCAATGACCGTCAACCCCACTCCTGATAATGAGCCACGCAGGAAGGCGTCCATTGTGGTAAATGCCACCCTCCAGCAGTTGTTTTTGCCTTTGAAGCAGCCAGGAAGGCCCCCATGTCATCGACACCTTCCTGGAACTTGTGTACCATGACTTTTGGGGTGCAGGGGGCCTGGCCTACCACTGGCAACTGTTGCCTTGGTGGTACTCGGGTCTCGGTCAGTAACTGAATCAACCTTTCCTGCTCTTCAGCCTGGCTCTACATAAGCCGCTCCTGGATTTCGGCTTGCCTGTCCCACTCCTCTGCTCTCCTCCGCTCCTCCTTGTCGACCCTCAGCTTGTCGATCTGGAGGCCTCGTAAACTGTGCTTTGGACATGGCAAGAGTCCCTCTGGTCCTCACTGCTCAACCTTCACCCACCTCTGCCAATAACAACAACAAAAAACCCAATACCTCAACACTAGCTATTCAGGGTTGTTTTTTTCAAGCCCCCACTGCTACCAATGTCAAGGAAAGGAATCAGCTTTAATTTGCAGGTGAGAAAAAAAAGATTATTTGGATCTATCTTTCTTCTACGATGTCGATGTCGGCCACCTTCCTTTGAACCCCAATAATTAAGCTGATTGACAACTGGTCCAAAAAAATACAAAGACTGCCATGCAATTTAGAAAAACCCAGTATGAAAAAAAATCAGCTTATCATTGTGCTGTATGCTCTCTATTCTGAAGTAGTTTTTGACATTCTGCTTCTTTTTGGGGCTTGTATTTTCTGCCTCCAACATCTCAATACGGCCAAAAGTGCATGGTAAATAACTAGACTTCCAGCTGGAGTACTCTGTGAACCACTGGAACCATGGTAATTCGTGTACATGATAGTCGCTTAAAAACTGCACTCCTACCACTGCAGTATGTACTTGAGGGGGGATATGCGCAATGCTGAAGTTACTGATCTGCAGTTACAGGTGTCATGCTATGTTCTCTAAATAGTCTCTGCCCATCCCTTTCCTTTGCTCGCTTTGCTCTTGGTCCTAACTTAATTGGAGATGCAAATTGTTTCCCTAGAGTTACACTAAGTGTCTGACTTACATCTCGACCAGGAAAATGTCTTGAACAAACAGGAATACTTGCCGTTATCTCTGCCTCAACTCAACTCAAACAGTAGCATCCAGAGAGCTCTCTTTGCTGATTCCTTCGGAATCGGTATCCTGTGGAAAGAGGCAGTTGGATCGCTTGCTCTTGTGCTTCCACTATGGCCAGTCTTTCTGAACAAAAGTCAAAGTATCTCAGGACGCTTAGCCTTCTGACTTCAAACAAAGACTTGCTGGAGTTCTGGAGTCAACCATACTTACAATAAATTGGAATAGCAGTTATTGCATGCGCGTGGCGGGAGTTTTAAAATGTTTTTATCCTGATCCCGACAGTAGTTCGCAACCGCAGCACCCACTTGTGATGTCACGGCAATTAAAATTTTCAGTTAACATTCTTATGCCCACATGCAACTTGGCTATTGTAACTGCTATTAATTAACAACTTAAAAAAAAAAAATTAGGCTTGTTGAGGTGAGCGTAATGAGTGATATTCAGACTATCTCCTAACTTTCTACCCAACACGAGGCTAGAAGAATCTTTTGAGATGGCAAGACAAGTGAAGATAGACTCCAAGTAAGTATTATTATGTGGATGAGCTAACCAGTTTGTTACATAGGTGCTCGAAGTTGATAGTTTTAGCTAGGTCATTTCATCTAGCTAGTTGTATATACGTAGGTTATCTGTTTAGGTAGCTCGAGGTAGCTGTAGGTAATCTTATAGCTAGTGCTCGAAGTAGGCAGTTGTAGATCATATTTATATAGCTTAGATAATAATAAAGTAATGTAGGTCATGTTTGGGTAGCAAAGTATCTATCTCTCGAGGTTTAGTACTTTAGGCCATCTTTATAGCTAGCCAAGTAGCTAGCGCTTCGCTGATCTTTATAGCGCTTGAAGTATGCAGTTTTAGATGATCATTATAGCTAGCAAATTAGATAGTGCTTGAAGTGTATAGGAAGTTTTAGCTGATCTTTATAGCTAGCAAATTAGCTAGCGCTTGAAGTTGACTGTTTTAAATTGCTAGCAAATTAGCCAGTTTTAGCTTATCTTTATAACTAGTAGCACTTGAAGTTTGAAGTTTTAGATGATCATTATAGCTACCAAATTAGCTAGTGCTTGAAGTAGGCAGTTGTAGCTGATATATAGCCAGCAATAGCTAGCACTGGAGGTAGCTAGTAGACTGCCAAGTAAACCTAGGTATTCTATAGCTAGTGCTAGTATATATTTCTGCTAAGCTAGCTTTGAATGATGTACGAACTATGCATTTATATTAAATATCTACTATAAATAGTCATAGTTGTTTGCATACATGTATAGGACTGGTAAAAGTTGTGCTACTGGAAGAAAACCAATCAAGAAAAAGTGAAGAAAGAAAATGGCGACAATAAAAAAAGGGAAGGTAAGTGACGCATTGGACTAACTTTTGTGTAGTATAGTTCAAAGGAAGGTGTAATACATAAAGCTACTTCACAAATCTTACATCTAAATGAAGTTCTGACTTTACTTCTTCCTTTTTGGTTGCTGCACAGGTAGCAGCACACAGGGACCTTTTCCCATTGCTATTTGGAGGAAGGTGTTCTATGAAGTGCCTTCCTCTAAGTCCGGCCATGGGTGATTGTTGCATCAAGCTGAGCTTCTGTTAGGCCTGCCTCCAGAAGAAATCCAACAGCAACCTTCACTAAGAAGGACTGGTTTGTTACGTTTCGGCCAGTCGAAGGTGTCCCTTCATATATTATATATGCATTTACCAATGCCAGGTTGAGGAGATGAATAGCTGCCCGTTTCCACCATTTCTGTGTCCTATGTTGGAAGCTATAGTAACTCATCAGGTGATTGGATTTGTCACCCCCACCCATGTAACTATTGTATTTGACAATGGCTGTTGGCTTTATGACCTCCTCCATGCCATTTGCTGACAGCCTTGTTCTCCTCCTCTTTGTTAACTTATAGTGCTATCATGTACGCAGAATGGTCGCAGCTCCATTGTCTGGCCATTTCAAAGGCAAGGACACAACCTTTGTATTTATAGACTTGATCTCACCCTTTTTAATTTTTTTCTTTGGCCTTGATACATGCAGGTCCCCCCCCCCTCCTGTTCACCCAAACTGTACCACATGCACCAAAGCCACTACTTTTTAGAGTGAGTACAAGTGTATATATCATAATATTGTGTGTATACTAAAGTCTCCTCACCTACATACAGCTTCCAACTATAGGTATATTCACTAGAGCTGTATACCAGGACATAAGCTTTCATGTCCCACTTTGTGGGATTCATGGAGAAGTACTGGATGAACCAGACCCTCCCCTTGAATCCAATCATTGATTCATCAACGGCAATTTCTCTTCCAAGCTGGTATGATTGTTCACGCTCATGGCAATAATGAGGGCAATGAACCTGTTTATCTCGCTAACTGTTCAAACTTTCCAATCTCTCACTCTAGATCGAGGAGGTAGGTCTTGATTTGAAGCTATAAATTTATTGGTCTGAGTACAAATTTGATTCTTCCACAATTCTCCTTAGGATAGTGTCCTCGAGAAAAAGCTGAGCAAAGTCAACTGGCTCTTTTCCTTCCATATAAACCATGCAAATGATATCTGACTGAATGAGATATCACCACTGGAGCTGCTGACACTGAAGCTGCTGGCACTGGAGCTGATGGCACTGGCACTGTAGCTGCTTGAACTTTCACTGGAGTTAACTCCTACAACCTACTTCATCATTAACACTACCCACAACCTGTACACTGTCCTCCACACCTTCTTTACCGTCCTCCACACCTTCAGAATAATTCTCATCAATACATCCACCAAAATCATCATCACTCTCTGCTCTAACATACACAGCACTATTATAATATATATCCATCACTTGTATTCAGCACAATACACTATCATCTAAGGGTCTAAAGTGAAAGTACATAACATAGTTCATAATTCCAGGTCAGTACAAGTGAATTAAAACCGTGAGCAACTGTATCAATAAACAGATGCTTCATGAGCAGCTGTACCAATAAGTAGCATCTTGCTGCGAGTCAATAAAGCATTAGCCCTCTATGGACATATATATATGTCCACCGCATTCAAAGAGCTTCTAATCTGCTGACGGGTGTTCTCTTAACCATTCTTTTCACTATGATGACCATTCTTGTTTTACATCAGCTAAAATTATTTAGTGTGGATGACCCATCAAAGGTTAAACATTCAGTGAATGAGATCGGTCAGCATGTTTTTTATCCCATCCACTATGAGGAAGAGCTTCACCCACTAATAAAATAAAAATTAAATAAAATTTTAAAAAAGGAACGAAAAATGGTTTTACCATTTACCCAGGGGGCGAAATAGGTTTAACAGACATGGCGTGCTGTAAAAGGTTGGCTGCCAAAAATCATATCTACATATAATTATTTATAAACAAAATGTATATGGACAACCTTGTCAACAAGCTACTGGAAATCTGTAGGAAGCCTCTGAACAGCATTAACCCTTGTACATGAATATCACACTTTTGGCATGATCAGTCATTGTGGTTTATCATTGTCCCATGAATGGAATTTAGTTCTAGCAACCCCAAAGTCTATAACTGGGTAATTATGACAACTTGTACCAACTGACTACAGTAGCAACATTAATCTTTGTACCTACTAATAGTCAAGGCACTCTTGCTAATTACTAGCATTGTACATGGTTGAATTAAAGCCCACCACCACATGGAATTTGTTTAGCTCCTATATTGGGAAGAATTGGCAGGTGACTGTGCCTAGAGCTGGAGTTGCCATTGGTTTAGGTAAGTAAGCCAGCTAGTGCTATGGTAGTCTCACCTATCGCAACCCCCTACTTCCTGGCTCAAGTGCAGAAAGTATCGAGTCTGCCAGCAGGTTAAGTACAGCTGTTAAAAAATCATAGTAGCTGCTTTGCTGATAGTAATGCTACAAGAAAATGCAGCAGAGTTATGAGCCAGAAACCATAGCAGCAAATTGTTCAAAGAAATTTCCACTAAATAACTTTTTTCTCCCATTATGTCAATTTATGGTACCTGACAGAAGATGACTAGTTGTACAGGAAAAAGGGTACTGGAGGGAGCCTTGTCTCTGGAATGACTGAAGAGAAAGTGCGAAGAAATGCTTACAAACTACACCAAGTGTGTCATATGTCAAGGACCTGCAATCAAACGACTGTTGAACATTCAGCTAACAACAGCCCCAAAACTTCTTGTAGCCATGACCTTTCGACAGGACGAGACCTACAGAAGGTTGCACCATGATGTAACCAAGGACTCATGGGAGGCAGAGAAGTCCCTCAAGTGGCATGCCAAATGCAGAAACGTGTACATCAATGAAAAGAGCTACATAGCAGACAAGAGGCATCCTGGAGCAAGCTGCACAATGCTGGCTCAGCCAGAATGCAGTACCTCAACCAAAATGTCCATCATTCCCAGCAGGCATCGCACAGCAGCATTTGATGCCAAGAGCACATGCATCATATGTAACAAAAGTTGGCTGACACCTACAGCCAGGCTGTCAATGGAAACCATCCAACAGGTGATCGTTGAGAAAGCCAAGAATCTGAGTAGAGAGGACATTTTTCTAAGACTGATTGGGCAAGGACATGACATGGTCGCAAATGACATATCATATCACATACCATGCATGAATGCATTCAAGGCAACACGAGTCCCGACTGGTAAATCTGCACAGAAGAATCTGTATGATGTGGCTTTGAATCATCTGGTGAAACAGCTAGAAATATCGCTGTTCCTTTCAGGAGAAATGTGGCTTCCTGATCAAGTCCTTGCGTGACAACTACCAGGTGATTCTCCAGGAGCTAGAAGTAAAGACTGCAGACACGTATAGGACCAAGAAGTCAAAATACCAATCTGCAGGCCCAGGAAAAAGTGATGAAGTTTCAGCCCTCCTACAAATGATACAGATCATTGCTAGTGGGGGTGAAGTTGACTATGTCAACTTCATCGGCACTCATGAATGCAGCAAGACACCCCCATCACGGTTCAATGAAGGTGAAACCATGAGAGCTGCAGGAACAAAGGCCAGTCTGGTAAAGGAGGACACCAAAGTGAACATTGCTCCTGATCTACCACTACGGAAGAGGAAGACGGCAGTCATAGTAGATGCAATGCATGCTTTTCGTCACTGGTCCTTCCAAAAACATTTGGCGCTATGGCAGGGCACTACAGAAACAATCTTCTGATAGATGTATCTGATGGCACAGCCATCATACATTTCTGCTGTGACAGGTACAACTCAATGAGCCTGAAGTCTTCAGAGCGGCAGCATAGGTACACCCAGTCATGACCACAAAGGCAGTTGGAAATCAGTGAGCAGTACAGAGACCCTGACCCGCAGGAGTTCTTCTCTGTGTCTGCCAACAAAGCTGGACTTTTGAGCTTCCTGTGTGAGACATGGTGCCGAGAGGAGCAGCTTGCTCCAACTATAGGTTTGACCCGATTGCACCTGGGTGGTGCAACAGATGTTATCAACCAAGCAAAGGAGCTCATAGTCACTGTATATACCAACAAGGGTGATGATTTTGAGGTTGGAAGGCTCAGAGTTCACAAGTTCCTAAACAACAAATCTATTCTCCTACTGCCCACAGAGAATGCATTCCTACAACATCTCCACAGAGAATGCATTCCTACAACATCTCCACAGAGAATGCATTCCTACAACATCTCCACAGAGAATGCATTCCTACAACATCTCCACAGAGAATGCACTCCTACAACATCTCAAAAGTGCAGCATTAGCGACAGCAATCGACAAGAGTGCTCACATTTGCAAGCAGAGAGTTGAACCATGTGAGGATTTTGGGTGGGCCATGGATGGGAAGCTGGTACCAGTGCAATCCACACACCCAACCTGGCCACAGCAGATGATGCAATCTGGCTGTACTAAGGGTTGCAACAGAAACTTCTCATGTGCAAAGAAAAACATAACCTGTTATATAGGCTGCTGGTGTCAGGGATCAAAAAAGAAGTGCAGACGTGCCCACTACACTGCCACTTTCGACAGCAGCAGTGAATCGGAAAGCATAATTAACAGCACCAATTTAGTTTAGACTTGTGTATTTTATTAGCTTTGTATAAGGTACATACATTATTCACCAAAAACAATTAAATCCAGGATTGAGCGTGGATTTTGAACAATTATTTATTGTTCCCCCCAAACTATACCTTGATATATTGAGATGTAAAGTGTTCAGAGAGTAGTAACAATTTATTTGGTTTGTTGGAATTAAGTTTTTCCTTCAGCATTCTCAAGGAACACAGATAAACCATAATGGCTAAATCACGTATATGGTCAGAGGCTTCCTACGGATTTCCAGTAGCTTGTTGACAAGGTTGTCCATATACATTTTGTTTATACATATAATTATATACATATGATTTTAGCCAGAAAACCTTTTACAGCACGCCATGTCTGTTTTGTTTTTTTATCAGGTTTCGCCCCCTGGGTAATTGGATATCACAAACATTTAGAGTACTTAGAGCAACAATCAAGGCTAGAGCATCTAGTCGAAATATTATATATTAATATTATATTAGGTGTTATTATAAAGAAGCTGGTCTGGATTCTTATTTCTTCTAGTTTTGTTTTTACATAAAATGTATTGTGTAATTATCCTTCAGCTCTAGTTAGTCAGAATTTAACATTGCTATTAATGTGTGCATATTTGTTGTGCCAGATGACATACCATCTCCTTCTAATGTGGATGTAATCTCTTCCATTGTAGGTGTAGTCACCGTAGTAGTGGCAACTGTCCCAGTGGTTTCTTCCGCAGTGGGTGCAGATGATTCAGCTGAAGATAAGTAAACATTTAAGCTAAAATTACTGTCTATCAGATATTTTAAAGCTGAAATGAAACTAGAATATTAGAAATAATATAATATTCCATAACTGCGGGTGGGAGGCGGGGGAATGTAGGAAGGTTTAGGGTGAGTATGTTGGAGTACACTTCATTAGTAGTAAAACGAACACCAAATATTACTAAATTATTTCTTCTCACTATTATTTCTATTTTTGACTTCAATTAATAAATAGTTCTGTAACTTGCTATCTGGTAATACAAATGTTATCAAAGATGAAGGAAGTAAATGGTACCCAAGGCGAAATAGTACTCCTGTGCAGGTCTCAAGTATTTTGTAAATAAAACTTGCTAACTATTGCTCTGCATGAATAGAAGGGGGAAATATGTTAAAGCCAGAGCTCTGTTTTTTTGACCTGGAAATTTTCACTAGCCATTCAGTTAATTAATTTTGGTGAGCATTCTGTAGAATTTTTAGAGCTGCACTTGCTTCATTACTTCTAATTTAATATAGCCCTTTCATTTTGCATAGTACAGCAAATATGTGCAATATTTAGATGAATTGTGCCTTTTACGATAAAAGCATGAAACTTTGTGCACAGTCAGAGTATACCTTTTAAAACATTATTGGCTATAGGGACATCGCAAAAAAATGGCAGCGCGATTTTCAAAATGGCCGCCAACGATAGAGTGACCTTCAGTATCGTTTCTTGAAACAGACTCCATTGCACAAAATGTATGGCATATGTAAATAGAAGGTATAATCTTGTGGCCTAGACCAAATTTTAACCTACATGAGGCATAATTTTCATCTACATGAAGTACAATTAGTAAGAACATCAACACTCCTGAGACTACAGTCATGTGATTCTGCCACCTGAGACTACAGTCATGTGATTCTGCCACATGGTACCAGCTGGAGTAGCTACAGCACTAAAACCCTTCCTGCAATTGTTGAGTAGCCTATCCCGTGTGCCATGATGGGACTCAGCTGGACACTGAAGAGCCTCTGTTGAATCTTCCTGGCACAGAAAGCACTTGCTCCAGTCAGTTACCAGAACTTGCGCTGATGCCAGAGACCTAAGAGGATCCACCACTTTGTAGTCGTTGCCAATACCACTCTAAGAGAAGGTAAGTATGGAGTAGCTATTGGGTTTACTTCTATTAACTATGTATATATACTTACCTTCAAAGAGGCCTTTCTCTTGCCATAGGTTGCTTGCCAAAGACCTTAAATTTGTCACGGCTTGATGATGGTGAGGGCATTGAGGCTACACTAAAGAAGCACTTGGCCAGGTGGCATGATTCGTGTAGACTTCGGTACAATAAAACCCAGCTACGACGAGCAGAGAAGAGAAAGAGACTGGTAGATGATGATGATGGTGATGTGGAAGCATGTATGAGATTTAGTCGTAGGTGTTCAGAAGATTTGCGTACGTCCATTGAGACATGTTTCTTTTGCGGTAAGCCTGCACCTGCACCTGTTGCAAAGCATCAAGTTTTGGAGTAGACATCAAGGTGAGACAATGTGCCATCAAACTACAGGACGAGCAACTGCTTGCTAAACTGAGCTCAGGTGACCTGATTGCACAAGATGCCCAGTATCATGTACAGTGTCTGGCATCATTGTACAACAGAGCAAGGGATTCCGAAACAAAAAATTTCATGATTTTAATGCTGATGATGTGAACCCTGGTATAGCATTTGCTGAACTGGTGTCATACATTGAAGATACTTGCATGGATGATCTTATTGCACCTGTCTTCAAACTCAAAGATCTGGTGAACCTCTACAGCACAAGGCTAAAACAGTTTGGAACTGATGTAACTGGACGCATTCACTCCACCAAGCTCAAAGACAGACTACTGGGATATTTTCCTGACATGGAAGCTCACAAGCAAGGACGAGAAGTAGTCCTCATTTCTAACAAAGATATTGGATCTGCACTGAGGAAGGCTTGTCAGCATGATGCTGACAACGATGCCTTTCATCTTGCCAGGGCTGCTAAGATAGTGAGAAGAGACATGTTCAAGTTGAAAAACCAATTCAATGGTTTGTTTGAAATGAAATGCCAGGAAAAATTCGTCCCAACCTCACTCTTGTCTCTAGTTGCTCTGGTTTTGTGTGGACCTAACATTGAAGTACAGTCACATTGTCCCAGCCAATTGTGACCATTTCACAGTTGCTGATACACAACAGTTTGGTGCGATCCCGGAAGAATCGTGCTTCAAGTACGGTCAAACATAGCTAGGAAAGAGAAACTCCCTTGCCCATCTATCTAGGTGTGATGCTTCACACCAAGACTCGCAACCGTGAACTAGTGGATAGTATGTACCAGCTGGGTTTGAGTATCTCATACAGCCGTGTGTTGGATATTTCAACTGAGCTAGGCAACAAGATATGTCATCACTACCATGTAGCAAATGCTGTCTGTCCTCCTGACCTTAAATGTGGCCTCTTCACAACTGCTGCAGTTGACAACATAGATCACAACCCCAGCTCCACTTCTGCTCACGATGCATTCCATGGAACTACACAGTCTTTGTTTCAGCATCCAAACAAAGACAACAGTGGAGTTCCTCAGCTCGTTGTGACTCACAGTGATACTGCTACCAAGGGGCCAATTGCATGCCTGCCCGAGACCTATACCAGCATCACTCCTGCTACTCTCATCAAACAAGATCCACCTGTACCACAGCTAACAGGCCAAAACAAAGCTGACTGTCAGATCATATCACAGGCAGTGGAAGAGGAATATAGGTTGGTTTATGGTTCACTCTTTGATGGATACATTTATTAGCTTTGTATATTGCAGATGGCTGGAGCATTTGAACAGGTTCTTGACATAGACATGGATGTCTTGTCTGAGGATCGGATGATCTCCTGGGCTGCTTATAATGCTAGTCAGCAAGTAGCACCGCCTGATGACAGTGAAGTGGCTCTCATTTCCATGTTACCTCTCTTCCATGACCAAGCTAAGTCAGTAGCCATGATCCGTCACTCCATGAACATTGCAGTTGAAGTCCTGAATCCAGGTCAAGGTTCCAGTTCTTGCGTGTGATCAGCCACTGTATTCGCTTGCAAAGCAGATTCAGTGGACCTGGCCCGAAAGTCACGATAAAAAAAATTTTGTAATCATGTTTGGTGGACTACATATTGAGATGGCAACTCTCAAGGTACTTGGAGATCTTTTGGAAGACAGTGGGTGGACAGGAGCACTCACTCAGGCCGGTGTTGCAGGACCTGGAACAGCAAATTCATTCTTGAAAGCAGCGCATGTGACACGTACCCGATGGGCCCATCAGGTCACAGCCAGTAGTCTCTATCTACTCCTGAAGAAGGCATATGCTAAGTACAGAGAAGAAGCTGAAGGTGAGGTGATGTCAATGGAAGAGTGGCGCATGGATAGGGCTGCTGCATGCCCCCATTTCAAATTCTGGCGCATTATTCTGCAGCTGGAACTGGCTTTGATGATCTATGTGGGAGCCATACAAGAGGGAAACTTTCAACTCTACATAAAGTCCCTGACAAAGATTGTTCCATGGTTCCTTGCTTTAGACCATACCCATTACTCCAGATGGGTGCCAGTTCACTTGTGCGGTATGGTTTCACTAAAGGAGTGCCATCCCAACGTCTATGAAGAGTTTGTGAATGGGAATTTCACCGTGAAGAAGTCGAAGCATGCATTTTCTGCGATTGCAATTGACCATGCACATGAGCAGAACAATGCATCAGTGAAAGGAGATGGTGGAGCTGTAGGCCTGACCGAAAACCCATCAGCTCTACGACATTGGATGGTGTCTGGTCCTGAGATGGCTCGTTTGATTGGAGAGTTCAGTCATGGAGAAGCAGGACAGCGATTGCCGTCACCACGAGCAGAAAAGGCACACTCAAGTAGCTTTTGCACGAGATGTGAAAGCACTGAGTGCAGCAATGGAAGATATGGGGAACCCATTCACTGAGGACAGCAATGATCTTCTTGTGCTGGACAGCAGGAATATTGCAGATGCAGCAGTGGCAGACACAGTACAGCAGATTGAGCAAGTAGGGGTTGATCTATATGAGGCATATGTGGACGAGAGACTGGTCAACCAGAGAATACCAATCTCTAATACGATGAAACGCAACAACCTGCTTTTGTTCAGTCGGCCTCCAGTCAAGGGAAAATCAAGCAAACAGCACCAGATTTCAAGCTTGAAGAACAACTGCTCTCTCTTTTCCAGGCTATACATTGCCTCTCAAGTTCGTGATGGTGACCTTGACGAGTTCTTTCAGCATGAAAACCAGCCTTGTCCACCATCACTTTCGCAGATGGGTGTTTTGAGAGGAGGGATAAAGTCAGATTTGTTAAGCTGCTTACAAGACCTTACACCTGTCAATGTCCCCCATAGTCACACTGGAGAAGTTATATGCGCACCATTCTTGATGTTGCTGCAATTGTCCACATGCTGCCACCTCGTACTGCCAATACCTTCCAGGACTATACAACTGATATTTTTTGGCCATATATCACATCACAGCTTCAGCATGTGACCAGACTAGACATTGTCTAGGATGAGTATATATCTGACAGCTTGAAGGCTGGTGCTCGAAGCAAGAGGGGCGAAGGGGGTGAGGAGACGTGTTGAGCCATCAAGTGCAGTTCCTGGAAATTGGTCGGCATTTCTCCGAATTGCAGACAACAAATCTGAGTTGTTTGTCTATTTGGTTACAATGGCAGTCGGCATTGATACTAGCAAGCAGGTTATCTCCACGCATCATGTCAATGTAATTTGTAAGAATCGGCAAGATATCTCATCTCTAGCTCCATGCACCCATGAGGAGGCTGACACCCGCATGTTCCTCCATCTGGAGGATGCTGTGCGGGATGGACACAACAAAGTGTCAATACGCACAGTAGACACTGATGTTGTAGTTTTGGCAGTAACATCAGCTCAACGGCTTGACCTTGCTGAATTATGGATTGCCTTTGGTGTTGGGAAGAATTTTTGGTTCTTTGCAGCACATGAAATAGCCAAGGTACTTGGTACTGATAAGTGCATTGCATTGCCAATGTTCCATGCCTTCACTGGATGCGACACAGTTTCTTTCTTTGGAGGCAAAGGCAAGAAAACTGTGTGGGACACCTGGAAGGCATACAAAGAGGTGACTCCAGCATTCTCTGCCTGGGCAGCTAGACCAACTCCACAAACCGTCCAGGAATGGCTTGGACCACTTGAGCGATTCGTAATTTTGCTGTACGACCGTTCCAGTAGCCAGGCGTGTGTAAATGAGGCTAGGAAACAGCTCTTCAGCCAGAAACGGAGGGCAATTGAGTGTTTGCCACCTACGCAGGCTGAACTTACCCAGCACATCAAGAGGGTTGCTTACCAGGCTGGTTACTGCTGGGCCCAGATGATAATCAAGGCCCCCGAACTTCCATCACCAAATGAATGGGGATGGAAGAAGACCGACGAAGGCTGGGAAGCACACTGGATAAAATTACCAGAAGCTGCACAAGCTTGTAGGGAGCTGATAAAATGTAGCTGCAAGAAAAGCTGCAGAGGTCGCTGCAAGTGCAAGAAAGCTGCTCTACTATGCACATCACTTTGCTTTTGTGGTGGCAATTGCACTGACTAAACTTCTCTTCCATCTCATAATGACTTTCTAGCATATTTACCTTGACACAGTTAGTTTAGTACATCATATTCCTATAGTGATTATAATTATTGCATTGCCATTTTGAAAAAACGGTACCAATTTTTCTCACAGGACATATCTGCGATGTCCCTATAGGCAAAAATCCTTTTCATATAATGCTTTAGCACTGTACAAAGTTTCATGCTTTTATCGTTGAAAGCACAATCGTTGCACATATTTGCTGTACTAGCACTGAGAAGTTAGGTCTTAATATATCTAGACCAAAAAGTTATACCACTCTAATATCATGTACATGTTGAATAATGTTGTTATATAATGTAAATGGCAATCATATGTGCTGGTCACATTGAGGGCCTGCTGCACCAAAATATGGAGATAAAAGTTGGATCACATGATTTGCAAAGATAACTTATTTGAGAACTGAAAAGATATTATGATGCTAGAACTCATCCCCACAGATTTGTTAATGGAATTACAAATTGGATTAGCTGACAAACTTATAATGAGAATGATGGATTCATTACCTTATTCGTGGCAGAGTATATCTAACGTAGAGCATGTCTTTGATTTTTTTCTCTCCAAGATTAGCACCTAAGAAAATGTTTCTTACAAAATTATTTATAAATATTTATAAATTTCCATCATCTTTCGTTAAACTAGTAAACTAGTAAACTCAGTAAAAATATACAAGAAAAAAATATAGATAAGAGCCCCAAAAAAATTATTTCATTTGTTATAATTATTACCACTACTATTACTACTACTATTATTAATACTACAAGTAGCCTACTACTACTACTATTACAACTACTACTACCAGTACTACTACACTACTACTACTACTACTACTAATAATAATAATAATAATAATAATAACAACAACAATAATAATAATAATATTAATAGCAATGTAATAATAACAATTATAATGATAATAGTAATAACAATAACAATAATAATAACAGCAACAACAACAACAATGGCGGTGGTGATGATGACGACAACGATGACGATGATGATGATGAATATGATGATGATGATAACAACAACAACAAAACAAATAATAATAATAATAATGATGATGATGATGATGATGATGATGATATAATAATAATAATAATAATAATAATAATAATAATAATGATAATGATAATGATAATGATAATGATAATGATAATAATGATAATAATGATAATGATGATAATGATGATAATGATGATAATAATAATAATAATAATAATAATAATAATAACAACAACAACAACAACAACAACAATAATAATAATAATAATAATAATAATAATAATAAACAATAACAATAACAATAATAATGATGATGATGATGATGATGATGATGATGATGATGATGATGAGATGATGACGACGATAATGATAACAATAACAACAAGAAATACAACAACAAAAAACAACAACAAGCAACAACAACAACATTAATTTTTTTAGAGAAGTGCATAAATATGTAAATGAGAAAAGAAAAAAACACGAAAAATGAATAATTATGGTGCTCGTGGCTTCAAGTTCAGGCTCTTAGAGTGGTTCCCTTCCCGGCCAGCAAGTCCATTCCACACTTCAGTGCTAGCTGATGTGCAATGACTCCTTCACTAGCAGTTCCTTCTGTCATCTGGTCTGGTCTAAGATGGTGGCTTTCTCACAAAATAGGATGTCCATTATCCCAAACATGTTCAGCAATTGAGACTTCCCTTTACCACACTTTCTACCAGGATCTTATGTTATTTGACTCTGGTTTTAGTCTACTGTTGGTTTCCCCTATTTAATACTTCCCACAGCTACAGGGATGCAATACAGCTGCTAAACTTAATTGCACACAGATAAAATGACATAGATGATTTTACATGACCTTGAAGATGAATTTCATGCTACTATATATACTTTCTGAAAGTTTCCCAGTGAAAGGGGTTTAGTGACATGCAAGAATTACTTTCTGAGCTGAAATTGGCAAAACACAGTTTAATATAATTATAAGAAATTACCAAAATGATTTTGAGCTAAGATATGAATTTTTACTTTGTGTATTTGGAGTACGAGTCAAAATATGCTCAGTACAATACAAAAATATTAAATTGAAATTGTGCAAACAAGACAATGTAAATTACAAACACTTAATGGCATGGTTTACCCAAACACCACCATTATACTCCTTTTTTAAATCTATCAAGATAAAGATGCATCTTGACAAGTCAATCCAGTATCTTTCTTTTAATTTTTTGGTTTTGTATATTTGTTCCTATTGCTCTAGTCAGCGAGAATGCATGTTGCTATGTCAACAATGTCTAATTAATTGTGCATATTTTATGTTAAGAGGACATACTGGCTCCTTCCGATGTAGTTGTAGTCTCCTCCACCATAAGTGTGGTCATCATAGTTGTAGCAACTGTTTCTTCAGAAGTAGGTGCATCTGATTCAGCTGCAGATAATCACAAACAGTTGAAATGAATTTCAGACATATCCACTATTTTGCATGTACTTTTCACTGTTACAAGGCATTATACCTTACTACTTACTTAAATATAATGCCACAAGTAGACGCTGGTAATTAAATATGTACCATTACACTATATATATTATATCCACTTATTCTTAAATACAATGCCTTTCCTCTGCTTTCTTCAAAATTTTCACCTTTTCTTTGATTATAACTAACTTACATTTCATTGAAGAGCTGAGGTAACAGTGAAGAAAATAACATGCAAATGAGAGGGAAATTGCAGAAGCTGCAATTTCATAAAATGTTTGCATGTGCAGTAAATATTAAGAAAAATCTGTACTAGATACTTTACCCATTCGATGTTCAAGTGCCATTCGGTTGAAAGCAGTTTTCATAATTCTGGGTTTCTTAACTGTGTTCTTTGGTATGTATATGAGGGGTATCTCATCTACTTTTGTGGTTTAGATAGTTATTAGTCTATTTTTCCATTCTATTATGTCTGGTTATTCCAAACCTAGTTGCTTCTGATTTTAATTGTGTTCCTGTTTCAATGGCTTTGTTTATTAATTTGTTTGTTGTGCTCTATATTGTAGTGAATAGAACTGCAGTACTGTCTAACCATTTTCTGGAAATCACGCACTATTAAATACTACTTCGAACTTGTTTTGTCTTTTACAATAATCATATATGTCAGCTCATGACATACCTTGTTGCTATTGTTGACAGTAGCCAGCAGTTACGTTGCTCTAGGTTTGTTTTACTTACCTCTTTCTTAGAAGAATATATAGCTCAACTCCACTTTTATATTATACAAATACAACTGCATATGAGTGCAACTGCTATTAATATTGCCCTTCATTTAGAGAGGTAATCCATGATATTTTCTCTTCATGCTAGTGAAGTATAGTCCAAATTATTGGTATGGGTGTTAAGTTTAGTATTGCACTCACTCAATTATTTTGTTCACCAACTTATATATATATTTTTGGCACTTTACTGAATCGAGAAACATGTTGGTTTCTTGAATGCAGTATGGATTATGTTATTAACATTATAATGAATGTATAAAAATTTTTAAGTTATGTATTAAAAAAGGACATAGAAGATTATATGTATTTGATGGTGAGGGTCTGGGTGCTAGTTGACTATTAAAAATGATGGGCAGAATAGAACTGTTTTAGGTGAAATGTTTTTGCTACCTAAAGTTGGCAAAATGATTTAGTATAATAAATTTTGTTGGATGTGCTTTTTAATGCTATTTTAAAAGGTTCAACAAATATTGGGAATGCTGCAGGTTGCTCAATACAAGATAAAATTATTGAAATATCTATACTTTTCAATTGTTGAAAAAGAAATAAGAACTTACCAATTTAGATCAGAAACATTTAGAGCTTCCTAAGATGTAGAACACCAATATTATACTGATGGTGTTTATAGCTCTATAAGAAATGAGGCTATGACCTACATTGGTAAATTTCTTTTATAAGACTAAACAATTTTTTTAATTATAATTTTTAGTACTCCTTGGGCTTGAGTCAGCCAGAATTTGTGCAATTTGTATACCAGATGACGTACCATCTCCATTTGATGTGGATATAGTCGTCTCCACCATAGGTGTGGTCATCATAGTGGGGGTAACTGTCCCAGTGGTTTTTTCGGCAGTGGATGTGGTTGATTCAGCTGAGGATAATCCGAAATAAGTGAAAAGTAAGCAGAAATGCCACTAGAAATGATTACGAGTTTCAAATCTGATGTGAGCACTAAACACCAGAGATAATATTCTAGGGGACAGAGTAAGTAAGGTAAAGTACCCTTCTTTAGCCAACTACAAATGCTGCTATCATGAAAATACCAATCCTCACTTAGATTTCTATTTTTGACATTGACGTAATAATGTCAAGCCTAATAATGTCGGTACTCCATTTGATTTAGAAACTGGGGCAACAAATGTGGTATCCCAGTTAAAGCAAGCTATGCAGTAAATAATGCTCCAGGTGTCCTGTATGCAGGTGTTAACTTCTCCAAGCATTCCTGTAGAGCTCACTGCAGGTTTTTAAATCTGAATTTTTCCTAAAATACACACTCATTCACAATGACGACTGGTGTAAGCTAGAATATCCTGCACATCAACTAGCTTTTTTACATGTTTGATGCAATTGGCAGTTTCCACATTTGCTATATATGTGGAAGTAACTTTTTTTGTAGGTTAATTGCAACTGAAAACTTTTAACTGTTTGCTTAGTAAACAAGTTGGCTATTGCTCAGAGTGCACAAGAACTTTAGCTAGCTGTGAATTTTGAAATTCAGAGTAAAAGGCACACTAATTGCCTGGTCACATCCCGTAGTCATTGTACACACACGAAACCAGGTTTTCATGGTGACAAAACATCCTTTATATGGATTGTGCCAATCTGTCAATATGAATACATGCTAATTAACAACACTAGACTTAAAACAACTAATTTTTACTGATAAAAAAAGGCTAGGTTGTGGTTGCCAAAGGTACCTGCAGCCAAAGGTACCTGCAGCCAAAGTGGGAGTACCTCACAATCTGATAACTTCAGGTATGTGTGACTTCTGATTGAAAAGTGCTAGGCAGTTGAAATTGCAAGTGTTGGTTAGACGAAGACCTTTATGCAACGAGTGTTTTGACAAGTTGCTAAGTGACCAAGCATGGCCACTGAAAATGTTGATCGGTTGTTGTGGAACAAAATGATATTCATGAGGCCACTACACACTAAGTGCTTTGCCTACATACCAAAACACTCACTACACACATAGAGTACAGCATCTTGGTGTTATACCTGCGATAGGGCACAGAGGCCTGTATGTTGCATTCTACAAAGTCATAACCACACATTTTTATGTTAGGATTTTGTCAATTCTGAATTTATATTGGCCAACTAATGTATTAATTACAATGACCTATTCACTTTTAAACTTGATATTCTCTCTCTCTCTGAATAGATGGTCTAGCAGAATAGAAGGCTAGAGTATCTAGTCAAAATATGTTATCTTTGATGTTATTATTGTTATTAGTATTTTATTATTAATATTAATATTCCTGATGAAGGCTAGGGCATCTTGTCGAAACAGTCGAGAGAATACAATTTCAAGATCAATATTGAGAAGGTTATTCTAAAACTATTAATATTACCAACATAATATATTTAGCTAACTACAAATGGATTTTTGTAATCTATTAGTGACTTGCATTACAGAAACCCCCTAGTATGGTATGGATTAGGGAGCCACTAGGTGGCATGCCTGCCATAAAAAATATGCTAGTACCGGAAATATTGGTCCCACATTATAATTATTCCCAGGGTTAATTAGGTGATGGCAATTTACGTAAGAATTCTGTGACTGTATATTCAAGTGACAGTTGTGGTGATTGGATTGGACCATCACATTAGAATTAGTGCGCTAGCACAGGAAGTGACACTAATTATCCTTTTTACTGTTAAGTAAATATTTTATTGTACTTTGTATCATGAGTGTTTTGATGTATACTGGACTGATAACGTATTTCGTTATTTTCCTGTCATATGTTTATAGAATATTCTTACTGTTCAGTTTTATATAAATATCTTAGAGTTCAATTACACTACAAATGAAAGTATTAACCTAAGATATCACAAATTGATGAGGAAGATAGTGTGGATAATAAATGGCTATTCTGAACTCTCAAAGAATTTTACTCTGAATCTAAGCCTAGCAAGACCTACCTAGAACAAGTACAGTTGTACTTCAATGTGCAAACTCTAACACCAAAAGCAAGCATATCCTGCTAGTTCAATTGGCTCTCTCTTTCAAAGCCATCTATACGGAAACTTCACAGTGCAATGCCCAACCATTCAAAGCCATTGTATCCATATCCAAGATGCGTAAAAAAAATCATACTGCAAATGAGTGCAGATTCAAAGAGGCAGACTGCCAGGTATGTGGCAAGAAGCCACTGCTTGCAGGTCTAAACCTCAGGCTAGCCAGGCTAGACCCCAACATCAGGGCAAGCCTTTTACAGGTCTAAGCAAGCCTAGGCCAATAATACTCACTTAGTCCATGGAGAGAACAATGAGCCCACTACTGACTCAAAAAGTGACAAATTTCATCTCCATAAGTTGCAGGGATCTTTCTCCCTTATGAGATTCGAGTCAAAGCCAATAACAAGATATTGAACACTGGAACTTCTGTATCAATCATCTCAGAAGATAATCATAGGAAATTTTCCACAAAATAAAAGTGTGCAAGTCTTCACTCATCTGGAAGACCTTTACAGATGAAGCAATGCATGTTGTTGGTCAGTTGAATGTCAGAGTCCAGTACCGAAAACAAAACCAGAGATTGTGGCTAGTGATGGACCCAGTTTGTTTTGTTGAAACTGGTTTGAATATATTCAACTTGATTGGGAAAAAATCTCTACAGTTCAAGACAGACCTAATCAACTCCAGGCCTTGCTACAGAAGCATGAATCCTTGTTCAGTGAGACTCTAGGCACTGTCCAGCCATAGAGGGGAACCTTTCAAGTCAATCCAGTTGCCACTCTTATGGGGGTGCTTTATGTCAAACCACAAAAAAACATGCCACGAAGTAAAAACCGTTATAACTTTTAGGTTTCTAGACCTACAATACAAATATAATTTTTGTGTCAAATGATAGCTCTTTCTATGTGCTTTCAAGTGATATGTATAATGATATAATTATTTACAGATGTTTTTCTATCTAGGTACCCTGCAGCCATTAGACCTCCTCAAAATTACCATTCACAGCTTTCATCTTGGATATTGGATCAAATGACTTCAAACTTGTTTTTTTTTTAGATAATGTATTACTCTTTGTTATCAACGATCAGAATATATATTTTAAATATTCCCACTGTTGCCTTGGTTCATTATAGAAGCCATTCCCACTAAACAACATAACTTTTTATTATTATGAATTAAAAGAAATTATCATTGAACTCAAAGAGCAAAGAAAGAGCTTCAAAATGATATACAAGGTTTGGGGAATTTTTTTAAACCTAGTTATGCTGTGAATGGCGATTGGAAACCAGAATTTTTAGCGCTTATTGAAACAGGTGATTGGATGCTCAAGGGCTTCCTCTAGCCTCTCGTACCAATTTCTAATTTTTTGGCACTTAGCAATCTGGTTATGGATGGGGACTTTGGGATGCAGGTTTTTTAGGTTCTTCCACTTCTGGGTCTAGTATAACTATAGGATAGTTATCCTATGAAACATATTTTTAGTAACAAAGACAGAACACAGAGAGACCTTCAAGTCCATACCATGAAGTTTGCAGAATCTACGGAGCTCTAAAGTTGTAACCACAAGTAAAAAATAAAAATAAAACCCTCCGCGGACAGTCTTCTTTCCCATTTCTTTGTCAAGAACTGAATGGAGGTGTAGGTACAAAAGTCAGTATAAGTTCAGAATGGAGCAACCAAATCTTCTCAAATTTGGAATGCAGCATCTTACAGGTCCTGGCAAAATATTTATGGGAAGTAACCCCCCCCCCCCCCCCCGCCCCCCCAAAAAACATTGTTGGACCTGAAGCACCCCCTTAAGTTCTTCAAACTGCGTCCAGTACCGTTTGCTATCAAGGTAGCTAGAGCTGGACATTGAGAAACAGGGCATATTCAAAAGGTTGATCACATCGAGTGGGCTGCTCCAATTGTAGTAGTTCCAAAGAAGGATGGCCGATTCCATTTATGTGGGGATTATAAAGTGTCGATCAACCAAGCCCTCACTGTTGAATGGTATCCTCTGCCTAGGCCAGAAGATCTCTGTGCTATGCTCGCCAATAGTGATATGTTTACCAAGCTTGATTTAGCCGAAGCCTACCTACAATTACAATTGGACGAGGCTTCAACCCCATTAGTCACGGTCAATACTCACCACAAAGGCACTATTGCTACAATCTGGAGTCACTTCCTGTGAAGCACTGCAGAAGAATCACCCTGGAATCTCTGGAATCTCTCGAATGAAGGCAGTTTTGAGAAGGTGGAGTGGATTAGACAAACACATTGAAAAGCAGGCAAAATTGTGTCTAAGTTGTCCAAAAAAAAAAGTCGGTAGCAACCCTCCCATCCTTGGATTTGGCCAACTCTGCCCTGGAAATGAATTCACATAGATTTTGCAGGCCCCATGTTTGGCAAGGTGTTTCTCATTCTCATCATTGTCGACGCACACTCCAAGTTCCCAGAAATAGTGGAAATGTCTACCACTACCACTATGAAAACTATCACAGTACTTCGAATTATTTTGGCATGATATGGTCTACCAGAGAAACTTGTTTCAGATAATGGACCTTAATTTGTGTCTGATGAGTTTGCTCCCTTCACAAAGGTGAATGGAGTAAAGCACATTTGGGGTGCACCATACCCCCCATCATCAAATGGACTGGCTGAAAGGTTTGTCCAGACATTCAAATGAGCCATGAAGGCAGGAGACAAAGATGGACAAAGTCTAAGTTCTCGCTTATCAGGGTTTCTGTTGATTTATCACTCAGCCACCAATGTGACTCCAAGTGAGTTGTTACTGCAAAGGAAGATTCGTACTCGGCTTGATCTCCTAAAGCCAGACATGAAAGCTATCGTGACATCTAAACAAACACATCAGACGTTTTACTACAATCTCCATTTCAAGTTCAGGAAGTTCTCCCAGGGACAATTGGTTATGGCAATTGGTTTCTGATCCTCAACTAAATGGATTCAAGAACCTGAAGTTTGTGTCCACATATATCCACAAAGAGACCGTGGACCTCCAGCTGACAGGATTTGGTACTTGCATTTTTGAAGAGTGAGGAAATGTGTTGATTGAACTAGACTGATGCTCATTAGTATTGGTGGTTAGAACAGGAAGTGACACTTATAGTGTTAAGTAAATATTTAGTGTACTTTGTATCATGAGTGTTTTGATGAATACCAAACTGATAATTTATTTCTTCTTGTTAGTTATTCCACCCCCCCCCCCCCCCCTTATGTTAGAATGTTCTTACTGTTCCGTTTTATATAAATAGCTTAATTAATAAGGCGGGACTAATCCATTTCTGGGACATTTTTTTTAATTCATTCATAACTTTTTTGTTCTATATACTATGATGTTGAAATTAGTACCAAAATGATGCTCATTCAGACAGCTTTCCAATGGTATATTTAGTTTTGACCTAGCGCCATCGTGGTCAGAGTTGTGCACAGTTGTGAACACCAAGGTGATTTCACATTATTGCACTTTACTCAACACCTGTGTGACATAACCACTTACAATTTTGACAGCACTTAGAGAACCCACAGACATGCATTTTGAATAGATGAAAACAACATAACTTGTAAAATGGATTTTTAAGAAAGGTCAGTAATTTGCTCATGATTAGCAACATTCCAGGGCTAATATCTCCCACATAGATTTTTTTTGTAGATTCTTTCTATTCAAATGAAAGAGTATGAAAAGAGCTTTCAAATGATATATTAAAAGTTGATATAGGACAAAGCATGGCCTAGTTATGTGCACACAAACTTGAAATAACGCATTTTTAGATAACGCCTCTTGAAAAAAGTACATTATTATGTTCTCTTCAGGTTCGTAACTTCGAATTTATGTAGTCAATAGCATGGACAAAAGTGTGTATAACTTTGCAGTGAAGCCTTCAAATGCTCTGAAACTTGAAATAGAAATACTACATGAAGTATACTATAGAATAAATACATATCTAAAAAAAGGTTTTTTGGGGGGAACAAATGGCTTAGTCTTGCATTTTTTTGAAGAGTGAGGAAATGTATTGATTGAACTAGACTGATGCTCATTAGTATGGGTGGTTAGAACAGGAAGTGACACTTATAGTGTTAAGTAAATATTTAGTCTACTTTGTATCACGAGTGTTTTGATGAATACCAAACTGATAATGTATTTCTTCATGTTAGTTATCCCCCCCCCCCCCCCCCATATGTTTCTAGAATGTTCTTACTTATATAAATAGCTTAAGTCTGTTTAAATTGTATTAGAGTTCGATTACACTACGAATAAAAGTATTAATTTTAAGGTATCACAGCAGTCGGCCATTAATTAATGGTATTTGTCCCAAATATTTTCCATCAATACTATTTGTTAGTAATTTAATTACACTCCATTTCCACTCATGCTACTGCTTGGGAACAACTTCGTAGTCTTTCAATTATTTTATTCCTATGCTCTGATCAGTGTCTATAAAATAGGTAGCTACATGGCAAACTATTAAATTGGTAGCGGAAAAGAACCGGATGTTTTTGCAGTTGGAAGTGAAGCCAAGCATCTAATAGCATTCTCCACTGATAGAGGTATGAAATAAATTTTGATTAGCAGTCATCATGACTATTAGGTGACTTCAAACCTCAACAAGTCAAGAGCCCTTACAAGTGCTAGACTGTTTTCACAGCTTTTTCCAGATAGCATTGCAACAAGAAACCTAACGTTTGCTCATATCATGATTACATAGCATTTCTGTAGTTATTGCCCTAGTTTTAGCCCCAGTGAGCTAATCCTAGCCATTACCCTGGAACTAACCCTATAGCTCCAAGTCCAATTTTATTGATTATACTCCTTAGGTTAGCCACTTTTTGACACAGTCTTGTTGTCTTTTAGTGTGTGTGGTGTGCATGTGTGTGTGGTGTGCATGTGTGCTGCATATGTGTGCATGTTTTTGTTTATGTATATGTGTGTGCATGTAGGGCTGCATGTATGTGCATTGTATGTCTGTGTGCCTTTTAGTGCACATGCGCCTGAAGCCTGCATGTGTACTGCATTTGTGTGTGTGTGTGTGTGTGTGTGTGTGGACCGCATTTGATTTATCTGGGGAGGGTGACAACATTACTACTGTCTATACACAGCTGAAGGTGAAGAAGAGATGGCTAAAAATCTAATTAACTAAATCCAACAATTATCTACATAACGTATGTAAATCTGCCTTGGCCTTAACCCTAGTTATTGCCCATGCCTAACCCTAGCTGAATCCCTAATCCAGTGCTAAGCATTGTAGAGCACTGATGATGTCATCATGATGATGTCATGCAAGGACTAAGCTATGAGGAAACATATTATCCTGGCATCTGTTTAGCTTGAGAGGGGTTTTACTTTGATAGTCCACCTTGCCTGCATTGACAATTAAGTTCTGAGTTTAAGAAAACTAGATGATTCGACTGTCTTAGATGGTCAGGAGGGGGTGAATAGAGGGGGGGTTGGGTAGAGAAGGTTTCAAAGATAACATTGTATACTCATGAGAAAGTCTGGCCATTAATATAATGGGCACACCCCATCGATAGTAATATTAGTTCAAAGTTTTCAATTCTACTCTTTCGACATTTCAGCGATTAAATTTAAATCAATCATTGACAATTTATTCTATCTACTCTATGCCAATTGTGATAGATTAGTCATTAGAAATTCTAATGACATTCATTTCCAATCAAACGCAGTCCACCCATTTGCCAGAGTACAAGGGTCTATCTATAACTTGCTCTCTTCTTTCCCATTCTTGCTGATGCTTTGTATGACTTGGGAACAACCCTACAGCTTTTTCCATATTTGTGGCAATGCCATTTTCCAAACATAAAGTGCATGGCATACTACTAATTTGGAAATGCGATGTAACCTGAATAATTTTTTCCATGCAGGCGGTATTATTCTTTGGAGGGAAGCCATTATTGTAGTAATTTACTCCAACTGATAGCCAATATATATTATACCTATATTCTACTAACATTCACTCTGCTACTTAGGGAAGCAATAAGGTATTAGTTATGTTTACATGGCACAACTTTGGAATGCAAAAAGAAACCTAACATTCCAACAGCATGATATTATCTTGAGCACCATAACCCACCCACCATGGTAGGCATAATTATATATAATCCAAAATTCAACTTAAAAATAAAAAAATCCTGCTAAATTATTTTATTACCTGCCTACAGAATAATATGAACTCCATAAACATATTCTGGTAACTAGGCAGAATTTCTCGGGTTCTGGCTATAACTTGGGACTCGCTAAGAATGAAAGCAGTGATAAATAAACCACTAACCTCAGCATTAAATTTTATACTTATCGTTGGTCATTTAGAAGCGGTTAAGTTTACTGAAGGGTAAATTAGGTCTCTCAATCCTCTAGCTAGATCCATAAAAACAGGTCACTCTAAATATAGCAATCATAATGCCACCTACTTAATATGTATAGATTCGTACTCATGTTGACTGCAATAACCTGTGCTCTGACCATCCTTCAAAACAGCAAAAGTCATTATACTATTCATAGTTGTGGACAAGTTAGTGGAAGTGTGGGGAAGCTTTGCTGCATAGATATTCATGCCAACATACTTGAGGTCAAATCTTGACTAGAAGAAGCAAACACTGTTTGAGACATCGTGGTGATAAAAACATTTGTGGAATTGCAGCATACACATCTCAAGCATTGACCGGAAACAAAAAATAGTTAAATGCAAATATTATACCATGACATAGCATCATTACTGTTTGTTTTTATAGCGAATGTGATAATGCAATCTCTGTCACAAAACTATATGACATCATCATGATGACATCATACTTAACTTCAGCTTTGATATATATTGCCACTAAGGTCCGGTCCCCCTTTCTATACCTAGCTATTGATCTTCTCTCAATGTAATTTGGACTTCTCTCTCTCGTCTTTCTATCTGTCTGTCTCTCTGTCCTTTCTGTCCACCCACCCACCCACCTTCTCACCCAAACTCCCTCACATCCTTCCATTTAGCCATCCATCCATCCATCTATCCATCCATCCATCCATCCATCCATCTCCCATCTATCCATCTATCCATCCATCCATCTTCATCAATCTACCTAACTATCCATCTACCTATAATGGAAACTACCCTCCAAAATGTAAGCATCTCTGCTGACAAAATGTGTTAAGCCTCTCTTGACCGAAGGTTCCAAGATCTAGCACACAACTAAATATTGAGTGATGATGTCATAATGTCCAATCTGACTGTTAACAAGATGTGGTATGTAACACAAAAAGTGGCTAATGAAATGCATTTAAGAAATAGGCTGGACACTTTTGGAGTCAGCACAGATTATATTTGGATCGAAGTTAGGACGAAATATACACATGTAGGTCCTAACAACTATTTCATTTTGCATCGTACAGCAACCTAATAGCACAATAAAACAATCACCTATTCTCACCTTGCTCTTCATAAGACATAAAAATTTTGGTCACATTAACAATAAGATATCGTGTTGTGGGGGCATCAGCTGTTTGACGGAATAGAAGCCCTGTATCGGTGTTTGACAATGGACATTGATTTTGTCTTTTTTCCCGACCTTTACTTGTTTCATAAGAATCAGAGTTCAAGTTATTATCACTGAAATCCTCACTCCATACATCCAAAAAGCCCATCCCATTCCAAATCCTGATATTTATACTATCAATGATCCAGGGGGCACTTCTCATTCTGGATGCTGCTCCAAATCTCTGCATCCATCGCAACTCTAGCTGCAGATCTTCGGTAAAATTCTGTAAGCAAATGTACTCCCGGATGAGAACTGCTGGTTGGAAAGGTTCGATATGAATTAAAGGGAAAGTGGAATTGTACACAGATGTCTGAGCCACCACAAACATATTTGAAGGACCCAACTCCACTAGACTCAGACTTGGCACCTCGAGACTTGGTGCGTAATACCTGATTGGAAGCCAACCAGTGATGGTGGAGGAAACTGCTGACGGCAATCTGAATTCGAGTCTTACACCCTGATCAATGCGAGTTAGAGGATGCCTCATTTGGCATCCAAAGGCAAACTGGAATTCAACCTCACTAGAAATGAATGTTATGGAAGAGATAGGGAAATAAAGATGGTGCAAAACTTAATATAACACGAGTGATTACATGTTAAATTAATTGCTTATTATGTATGTGCGTGATATTCTCATTTGTCAGAGCCAAATAATAAATAATATGCTTATTTATCATGATTAAAGATTGTATAGGTAATTTTTTAGTTAATTTGTTAATATTTCATATTCCGTTTCCTCCATACCCTTTCCTCCATACCCTACATCATTCCATGTCATTTGAGATCTTTTAAAAAGATAATTTATTTTACTTTCATTTTCTTTGGGTCAGTAGGTTTGTTAAAACATTATAAGTATATTGTGTCTTTATTTTGAGGCCCAAAACCTCCACATACAATAATCATTAATATACTTCCTAAATAGTGTAATTTTTTTTAGACAATTCTTTTCTTCTGTACATTTTCTGAAGTGTAGGTTAACTAAAGTTATATGCAGACAAAGTCAGAACCAAAATCCTAACTTTTCCAGGTTCTAAGCAGTGCTTCTGCTTTGAGTTAAAGGCCCCGCCATAATTATACCAACAAAAATAGCAAGATCCTAAACCAACTTAATAAGAAGTATAATACTTTCATCAACATCATCAAAAATAAGTTTCACAAAAGTAATCATGCTTATTTACACTTTCAATATCGTAATGCGACCATGCCTAAATGGTCACAATAAACATTTCCTATTTGACTGTGATGGTTTGTGCCTTCAGTTGTTTGTATTGTATTAGAAGGGCTTTGTGGAAGAGCATGAGAGGTGTACTATGCAACTACATGGACACACTGCAAATAGCAGATCAACCATAATGTAGACAGACAAATGCACGAGCTAGCTAGATACTTAACTATGCTGTAAAAACTGATAAAACTAACTGCAAACCTCCTGTTGTGGAGGATCAGCTTTTGATGATACACTCTTTAGTGATAGTGCCCTAGTCGAACTATGGTATTAGTCTTCTCGAGTAGTCATTTGTGTGCCATGCTGTGCCTATTAATCTCGCACTAAAACTCCGTATGGTTTCAAAGATAGTACTAAGGAGATAGTTCCAAAGTTTAAATATGGTATTAGTCTTCTCAAGTAGTCAAGGAGCAGCACTATTTAGCAAACGAGCACAAACACATGAACTGAAGGTCACAAACTTGAAAACAATAAGTTATACAACTTTTGATTGAAAGAAAATATAATTTCTTCAACATCATGGCCAAGCTACAAAGCTCTAATGTTTAACTTCAATTTCAACTTGAAGAGGAAGGCAATAGAAGTCCCCATAACTTCATCACTATACCCTACTTGCAAGGTATTTCAAAATGAATTAGAATATTGCAGAGTCAATGACATGCCATGTTATATGGGGAGGTATAGAATTGTTGGGTCAGGGTTATGCAGCATTGTTAAATGTGAAAGCATTGTAGAAGTGGATCAAGTGGTCTGATAAAATTTATTATTCAGATTATAATTGTTGTTCAAACACATTCTAACTCATCTGCATGCCATGAAGCTACCTACTTAATCCAAACAGTTGGTACTTAGTGGATGGCATGAGTTGAAAATTAATGATTTTTTACCAACCCATATGACCACATACCTGTCGAATGAAATCAGTTGTATATTGCTCTGCCACTGATACTAATTTCAACTCTCGAGCAGTTTCAAATTAGGAGCTAGAGCTGTTGGGAATTTTTGGCATGCAAGTTATATAAAGCATGCAAAATTTGACTGCCTGTAACTTGGCAATGGTTACAGTATACATAAAAAGAGAGCACACATAGAAAGCTAAGGGGACAACGGCATTTTTTTTTTAACTTATGGTTACCACTTTAGATCTCCGTAGATTCTGTAAACTTCGTGGTATGGACTTGATATAGCTAAAAGGTTAGGTCTCTCTGTGTGCTCTCTTTTGATACTAAAATATTTTTATATGTATAACTATAGGCAAGTTACTAGACCTAAAGTGGAGGGACCTCAAAACCTGAATGCATGAATTAGCCGCATAAATATCTCCAGATTTCAAAGTGGTAGAGGGTTGAAATTAGCATCAGTGGCTAGAGGAAGCTCTACTCTATTCAATAATGTTTTCATTAGGCGTTAAAATGTAAGTACCTGGTCAAGCGCAAGGGTGGAAAATGAATTTTGTTAAAACTAATTTTCCACCCACGTGCTTGACCACGTACTTACATAACCCTAGTCCTAGCCCTAACCATAGTCCATAAAAAGCTATAATATGACAGTCACAAAGTGAAGTGTGCAGAATTTGCAGATCCAAATTCGGAAGCACAAGTTTATATAACACTTTTTAAAAAGAATGATATCAACACATATTGTTATAAAATGCTCTGATTATGCCCATCTCCTAAAAAAGAAATATATATCAACTTCAAAATTCTCTCTCAATCACTAACCAAGCTCTTCACTCACTCAGACTTTAAATTTGCTACTGCCTTCTGCTATGAACTAATTCCTAGCTAGTGTGTGAAGCAACAACAGACCAAGTTTTTAAAGTTAACTTCTGTTGTTCCTTCTACTACACTTGTTCAATTATGACCACAATTGCTAACCTCCAGTGCAACACTTAGCCAGCTGATTTATATTCATTGTTTCTAGAGTTATAAATCCAACATAATAATATATCATCTTACATGACTGGATTAACGGAAAGCATGGCAGGTCTTGGTCCCTCCCGAATACCGCCAAGCGATGCCACGTCTTCTGAACAATTTGGAATGGGATAGTTCCCAATTTGCGCAGAGACAAGCTTTGCGGGTCCTAGGAATAGGTTGATAGCAACCGCCGTTACAATTAGGAAGCAAGCACAATAACAGAGATTCATCCTACGTTTGGCAAGAGTACTATTCATGTGGTGCCCGTGAACCTTTATAATTATATATGTGACCGGATATGCGAAAACCGGGACTTGTTGCGCGATATACGGTTCAAGTTTCACACTCACGCTGCAGAAACCGTCCGTAGGACTTTCCCCTTCTTAAGAACTGTGCAGTTATAAGCACTGAAGTTACTAAGTAACGCTTAAATAAGACCAAAGAAGACGCTAGTAATTTTTTGGACGGGTTTGGTGAAGAATTTAATTTGCAGCTACCATCTACAATAGATCCTGTCTTGCACGAAACCTTACTTGGTTCTTCCTTATTAGAAGCTAATCTGGTGAGCATGTCCATACAAATGGCTACTTTAGCTCTCAACTCTTCGCTAGCGTAGCTTGAACTTCTCAAGGGGTCGCGCACTCTTTTTGAGGGGAAGACCCTCTAAATTAATAGTGGGATTTAATAATTAAGCGTACTACTATCTTATAATTACTTGATCCAATAAGTGATAGTGGATGATTATGTTACGAGTACAGTGAGTGTACCAGTATTCCTGAAGCTGAAGGTATAACAGGCAAGCCACAAGAGGTAGTTGACAAAGAAGTAGATGTGTCTCTCATCCATGTGAAGCAGATGTGAAGCAGTTGTTTCTCTCACTTTATAGCTAGCCCAAAACAGTTCTCATTATAGCATCAGCCATAGTCACATCAATGTGCCTCTTAGGTATGCCTCCAACCTATCAATAACAAAGTTGTAAGTTTGTGACACTTCTTATTAAATGTGCATTTAAACATCATAAGGACAACAATCATGAACTTACACGGTTCCTGGAGAGTAGTATATAGTGGCTGCAAATTATTCCAGGGGAATGCCCAATACACACTACAGCTGGAATCACTATGAGGACATGCATTCTCAATCTTTGGCTCTGACCTGAGATGACCAGTCCAGTACCTCCATCTGGAAGTCAGATGGACATAGTTATCTTAGTCCACTAGACTATTCAGCACCACAAAGGTTGGTGGATAATTCCTGATTGGAAACCAATCATTGATATTGAAGGAAACTGCTGACTGCAATTTGAATTCCAGTCTTACATCCTGATAAAAGATGTTCTGTAGGGTATTGGTCATGACATGGCATCCAAAGTTATCTAAGTGTATAGAAAAATAGGAACACAGCCGAAGTATTGAAATATTGACATTTCATCAGCTTTAATAGGAGAAAACATCAAGACATACTACAATCATCACCCTCAGTGCAATGGATGGAGTGGGGGATTTAACCATTACTTGTTACACATGCTCACCTCTGGGGGACAGGATCTCACCAATTCTTACTAGATGGATGTATTCATAACTTTGCATATATTGATGAGTTCATACCAAAATATAGCCATTACAATAATTATGCTTTTGACATGTTTTTTGGGGCTATTTTTTAACTGCAGGTTGGAATGTGTGCACACAAACTCCGTTAAGAAAGTTATTTTCCAGCAGCAAATCTTGATGGCTAGCTCACTGTAAGTGCAAACATAAAACAATGACAGCATTGATTAATTTATAAGCCGATTATGTGCAGTAGGTAGCTACTAGTATTTTTGGTTGTGATTATGATTTTTTATTCCCATAGATTCACTGTATGAACTAGATATAAGATAGATCTCTTGTCTGCTCCCTTTTGATACTCCAAATGTATAAAGTTACCTGCAGCCAGCTAAGTGTGGAATATGAACAGTTGTGGTTCCTGGTTGGCAAATGCTAGCCAGTAGTGTGTGGGCTAGAGGAAGCCTTACTCCTATGTTTTCATTAGGCACTAGGCAAATGTGCACACTGAAATCAATTTTCCTATGACTGATAATTTTATTTCAGCATCCATCCTTGATTAGTCACGTTTTAGCACCTAATGTCACTCTGTCTTCCTATGGGCACAGATGCTTCAACCACTAGCACTTTCCAATCAGCAACCACAACTGCAACTGGTTCATGCACTTGGATGATGAAGGACCCCCTATTTATATAGCTGCAGGTAAATTTGGCATAGTTATAGGTATGGAACATTTTTACAGTATTAAACAGCACAAATATTAAACAGCACAAATGTATAATTAATGTGGAATATCTACTGCTCCTGTTGACACATACATTAATGATCTGAAGAAGAACACTATTTAAGCCTGTCCTGCCTTGCTAAGATCCTCCAATTCAGATATCTAACAAAAGATGGTCTTGCTCCACATCGTTCCTACACCACATACTAAAGCCAAGGTGTACTTGAATGATATTAAAGTTCATGCATTTATTATTCCATTCTAACACAGGTGTCATTCTTTCTGGAGGTAGGTCTCCTTCGCAGCTTAGGTGGCCACCCACAAGAAGAGAAAACCTGCAATATGATTTATATATTTCTGCTGCGTGTGAGGCTTATTGATAATTATACTAGTATGAATGTTGCCAACATGCATGCATTCAAATGAAATGAAAACTTTGTCATGCTTGTAACACAATCATGTAATTATATAACCCCTCACTTTTCCAAGACTCCTCTGGTACCAGCCCTGCCAGGTATGAATAACTCTTGTGTATTTGATGTGTATTCTGAAGCTGATATTTCTTTAGGAACTTGATAGAGTGAATGCTATGAAGACAATAGTCATACACTACATTACTTTATTGGTGATGCTGATGTTCCCTATCGCAGCACCAGCTTCACCATAAAATTGATTTTGATGCATAACAAAGGCATTTTGAAACCACAATGAAAGTAGCTCTTAATGGATTCAATGCACTAAACATCTAGACTTACATTAAACTTATTTAACTAGATTATGGGGTGACTACCTGGCTCAGATGATCATTTAATTATTCAGGAAGTTTTAAGCAGACATAATGGTGTAAAGGTGCACCACACAAGAGGAGTAATACAATTACTACAATGCCCAAGTTTCCATGGATGGTACATGGATTTCTTCTCTCACACACTATTGTTCACAAATCCAGTGAAGCACTGAATTTGTCCAGGAATCAGTAAAATATGCCACAAGCTGATACACATAGCATGTTGGCACACTCGTCTAGCCAAAGCAGCAGGTTTTCTATGGGCACACACTATTTAGTTCACAAATCCTGACAAAAAATTATTCACACAAACCCAGCTGGTGATCATTCAATTATGAAATAATTATGTGGTACAATATATGGCTATTGTTCAAAGGAAATGAAACAAATGACAAGTACAAGTAAGAAGAGAAGAAATCCAATTGCATAAAACTTCAGGTACTCAGTAATGTCCTTAGATTTTCCCTGGGATTTGACTGGCTCAAGTTTACTTGTATGCAGTATATAAGTGACCTGTTGCTAATTTCCCAATTATCTTCAATTTCCTATGAAGCTAGTTTCATTCCTTGGAAAGTTTTTGTTTTGAGGAGTTATCAATATTGGTATTTATAACATGAGAGGTGGCCTCTATGATCCTAATACATTTTTACCACTGCTAAAGTATTTGATATGCAGTAGACTTGTTCCACCCGACTTTATCTGCATCTAACTTTGATACAATAAATAGAGTTTTTGTGTCTGGTTATTTGTATGGCATGATGTGCCGTGGTGGCACTATTTAGTGACCAAACAACATAAACACACACAAACTGAAGGCCACAGACCTTTTTAGTATGCATGCTATATACAAAGCTCTAAAGTTTAACCACAATTTTATTATAATCCAAACAGAAACCTTTAAGGTCAATGAATGAGGAAAGGCATCATAAGGCCATAATATTATAACTTCTTTCTCATAATGAACATGCAGGTTGTATTTCAAAGTACATTATAATAGTGAGTATTACTATTATAGTGTTAATGACCTGCCATGTATTGTGGAGAAAATGGAACTGTTTGGTGACGTTTATGCAGACCACTCTATAGCTAAGTATTAATGCTTAGTCTGATTAAAACATTCTTGTTTATTTGTTTGTTATGGCAATAAGTACTAATTATCACAATATTTTGGATGCCAAGAAGCATGAAAACAGGCAAAGTTATTTGAAGTCGTTCATTATTCACACCATATCTGACAAAATGGCCTCCTCCTCCACATTCCTCTTGTCCTTCTTAGTCACTAGCGTAGCACTCTACTTCTACTTCAAACACTCACTCAGATTTGAATTCATTACCACTTTCGCTTCTGATTGAGTGAAGCAATAACTGATATTTCTTGCACCTTCCACTAAACATGGCCATGGCAATGCTCCACCAATTGCTAATGCCTTAAGTGGCAACACTCTTTTTCATTCATTATTATTATGTATATCTGCAGATAAGCGTCAGCTATTTCTAGAATTATAAATCCAACATAATGTTCCATCATCATACATAACTGGGTCAATGGAAAACATGGTAGGTTTAAATCCTTTCTGAATACTGCAAAGAGATGCAACATCATTGTGATAAGTTGGAGAGATAGTTCCAAATTGCTCTAACACAAGCTTAACAGTTACGAGAAACTCACTGATAGCAACTGCCATTACAGTTAGCAACCAGGTAAAATCAGAGATATCCTTAATTTACTGTATCAGAAAAAATTAACAGTCCCACAATGATAACTTGATTGGAACAATTTAAAGTTTGCCCTTGTGGGTCTCCTGAAAACCCATTTTCTAGCGTACGCTAATATTAAGAATAGTAAGCTTCTTACTCAATGTTGACGAGAATGTGCAGTTGAACTAAGTGGAAAAGATTATTTGATCAGGTAAGTACCATTTTCTTATTTCTATTATGAAAAGTAAAGCATGTGTAAGTTCTGAGACACATTTAAAGCAATCTATTACAGATAGAGAAAGCTATCTCCGTACTCATACCCTTGGAAAGAAAGGTGGATGAATAGTCCATAAAAAAGAGAAAACATAAAAATTAAAGTAAAGTGTGAGTGTTTCGGAAAGGGGAGTGTCTCACATGAATATATCACCAAATTTTCCATACCATAAAAAAAAATTGACACTGCTTTGTTTGCAGAACTCAAAATTAATCTTAATTGAATGAGGCACCATCGGATGATCATAGGTGCCATCAACATTGAGTTGGGTTTCTGTATGTGCTATTCATGTGTTAATCAAAAAAGTAAAAAAAAAGCTGTCTTCTTATCTTGAATCATAGATGTTTGCTTATTCATAAGTCTGCTTATAAAGTTAGGGGTGTTTCATCACTTCCGAGTAGGTAGCTATGCACTTTAAGAATTAAAATAGGCTTTCACAGGTGGAAGTTCGAAAGCAACTGTTGCATAAAATGAATGGTTTGAGAAAGTTTGAAAGACAATCAGAAGTTTATTTTAGTGCTATTTGGTGAAGTAAAAATCAAAGATGGTTTTTGGATTTCTGGGTTGGGGTAGTGTAAATCTCTAATTTCATTTGAGTCATCTACGTGACTCAGAAGCTGTTTCTCCACCCTTTGCTTAGCAGATGTTATTTTTTAAATAGTCTGAGGACTTTTTATCCTCAATTCTTTCCCCTATGCTCAGTAACCTATGACATGTGTCAATGCAGATTTCCTCTTGCATGGAGATTTTAACACATTTAAATACTTTCAAAGAGGTAGTTTGACTTGGACAAGGTTTCATCAAAGAAGAAATGTATATTGCCTAATTTCTGAGGAAATATCTTACAAAGTTTAAAAGCCATATAGCAAAGAGGAAATCTAGTAAATATGACAAGTGCCACACGTCAGAAGTGAATAACAGTATCACAGCCATCAACATCTCTCTCATTCGATCAATGAGGCTTCTTACTTGAAGTTGTGCCCTTGTCCGAGGTGCTCATTGCCATAACTATCTCTTCAGCCATCCCCAATGCAAGTGATGTCATCCTTTCTCATGGTCTTGGTTTCCATGACTAAGACTTGGAATTAAGGTTGGATTTACAGTATTGGTTTAGGCTAAGCCGATGTGCAATGCCTACTTCACTGGTCCCTTCTCCTCTTCTGGCCTGATCCAAGATGGTGGGGTGGCTTCATCTCACAAAATATGATGTCAATTATCACATGCATGTTCAGCAATTGCATACCTCTCTTTATCACACTTTCTACAGGCATCTTGATGTTCATTCAATCTGGTCTCTAGTCTTCGGATGGTCTCCCTTTGTAGAATTTCCCACAGATATGGTAGACAGTACATGAGTGCATATTAGATGGTTAAAACATTCCTCATTTTGCACAGTTGTGTCCTCATTCTTCCCGATCTGTTAACGACTTTGATGTTAAACTTCCTGCAGATCCTTCTGATGTTTCACTCATCCCTGCATAGGTAATCATTACCATAGGATCCAGACCACACATTGCTAGTATAGGTGTACATATCTTCCTTTTTGCATTTAGATGTAGTGAAAGGTTGATGGAAATTGCAGATAAATATCTTCTATAAAGACCTTATTCAAATGATGTTCTTCCTTCCAAAAGTCATTGTTCTCAGTCACTACTCTCCTAGGCTCTAGGGTCTATCATACAGAATCTTCACCACTCCTCTACTGACAGGTGATGTGATCTAAATGTACCAGAGACTGTGGAATGAACTTACATGGCTATTGGAGCCACTCTCAAGAGCTTCAACTTGAAACCATTACTACCATAATTATTCTTATTTTGTTTATAATACTAATTTGTTTATATTTTATTATTACTGTTGTTGTTGTTGTTTTTGCTGGTTTTGTTGTTGTTGTTATTGCTGTTGTTGTTGTTATTGTTGTTGCTGTTGTTAATAATACTTTTTGTTATTTTTATTGTCGTTGTTATTGTTGTATTATTATTGTTGTTATTATTTTGTTGCTGTTATTATTTTTATTGTTATTATTGTTACTGTTGTTGTTGTATATATATATATACTTTTTTCTATTTTTATTTCTATTATAAATGAATGCAAGTCAAGAACTATATTGGTATCTAATTATCGAACAAATCCAGTCTTGACTGACCCCTCACTGACCCCACCACAGATGCTGTGTTCCCTCTCTGTATAGCTACAGATATCCTGAAGAAGGTATGCTCTCGCCTTCAGCTCTTCAGAATGTCTCACCCTGTGCCCAGTTCTTCAAAAAGGCCAGTGACCTCTTCGCAATAGCTTCCAAAGTCTCAATAGCCACAATTGTGAAGAAATAGCCAGGCCATAAGGTGATGTACTTGGCTGATTTCCTTTCCTCATCTACGTCAGCCACTGCTTCAGCACTATTGGTGGCATAGTAGGATGTGCAAAGGTGTCTGGGCAGTTATATCCCATACTAGTGGCTTTCCATTCTTCCATGTGATAGTCTTTGCGGTGCCATCCATGGCCAGTTGTCTGCCTTCTGCGGTTCAGACATAATGGTTCTAGACTTGAAGGAAAGCATGCTATGATCAGAGCTCTGTTATAATAATGTCATTGATGACCCATTGATGACCCCTTAATGATAATAGCGCCCTTCACTTTTCTTACAACTGAGCCCATGGGTGTCCAGGTGTTCCACCTCAGTCCACAGTGAAGGCATATATGGGGCAACACATGGTGGTCCCAGTTTAAGCCCTGCAGCAACTCGCATGATGTTGTCGACCATTATCAGACCTAAGTTGGAAATAGGGAGAGCTTGGAGCCAAATACCAGACTCCTTGGTGGACATTGCCAAAGGTCTCGCCATCTCATCCAGGGCACTCTTCAGGAGGGATTTTGCTGTTTTGGTCATTACACAAGTGTCCCAAATCTACTAATGGTCTCATTACCAGTAGAGAGGGACAATCATGACACTGATATCACACTGAAACAGCATTGTCCAAGCTAGCTGATACATTTTGGCTAATACGACTAGAGGAGGCAGCACTTGAAGCCAGGTAGGCAGAAGGAGCAAACTGCAATGCACTCTGGAATACAACAGCAAAATATTTGCTTGTAACCACTACTGGATCTTCTTCCCCAAAATTCCATTACTCAGCATAATATCATAGGCAATTAGATCAGTGGAGAGGAAACAGGTGAAAGTTCTGAGGGTGTATAAGGAGTTTGGGAATGGTGAAGGAATTCTGTAGCAGAATAATTGCTGAATGTGCTGCAATCTGTTACCCATAACCTCAAGGGCTTTGAGATTATCCTTCAGAGCAGTTCAAATGAAGTTAACATTCCCTAGAGGAGAACCAAGTAAGGTAGCGCATGACGGGTGAACATCTCTAGCTCGAGCCAATAAATCAAATAAACAAATAAACAAACAAATAAACAAATAAACAAACAAATAAACAAATAAACAAACAAATAAATAAACAAATAAATAAATTAAACAAACAAATAAATAAACAAATAAAGAAATAAAGAAATACAAAAAAATTAATAAACAAATAAAAAAATAAAAAATAAAAATATAAATAAATAAACAAACAAACAAACAAACCCCAAAAATAAAATATATATATAATAAAATAAATAAACAAATAAATAAAGAAAGAAATAAACAAATAAAAAAATAAACAAAAAATAAAAAATAAAAAAGCAAAAAATTAAATTAATTAAAAAAATTCTTCAGGGAGTTGGGACGCCGCCTGAGGTCAGTGACTTATGAAGAGGACTCCCATCAACATCTTCTTCAGCGGATTTCTGTGGCTGTGCAGCGTGGGAATGCAGCCTCAGTAATGGGATCTTTGCCATCAGGGTTGGGGACGAGCCATTTCCCTAGTCATCGCATGAACTTTTAAACTTTTTAACTTGAGGTATGGCATGTTGTTCTCTGTCAAAAAATTAAAATGTTTTAATAAACAAATAAACAAAAATAAATAAATAAATATAAATAAATAATAAATAAATAAATAAATAAATATAATACACATGATAAACAGGCAATATCATAGTCCATTCAAACCTAATTAATTATAATAAGTTAAAAGTAGTTGGACGTTTCCTACACCCGAGATGTTCCCAGTACAGTAGCAGCATTTCCACGCTGTATTGCTACTGACAACCGTTGGAGCAAGTAGAAATGGGCCTTAGCCTCTCTAGTCTCCTCCTTAATTTTCTTACCCAACTCCTTAATAAAGGGCATGACCTCATCTCCACCCGTGGTCTTGAAGCCCAGAGGAACGAAATAGTGGGTGTCTCTGATTGAATGATAATTTTGTTTCTTCAGGAATTTAGCACTGTTGGCAACCATTCCAGTATCTCCAGACCTCAAATCCGCATAAGAGGAAGCAAACATGTCTGAACATGTGGCATCCCGAACCTGAACCTTCCCATTCCTCCAAGGCACAACTGTGGCACCATCGGGACATTTGCCATCATCACGATCCAAGCCTACTGGTTTCAGGTAAGAGGTGATTTTGGTGGAACATAGAGATCTTTGGGTCACTTGATTAATAGCAGCATGTCGAGAGTGGCGGCCTGACTCTTTCTGCAATTGCGCCCATGAGTACCATGCTGGTCAACTGGAGCTCCACACTGAAGACACTGGTGAGGACTACAAAGTGGTACACCAAGATGAAGACCTGTGGCAACACGAATCACATCGTTATCCATCCTCAAACCAACTGCGGAAATATGGAGGGCATGGAGCCAGGCACCTGCTTCACTCTTGGTAGCGGATCTAACACGAGCACGTGTAGTATCATCCTGTGCTCCTTCCACAAGGTTGTTTAGGCAGGCCTTCACGTGCAGAGTTTCCCAACACTTTTGTGAAAAGGATGACTCATCTGAGAGAGCGGGAACATTTATGTCTTTCCTCCATACCTCCATACCTAATGAAAAACAGGATCACTATAGCTCTCAAATCTACTGGGCAAGATTCAGTGAACTAGATCAAGGGAACCCGAAGTGGATGTCAGGATAGCCTGAGGGAGCCAACATGACAGCAGTTCTGATACCAAGGCCACCAAATTTAACTGGCAAAGACCCCTGCCAAGTATCACTGTGCGATGGGATGCGAACATTTGTGATATTGCTGAAGATGGCACACTGAACAGAGACAAATTCTTTGAGCTTTAACGGAGAAGAAAAGCAGGGAGAAGTGCGGAGATTGTAATAACTTTGGCATGGAGAAGGCATGAGACTGAGGAAAGCACTGTGTGAATAAAGATGGCTTAGCCTACTGCCCAAGAGCTCCAGGAGTTCAGTCTGGACTCAATACATCTCTCAATGCCTTCCAGACCACTAATAGGAGACCTAGTAGAGAGACTACTTCAGGCTTTACATCATGAATACCTGGGACAGCACATAAGAATTCTCCCTATAGCAACCGGGTCGTGACTGATGATCTCACACTTGTTCAGTGCAACTGTAAAACCACTCTCCCAGCCTCATGTTCTATGCTACGAAAATCATCAACGACATCTGACACCAAACCACCAAGCCAGAGTTCCGTCATCCAGGTAAAACGCATTGAACTCTGACTTTAAATGCCTCAAGAAATTGTGAACAGTTAGACAGAAAAGAAGTGGGCCCAATTGATCTCCCTGTTGAACTCGTGCAGAATCAATACTGTCACTTCCAAAGAAAAACGAGGGATGGTGAGCTGTAAACACAGTGCACATAGGTGTAAATTTCAGGTGCAAATTCCTCTAGCTGTGTTAGGCGCTCACCACTAGGCAAGCGTCAAGACGTCTATTCAGGACTGGTTCTGATACAGCCTTGGTAAGGCTGTGTTCTCAATAGGAATATAGGTAAAGATTTATTATATTTCAAATGACTTACAGGCAGAGTCTTGATGTCTTAGAGCAGTCTAACTAGTCTGGCTATCTCAGAGCATACACACATACATATATTGGAATGTCCATCAATCATGATGCAACCTCCGACTAATCAGGTGTTTCCACACAAACAGTCAGGAGGTTTGCCACCATGTTGCATCATACATAATAGTTTCTTACATAATAGTTCAAGTAATTAACACATACTTAGTTAATAGTTACACAGATTTGGCAAGGGTTGAGGTCAAGGTTTGCTGCAATGTTTGGGGATCGGCAAGCACATCTGTGGGCCTCTAGACATCCTACGGCAGAGCTGGACTCCTAACAGTCACTCTCCTCAACTTGCTCAGACTGGCTGCTGAAACTTAGAGATGACCTACACAAGATGAAGAAGTTAGCAGCAGATCAGCAGGCCACAATCCAATGATTACACCTCTGTGTATATAGACGGTCTTCAGCAACTCATGGGAGGAGCACAAACGTCACCTCACCACAGTATTCGGTGATCAGTAGGCAGGGGAGGAGTTCATTCCATTGTTGTCCTTCTTGTGAGCTACTCCTAATCATCTGGAACAGAGAGTGATGGAAGCGCTCTACTGCTCCATTAGACTGGGGGCAATAAGGTGCTGTTTTTGTGTGACGAACTCTAAGGAATTTGAAGGCTTCCTTCAGAACTGCAGAGAGGAAGTTTAATCCTCTATCAGAGAGAAATTCCTCTGGTACTGATAGCCAGGAAATAATGTACATGAGGGCCTTCCCCACTTCTGTAGCTGTTGTCTTCTTGAGGCGGATGGCTTCTGGATACCTTGATCCAACATCAATGTAGCTAAAAATGAACTGGTTCTTGCTATGAGTGAGGGGAAGTGGCCCCACGATATCATTAGCCACTTTCTGAAAGGGTCATCAAATTGGTGGATTGGTAATAGTGAGAGGGATGTGGTTATTCGTCCTCTTGGGAGTCTTTTGGCATCTTTCACAAGATCTGCAGAACTGTGTTGTCTCTTTTCCGATGCCAGGCCAGAAGAAATTCTTTAGGGACCTTGAATTTGGCTCCTGTATTTCCAGATGCTGGGGCCGAGTGAGCCAGCTTCAGTACTTCTAGTCGTCGCGATTTCGGCATGACGACCTGGGTATAGGGTTCACCGAGTTTGTATTTTATCTTGCCCATTAAGACTCCATTGTTGGTCACAAATGGTGAGTCTTTCTTATTGGCTGATTTCCAGAGATCCTTCAGATTGTGATCTGCTCTTTGGTCCAGGATGAGATTGGCTGTGTTATTCTGATGTATGTCTGCTTCTCCACTGGAGTCAGTGTCGCTGTCTGGGTCTGTCTGGTGCGACATCTTCGTCCTTGGAAAATTGTAGTCGGACCCTAGCGGATCTTCAAGGGAGTTGGGTTCAAACCCGTCTTGGGCCTGGTCAGCTTGATCAGCAAGGTCTTGTCGAGCTTCTGTCTGGGTCTGGGCTCTTGTCTGGATGGCTAAGATGTCTTGGGGATCTGCTGCTGTGGCCTGGTGAATGAGTTCACGGATATTTCTGAATTCTGCCAAGGAGGGTATCATGTTCAAGGTTGTCAGTCACTGCCATGTTGACAGAGACTTCAGAACCTGGAAGGGGACATAGGAGATCAACTGTTAGATTAGCCTCTGACTTACCCCAAAATACTCGGGTCATGATGGATTCTGATGGTTCTGGAACTGGTAGATTCCACTGCTTAAATTGTTCTATGACGCTAGAGTTGATGAGAGAGTGGTCCGCTCCAGAGTCTAGAAGGAATCTGATGGGTTTGCTGAAGATGCTGCCTACCAGAAATAACTTGCGCATGAAGGTAGGTGCTGGGGAGGTGTTGTCCTGGTCGTCTGTGGAGACGGCAAGCACATTCCTGTCGGGACACATGGCTCCGAGGTGACCCCACTTCTGACAGTTAAAGCACAATGGTCTTTTCTCTTTTTCAAAGTACTTCGCAAGCTTATGCTGTGGCTTGAATTGATTCCCACAGCCCTGTGCTGAAGTGTTAGTAGGTGGTCTGACTCTGCCCTGCTGCTGGGAGGGAGGATGTGGCTTGGGTTGATCGATCTGAGACTGTGTCTGAGACTTGGTCTGAGCTTGAGGTTGTTGTTGCTGAGACTTGTGACCGTTGAATGACCTATATGGCTTCCGGTAGGTGAGTTGAGGGTTCACAGTGTTCCTGTTCCAGGCAGATTCACTTCCTCTGCGACTGTCAGAAATATATTCATCAGCGATGCTCAACAGTTCCTGCAAGGATGAGGGTTTCTGGGCCCTCACATGGGTGGTTATTCACGGGTTCAATTGTTTATAAACGATTTCCCTGGTAATGAGATCAATGACTTCTTTGATGGAGGTGCAATCTTTGGTGCAGGTTCTTGCTGCTTCAGCTGTTCTGTAACCCATCTGTGTGATGGTCTCTGTTTGGTTGACTTGGGATTGAACCTGTTATTGAACTGTGTTGATTTCGATACACCCATATGGGCATACGATTGTCGCTTGAGGGCATCATAATCGCATAGCTCTTCTGTGGGCATTGACATAGCCAAGTTAGTCAAGTCTCCTCTGAGTAGAGCTCTTAATTCAGTGGCCCAGGTACTTTTGTTCACTCCATATGTTTTCATGTGGGCCTCAAAGAGGGCAATATCTTGTTGTCCTTGAGTTCCACTGGAGATTGTTGGGAGAGTAGGTGGTTTAGTCTGCTGAGCCACTGTGATAGGGCTGCCTATAGATGTCTCATTGGTGTGCTGTTGGGCTTGTGGAAGGCCGTATTTTGTATTTGGATCTGCTCTAGAATACGAAGAAGAGTAGGGTCAATGACAGGAGTTGCTGCTTGGGTGACTGCTTCAGCTGCCGCTGGCTCTGTCCATGAGACATGGCATGTTTCAGTTGGCTGATGCTGAAGGGGGTCTTATTCCATAGAGTGTTCATTTCTAATATTGTCTGCCATTCCAGTTTTGAGGTGGTTATTGTAGAAGCTAGATTGGGTATGGGCTTGTGACCGTGCCACCATTCTGGAGTCAAATTTATCGTCCATCTCTGTGTTGATTGTATCCAGGTACCGATCCCATTCTTTGATAAAGGATCATCAATGCTTTCTGAGCGTGCTAAGAAAAACAAAGTTAGACAGAGCAAGATGGCTTACTGTCCCTGTTGAGGTGGTTCAGGGTCAAAAATTTGCTGATGAGTCTGTAGGTCTTAGGGTAGTAATGCTTGTCCTTTGCAGCCGTTTGCAAAGGAGTAGGCACTGGGTCTGCAGTCTGTTGGGTGAAGAGGTAGTCTGGTCTGAGGTGTGGGAGAGTCTGCTTCGAAGGCTGAGTTTGTCTCGGTCACTGCCACCAGATGTTAAGCGCTCACCACTAGGCAAGCATCAACATGTCTATTCTAGACTGATCCTGACACAGCCTTGGTAAGGCTGTGTTCTCAATAGGAATATAGGTAAAGATTTATTATATTTCAAATGACTTACAGGCAGAGTCTTGATGTCTTAGAGCAGTCTAACTAGTCTGGCTATCTCAGAGCATACATACATACATACATATATTGGAATGTCCATCAATCATGATGCAACCTCCGACTAATCAGGTGTTTCCACACAAACAGTCAGGAGGTTTGCCACCATGTTGCATCATACATAATAGTTTCTTACATAATAGTTCAAGTAATTAACACATACTTAGTTAATAGTTACACAGATTTGGCAAGGGTTGAGGTCAAGGTTTGCTGCAATGTTTGGGGATCGGCAAGCACATCTGTGGGCCTCTAGACATCCTACGGCAGAGCTGGACTCCTAACAGTCACTCTCCTCAACTTGCTCAGACTGGCTGCTGAAACTTAGAGATGACCTACACAAGATGAAGAAGTTAGCAGCAGATCAGCAGGCCACAATCCAATGATTACACCTCTGTGTATATAGACGGTCTTCAGCAACTCATGGGAGGAGCACAAACGTCACCTCACCACAGTATTCGGTGATCAGTAGGCAGGGGAGGAGTTCATTCCATTGTTGTCCTTCTTGTGAGCTACTCCTAATCATCTGGAACAGAGAGTGATGGAAGCGCTCTACTGCTCCATTAGACTGGGGGCAATAAGGTGCTGTTTTTGTGTGACGAACTCTAAGGAATTTGAAGGCTTCCTTCAGAACTGCAGAGAGGAAGTTTAATCCTCTATCAGAGAGAAATTCCTCTGGTACTGATAGCCAGGAAATAATGTACATGAGGGCCTTCCCCACTTCTGTAGCTGTTGTCTTCTTGAGGCGGATGGCTTCTGGATACCTTGATCCAACATCAATGTAGCTAAAAATGAACTGGTTCTTGTTATGAGTGAGGGGAAGTGGCCCCACGATATCATTAGCCACTTTCTGAAAGGGTCATCAAATTGGTGGATTGGTAATAGTGAGAGGGATGTGGTTATTCGTCCTCTTGGGAGTCTTTTGGCATCTTTCACAAGATCTGCAGAACTGTGTTGTCTCTTTTCCGATGCCAGGCCAGAAGAAATTCTTTAGGGACCTTGAATTTGGCTCCTGTATTTCCAGATGCTGGGGCCGAGTGAGCCAGCTTCAGTACTTCTAGTCGTCGCGATTTCGGCATGACGACCTGGGTATAGGGTTCACCGAGTTTGTATTTTATCTTGCCCATTAAGACTCCATTGTTGGTCACAAATGGTGAGTCTTTCTTATTGGCTGATTTCCAGAGATCCTTCAGATTGTGATCTGCTCTTTGGTCCAGGATGAGATTGGCTGTGTTATTCTGATGTATGTCTGCTTCTCCACTGGAGTCAGTGTCGCTGTCTGGGTCTGTCTGGTGCGACATCTTCGTCCTTGGAAAATTGTAGTCGGACCCTAGCGGATCTTCAAGGGAGTTGGGTTCAAACCCGTCTTGGGCCTGGTCAGCTTGATCAGCAAGGTCTTGTCGAGCTTCTGTCTGGGTCTGGGCTCTTGTCTGGATGGCTAAGATGTCTTGGGGATCTGCTGCTGTGGCCTGGTGAATGAGTTCACGGATATTTCTGAATTCTGCCAAGGAGGGTATCATGTTCAAGGTTGTCAGTCACTGCCATGTTGACAGAGACTTCAGAACCTGGAAGGGGACATAGGAGATCAACTGTTAGATTAGCCTCTGACTTACCCCAAAATACTCGGGTCATGATGGATTCTGATGGTTCTGGAACTGGTAGATTCCACTGCTTAAATTGTTCTATGACGCTAGAGTTGATGAGAGAGTGGTCCGCTCCAGAGTCTAGAAGGAATCTGATGGGTTTGCTGAAGATGCTGCCTACCAGAAATAACTTGCGCATGAAGGTAGGTGCTGGGGAGGTGTTGTCCTGGTCGTCTGTGGAGACGGCAAGCACATTCCTGTCGGGACACATGGCTCCGAGGTGACCCCACTTCTGACAGTTAAAGCACAATGGTCTTTTCTCTTTTTCAAAGTACTTCGCAAGCTTATGCTGTGGCTTGAATTGATTCCCACAGCCCTGTGCTGAAGTGTTAGTAGGTGGTCTGACTCTGCCCTGCTGCTGGGAGGGAGGATGTGGCTTGGGTTGATCGATCTGAGACTGTGTCTGAGACTTGGTCTGAGCTTGAGGTTGTTGTTGCTGAGACTTGTGACCGTTGAATGACCTATATGGCTTCCGGTAGTTGAGTTGAGGGTTCACAGTGTTCCTGTTCCAGGCAGATTCACTTCCTCTGCGACTGTCAGAAATATATTCATCAGCGATGCTCAACAGTTCCTGCAAGGATGAGGGTTTCTGGGCCCTCACATGGGTGGTTATTCATGGGTTCAATTGTTTATAAACGATTTCCCTGGTAATGAGATCAATGACTTCTTTGATGGAGGTGCAATCTTAGGTGCAGGTTCTTGCTGCTTCAGCTGTTCTGTAACCCATCTGTGTGATGGTCTCTGTTTGGTTGACTTGGGATTGAACCTGTTATTGAACTGTGTTGATTTCGATACACCCATATGGGCATACGATTGTCGCTTGAGGGCATCATAATCGCATAGCTCTTCTGTGGGCATTGACATAGCCAAGTTAGTCAAGTCTCCTCTGAGTAGAGCTCTTAATTCAGTGGCCCAGGTACTTTTGTTCACTCCATATGTTTTCATGTGGGCCTCAAAGAGGGCAATATCTTGTTGTCCTTGAGTTCCACTGGAGATTGTTGGGAGAGTAGGTGGTTTAGTCTGCTGAGCCACTGTGATAGGGCTGCCTATAGATGTCTCATTGGTGTGCTGTTGGGCTTGTGGAAGGCCGTATTTTGTATTTGGATCTGCTCTAGAATACGAAGAAGAGTAGGGTCAATGACAGGAGTTGCTGCTTGGGCGACTGCTTCAGCTGCCGCTGGCTCTGTCCATGAGACATGGCATGTTTCAGTTGGCTGATGCTGAAGGGGGTCTTATTCCATAGAGTGTTCATTTCTAATATTGTCTGCCATTCCAGTTTTGAGGTGGTTATTGTAGAAGCTAGATTGGGTATGGGCTTGTGACCATGCCACCATTCTGGAGTCAAATTTATCGTCCATCTCTGTGTTGATTGTATCCAGGTACCGATCCCATTCTTTGATAAAGGATCATCAATGCTTTCTGAGCGTGCTAAGAAAAACAAAGTTAGACAGAGCAAGATGGCTTACTGTCCCTGTTGAGGTGGTTCAGGGTCAAAAATTTGCTGATGAGTCTGTAGGTCTTAGGGTAGTAATGCTTGTCCTTTGCAGCCGTTTGCAAAGGAGTAGGCACTGGGTCTGCAGTCTGTTGGGTGAAGAGGTAGTCTGGTCTGAGGTGTGGGAGAGTCTGCTTCGAAGGCTGAGTTTGTCTCGGTCACTGCCACCAGATGTTAAGCGCTCACCACTAGGCAAGCATCAACATGTCTATTCTAGACTGATCCTGACACAGCCTTGGTAAGGCTGTGTTCTCAATAGGAATAATAGGTAAAGATTTATTATATTTCAAATGACTTACAGGCAGAGTCTTGATGTCTTAGAGCAGTCTAACTAGTCTGGCTATCTCAGAGCATACATACATACATATATTGGAATGTCCATCAATCATGATGCAACCTCCGACTAATCAGGTGTTTCCACACAAACAGTCAGGAGGTTTGCCACCATGTTGCATCATACATAATAGTTTCTTACATAATAGTTCAAGTAATTAACACATACTTAGTTAATAGTTACACAGATTTGGCAAGGGTTGAGGTCAAGGTTTGCTGCAATGTTTGGGGATCGGCAAGCACATCTGTGGGCCTCTAGACATCCTACGGCAGAGCTGGACTCCTAACAGTCACTCTCCTCAACTTGCTCAGACTGGCTGCTGAAACTTAGAGATGACCTACACAAGATGAAGAAGTTAGCAGCAGATCAGCAGGCCACAATCCAATGATTACACCTCTGTGTATATAGACGGTCTTCAGCAACTCATGGGAGGAGCACAAACGTCACCTCACCACAGTATTCGGTGATCAGTAGGCAGGGGAGGAGTTCATTCCATTGTTGTCCTTCTTGTGAGCTACTCCTAATCATCTGGAACAGAGAGTGATGGAAGCGCTCTACTGCTCCATTAGACTGGGGGCAATAAGGTGCTGTTTTTGTGTGACGAACTCTAAGGAATTTGAAGGCTTCCTTCAGAACTGCAGAGAGGAAGTTTAATCCTCTATCAGAGAGAAATTCCTCTGGTACTGATAGCCAGGAAATAATGTACATGAGGGCCTTCCCCACTTCTGTAGCTGTTGTCTTCTTGAGGCGGATGGCTTCTGGATACCTTGATCCAACATCAATGTAGCTAAAAATGAACTGGTTCTTGCTATGAGTGAGGGGAAGTGGCCCCACGATATCATTAGCCACTTTCTGAAAGGGTCATCAAATTGGTGGATTGGTAATAGTGAGAGGGATGTGGTTATTCGTCCTCTTGGGAGTCTTTTGGCATCTTTCACAAGATCTGCAGAACTGTGTTGTCTCTTTTCCGATGCCAGGCCAGAAGAAATTCTTTAGGGACCTTGAATTTGGCTCCTGTATTTCCAGATGCTGGGGCCGAGTGAGCCAGCTTCAGTACTTCTAGTCGTCGCGATTTCGGCATGACGACCTGGGTATAGGGTTCACCGAGTTTGTATTTTATCTTGCCCATTAAGACTCCATTGTTGGTCACAAATGGTGAGTCTTTCTTATTGGCTGATTTCCAGAGATCCTTCAGATTGTGATCTGCTCTTTGGTCCAGGATGAGATTGGCTGTGTTATTCTGATGTATGTCTGCTTCTCCACTGGAGTCAGTGTCGCTGTCTGGGTCTGTCTGGTGCGACATCTTCGTCCTTGGAAAATTGTAGTCGGACCCTAGCGGATCTTCAAGGGAGTTGGGTTCAAACCCGTCTTGGGCCTGGTCAGCTTGATCAGCAAGGTCTTGTCGAGCTTCTGTCTGGGTCTGGGCTCTTGTCTGGATGGCTAAGATGTCTTGGGGATCTGCTGCTGTGGCCTGGTGAATGAGTTCACGGATATTTCTGAATTCTGCCAAGGAGGGTATCATGTTCAAGGTTGTCAGTCACTGCCATGTTGAAAGAGACTTCAGAACCTGGAAGGGGACATAGGAGATCAACTGTTAGATTAGCCTCTGACCTACCCCAAAATACTCGGGTCATGATGGATTCTGATGGTTCTGGAACTGGTAGATTCCATTGCTTAAATTGTTCTATGACGCTAGAGTTGATGAGAGAGTGGTCCGCTCCAGAGTCTAGAAGGAATCTGATGGGTTTGCTGAAGATGCTGCCTACCAGAAATAACTTGCGCATGAAGGTAGGTGCTGGGGAGGTGTTGTCCTGGTCGTCTGTGGAGACGGCAAGCACATTCCTGTCGGGACACATGGCTCCGAGGTGACCCCACTTCTGACAGTTAAAGCACAATGGTCTTTTCTCTTTTTCAAAGTACTTCGCAAGCTTATGCTGTGGCTTGAATTGATTCCCACAGCCCTGTGCTGAAGTGTTAGTAGGTGGTCTGACTCTGCCCTGCTGCTGGGAGGGAGGATGTGGCTTGGGTTGATCGATCTGAGACTGTGTCTGAGACTTGGTCTGAGCTTGAGGTTGTTGTTGCTGAGACTTGTGACCGTTGAATGACCTATATGGCTTCCGGTAGGTGAGTTGAGGGTTCACAGTGTTCCTGTTCCAGGCAGATTCACTTCCTCTGCGACTGTCAGAAATATATTCATCAGCGATGCTCAACAGTTCCTGCAAGGATGAGGGTTTCTGGGCCCTCACATGGGTGGTTATTCACGGGTTCAATTGTTTATAAACGATTTCCCTGGTAATGAGATCAATGACTTCTTTGATGGAGGTGCAATCTTTGGTGCAGGTTCTTGCTGCTTCAGCTGTTCTGTAACCCATCTGTGTGATGGTCTCTGTTTGGTTGACTTGGGATTGAACCTGTTATTGAACTGTGTTGATTTCGATACACCCATATGGGCATACGATTGTCGCTTGAGGGCATCATAATCGCATAGCTCTTCTGTGGGCATTGACATAGCCAAGTTAGTCAAGTCTCCTCTGAGTAGAGCTCTTAATTCAGTGGCCCAGGTACTTTTGTTCACTCCATATGTTTTCATGTGGGCCTCAAAGAGGGCAATATCTTGTTGTCCTTGAGTTCCACTGGAGATTGTTGGGAGAGTAGGTGGTTTAGTCTGCTGAGCCACTGTGATAGGGCTGCCTATAGATGTCTCATTGGTGTGCTGTTGGGCTTGTGGAAGGCCGTATTTTGTATTTGGATCTGCTCTAGAATACGAAGAAGAGTAGGGTCAATGACAGGAGTTGCTGCTTGGGCAACTGCTTCAGCTGCCGCTGGCTCTGTCCATGAGACATGGCATGTTTCAGTTGGCTGATGCTGAAGGGGGTCTTATTCCATAGAGTGTTCATTTCTAATATTGTCTGCCATTCCAGTTTTGAGGTGGTTATTGTAGAAGCTAGATTGGGTATGGGCTTGTGACCATGCCACCATTCTGGAGTCAAATTTATCGTCCATCTCTGTGTTGATTGTATCCAGGTACCGATCCCATTCTTTGATAAAGGATCATCAATGCTTTCTGAGCGTGCTAAGAAAAACAAAGTTAGACAGAGCAAGATGGCTTACTGTCCCTGTTGAGGTGGTTCAGGGTCAAAAATTTGCTGATGAGTCTGTAGGTCTTAGGGTAGTAATGCTTGTCCTTTGCAGCCGTTTGCAAGGGAGTAGGCACTGGGTCTGCAGTCTGTTGGGTGAAGAGGTAGTCTGGTCTGAGGTGTGGGAGAGTCTGCTTCGAAGGCTGAGTTTGTCTCGGTCACTGCCACCAGATGTTAAGCGCTCACCACTAGGCAAGCATCAACATGTCTATTCTAGACTGATCCTGACACAGCCTTGGTAAGGCTGTGTTCTCAATAGGAATAATAGGTAAAGATTTATTATATTTCAAATGACTTACAGGCAGAGTCTTGATGTCTTAGAGCAGTCTAACTAGTCTGGCTATCTCAGAGCATACATACATACATATATTGGAATGTCCATCAATCATGATGCAACCTCTGACTAATCAGGTGTTTCCACACAAACAGTCAGGAGGTTTGCCACCATGTTGCATCATACATAATAGTTTCTTACATAATAGTTCAAGTAATTAACACATACTTAGTTAATAGTTACACAGATTTGGCAAGGGTTGAGGTCAAGGTTTGCTGCAATGTTTGGGGATCGGCAAGCACATCTGTGGGCCTCTAGACATCCTACGGCAGAGCTGGACTCCTAACAGTCACTCTCCTCAACTTGCTCAGACTGGCTGCTGAAACTTAGAGATGACCTACACAAGATGAAGAAGTTAGCAGCAGATCAGCAGGCCACAATCCAATGATTACACCTCTGTGTATATAGACGGTCTTCAGCAACTCATGGGAGGAGCACAAACGTCACCTCACCACAGTATTCGGTGATCAGTAGGCAGGGGAGGAGTTCATTCCATTGTTGTCCTTCTTGTGAGCTACTCCTAATCATCTGGAACAGAGAGTGATGGAAGCGCTCTACTGCTCCATTAGACTGGGGGCAATAAGGTGCTGTTTTTGTGTGACGAACTCTAAGGAATTTGAAGGCTTCCTTCAGAACTGCAGAGAGGAAGTTTAATCCTCTATCAGAGAGAAATTCCTCTGGTACTGATAGCCAGGAAATAATGTACATGAGGGCCTTCCCCACTTCTGTAGCTGTTGTCTTCTTGAGGCGGATGGCTTCTGGATACCTTGATCCAACATCAATGTAGCTAAAAATGAACTGGTTCTTGCTATGAGTGAGGGGAAGTGGCCCCACGATATCATTAGCCACTTTCTGAAAGGGTCATCAAATTGGTGGATTGGTAATAGTGAGAGGGATGTGGTTATTCGTCCTCTTGGGAGTCTTTTGGCATCTTTCACAAGATCTGCAGAACTGTGTTGTCTCTTTTCCGATGCCAGGCCAGAAGAAATTCTTTAGGGACCTTGAATTTGGCTCCTGTATTTCCAGATGCTGGGGCCGAGTGAGCCAGCTTCAGTACTTCTAGTCGTCGCGATTTCGGCATGACGACCTGGGTATAGGGTTCACCGAGTTTTTATTTTATCTTGCCCATTAAGACTCCATTGTTGGTCACAAATGGTGAGTCTTTCTTATTGGCTGATTTCCAGAGATCCTTCAGATTGTGATCTGCTCTTTGGTCCAGGATGAGATTGGCTGTGTTATTCTGATGTATGTCTGCTTCTCCACTGGAGTCAGTGTCGCTGTCTGGGTCTGTCTGGTGCGACATCTTCGTCCTTGGAAAATTGTAGTCGGACCCTAGCGGATCTTCAAGGTAGTTGGGTTCAAACCCGTCTTGGGCCTGGTCAGCTTGATCAGCAAGGTCTTGTCGAGCTTCTGTCTGGGTCTGGGCTCTTGTCTGGATGGCTAAGATGTCTTGGGGATCTGCTGCTGTGGCCTGGTGAATGAGTTCACGGATATTTCTGAATTCTGCCAAGGAGGGTATCATGTTCAAGGTTGTCAGTCACTGCCATGTTGAAAGAGACTTCAGAACCTGGAAGGGGACATAGGAGATCAACTGTTAGATTAGCCTCTGACCTACGCCAAAATACTCGGGTCATGATGGATTCTGATGGTTCTGGAACTGGTAGATTCCACTGCTTAAATTGTTCTATGACGCTAGAGTTGATGAGAGAGTGGTCCGCTCCAGAGTCTAGAAGGAATCTGATGGGTTTGCTGAAGATGCTGCCTACCAGAAATAACTTGCGCATGAAGGTAGGTGCTGGGGAGGTGTTGTCCTGGTCGTCTGTGGAGACGGCAAGCACATTCCTGTCGGGACACATGGCTCCGAGGTGACCCCACTTCTGACAGTTAAAGCACAATGGTCTTTTCTCTTTTTCAAAGTACTTCGCAAGCTTATGCTGTGGCTTGAATTGATTCCCACAGCCCTGTGCTGATGTGTTAGTAGGTGGTCTGACTCTGCCCTGCTGCTGGGAGGGAGGATGTGGCTTGGGTTGATCGATCTGAGACTGTGTCTGAGACTTGGTCTGAGCTTGAGGTTGTTGTTGCTGAGACTTGTGACCGTTGAATGACCTATATGGCTTCCGGTAGGTGAGTTGAGGGTTCACAGTGTTCCTGTTCCAGGCAGATTCACTTCCTCTGCGACTGTCAGAAATATATTCATCAGCGATGCTCAACAGTTCCTGCAAGGATGAGGGTTTCTGGGCCCTCACATGGGTGGTTATTCATGGGTTCAATTGTTTATAAACGATTTCCCTGGTAATGAGATCAATGACTTCTTTGATGGAGGTGCAATCTTTGGTGCAGGTTCTTGCTGCTTCAGCTGTTCTGTAACCCATCTGTGTGATGGTCTCTGTTTGGTTGACTTGGGATTGAACCTGTTATTGAACTGTGTTGATTTCGATACACCCATATGGGCATACGATTGTCGCTTGAGGGCATCATAATCGCATAGCTCTTCTGTGGGCATTGACATAGCCAAGTTAGTCAAGTCTCCTCTGAGTAGAGCTCTTAATTCAGTGGCCCAGGTACTTTTGTTCACTCCATATGTTTTCATGTGGGCCTCAAAGAGGGCAATATCTTGTTGTCCTTGAGTTCCACTGGAGATTGTTGGGAGAGTAGGTGGTTTAGTCTGCTGAGCCACTGTGATAGGGCTGCCTATAGATGTCTCATTGGTGTGCTGTTGGGCTTGTGGAAGGCCGTATTTTGTATTTGGATCTGCTCTAGAATACGAAGAAGAGTAGGGTCAATGACAGGAGTTGCTGCTTGGGCGACTGCTTCAGCTGCCGCTGGCTCTGTCCATGAGACATGGCATGTTTCAGTTGGCTGATGCTGAAGGGGGTCTTATTCCATAGAGTGTTCATTTCTAATATTGTCTGCCATTCCAGTTTTGAGGTGGTTATTGTAGAAGCTAGATTGGGTATGGGCTTGTGACCATGCCACCATTCTGGAGTCAAATTTATCGTCCATCTCTGTGTTGATTGTATCCAGGTACCGATCCCATTCTTTGATAAAGGATCATCAATGCTTTCTGAGCGTGCTAAGAAAAACAAAGTTAGACAGAGCAAGATGGCTTACTGTCCCTGTTGAGGTGGTTCAGGGTCAAAAATTTGCTGATGAGTCTGTAGGTCTTAGGGTAGTAATGCTTGTCCTTTGCAGCCGTTTGCAAAGGAGTAGGCACTGGGTCTGCAGTCTGTTGGGTGAAGAGGTAGTCTGGTCTGAGGTGTGGGAGAGTCTGCTTCGAAGGCTGAGTTTGTCTCGGTCACTGCCACCAGATGTTAAGCGCTCACCACTAGGCAAGCATCAACATGTCTATTCTAGACTGATCCTGACACAGCCTTGGTAAGGCTGTGTTCTCAATAGGAATAATAGGTAAAGATTTATTATATTTCAAATGACTTACAGGCAGAGTCTTGATGTCTTAGAGCAGTCTAACTAGTCTGGCTATCTCAGAGCATACATACATACATATATTGGAATGTCCATCAATCATGATGCAACCTCCGACTAATCAGGTGTTTCCACACAAACAGTCAGGAGGTTTGCCACCATGTTGCATCATACATAATAGTTTCTTACATAATAGTTCAAGTAATTAACACATACTTAGTTAATAGTTACACAGATTTGGCAAGGGTTGAGGTCAAGGTTTGCTGCAATGTTTGGGGATCGGCAAGCACATCTGTGGGCCTCTAGACATCCTACGGCAGAGCTGGACTCCTAACAGTCACTCTCCTCAACTTGCTCAGACTGGCTGCTGAAACTTAGAGATGACCTACACAAGATGAAGAAGTTAGCAGCAGATCAGCAGGCCACAATCCAATGATTACACCTCTGTGTATATAGACGGTCTTCAGCAACTCATGGGAGGAGCACAAACGTCACCTCACCACAGTATTCGGTGATCAGTAGGCAGGGGAGGAGTTCATTCCATTGTTGTCCTTCTTGTGAGCTACTCCTAATCATCTGGAACAGAGAGTGATGGAAGCGCTCTACTGCTCCATTAGACTGGGGGCAATAAGGTGCTGTTTTTGTGTGACGAACTCTAAGGAATTTGAAGGCTTCCTTCAGAACTGCAGAGAGGAAGTTTAATCCTCTATCAGAGAGAAATTCCTCTGGTACTGATAGCCAGGAAATAATGTACATGAGGGCCTTCCCCACTTCTGTAGCTGTTGTCTTCTTGAGGCGGATGGCTTCTGGATACCTTGATCCAACATCAATGTAGCTAAAAATGAACTGGTTCTTGCTATGAGTGAGGGGAAGTGGCCCCACGATATCATTAGCCACTTTCTGAAAGGGTCATCAAATTGGTGGATTGGTAATAGTGAGAGGGATGTGGTTATTCGTCCTCTTGGGAGTCTTTTGGCATCTTTCACAAGATCTGCAGAACTGTGTTGTCTCTTTTCCGATGCCAGGCCAGAAGAAATTCTTTAGGGACCTTGAATTTGGCTCCTGTATTTCCAGATGCTGGGGCCGAGTGAGCCAGCTTCAGTACTTCTAGTCGTCGCGATTTCGGCATGACGACCTGGGTATAGGGTTCACCGAGTTTGTATTTTATCTTGCCCATTAAGACTCCATTGTTGGTCACAAATGGTGAGTCTTTCTTATTGGCTGATTTCCAGAGATCCTTCAGATTGTGATCTGCTCTTTGGTCCAGGATGAGATTGGCTGTGTTATTCTGATGTATGTCTGCTTCTCCACTGGAGTCAGTGTCGCTGTCTGGGTCTGTCTGGTGCGACATCTTCGTCCTTGGAAAATTGTAGTCGGACCCTAGCGGATCTTCAAGGGAGTTGGGTTCAAACCCGTCTTGGGCCTGGTCAGCTTGATCAGCAAGGTCTTGTCGAGCTTCTGTCTGGGTCTGGGCTCTTGTCTGGATGGCTAAGATGTCTTGGGGATCTGCTGCTGTGGCCTGGTGAATGAGTTCACGGATATTTCTGAATTCTGCCAAGGAGGGTATCATGTTCAAGGTTGTCAGTCACTGCCATGTTGACAGAGACTTCAGAACCTGGAAGGGGACATAGGAGATCAACTGTTAGATTAGCCTCTGACTTACCCCAAAATACTCGGGTCATGATGGATTCTGATGGTTCTGGAACTGGTAGATTCCACTGCTTAAATTGTTCTATGACGCTAGAGTTGATGAGAGAGTGGTCCGCTCCAGAGTCTAGAAGGAATCTGATGGGTTTGCTGAAGATGCTGCCTACCAGAAATAACTTGCGCATGAAGGTAGGTGCTGGGGAGGTGTTGTCCTGGTCGTCTGTGGAGACGGCAAGCACATTCCTGTCGGGACACATGGCTCCGAGGTGACCCCACTTCTGACAGTTAAAGCACAATGGTCTTTTCTCTTTTTCAAAGTACTTCGCAAGCTTATGCTGTGGCTTGAATTGATTCCCACAGCCCTGTGCTGAAGTGTTAGTAGGTGGTCTGACTCTGCCCTGCTGCTGGGAGGGAGGATGTGGCTTGGGTTGATCGATCTGAGACTGTGTCTGAGACTTGGTCTGAGCTTGAGGTTGTTGTTGCTGAGACTTGTGACCGTTGAATGACCTATATGGCTTCCGGTAGGTGAGTTGAGGGTTCACAGTGTTCCTGTTCCAGGCAGATTCACTTCCTCTGCGACTGTCAGAAATATATTCATCAGCGATGCTCAACAGTTCCTGCAAGGATGAGGGTTTCTGGGCCCTCACATGGGTGGTTATTCACGGGTTCAATTGTTTATAAACGATTTCCCTGGTAATGAGATCAATGACTTCTTTGATGGAGGTGCAATCTTTGGTGCAGGTTCTTGCTGCTTCAGCTGTTCTGTAACCCATCTGTGTGATGGTCTCTGTTTGGTTGACTTGGGATTGAACCTGTTATTGAACTGTGTTGATTTCGATACACCCATATGGGCATACGATTGTCGCTTGAGGGCATCATAATCGCATAGCTCTTCTGTGGGCATTGACATAGCCAAGTTAGTCAAGTCTCCTCTGAGTAGAGCTCTTAATTCAGTGGCCCAGGTACTTTTGTTCACTCCATATGTTTTCATGTGGGCCTCAAAGAGGGCAATATCTTGTTGTCCTTGAGTTACACTGGAGATTGTTGGGAGAGTAGGTGGTTTAGTCTGCTGAGCCACTGTGATAGGGCTGCCTATAGATGTCTCATTGGTGTGCTGTTGGGCTTGTGGAAGGCCGTATTTTGTATTTGGATCTGCTCTAGAATACGAAGAAGAGTAGGGTCAATGACAGGAGTTGCTGCTTGGGCGACTGCTTCAGCTGCCGCTGGCTCTGTCCATGAGACATGGCATGTTTCAGTTGGCTGATGCTGAAGGGGGTCTTATTCCATAGAGTGTTCATTTCTAATATTGTCTGCCATTCCAGTTTTGAGGTGGTTATTGTAGAAGCTAGATTGGGTATCGGCTTGTGACCGTGCCACCATTCTGGAGTCAAATTTATCGTCCATCTCTGTGTTGATTGTATCCAGGTACCGATCCCATTCTTTGATAAAGGATCATCAATGCTTTCTGAGCGTGCTAAGAAAAACAAAGTTAGACAGAGCAAGATGGCTTACTGTCCCTGTTGAGGTGGTTCAGGGTCAAAAATTTGCTGATGAGTCTGTAGGTCTTAGGGTAGTAATGCTTGTCCTTTGCAGCTGTTTGCAAAGGAGTAGGCACTGGGTCTGCAGTCTGTTGGGTGAAGAGGTAGTCTGGTCTGAGGTGTGGGAGAGTCTGCTTCGAAGGCTGAGTTTGTCTCGGTCACTGCCACCAGATGTTAAGCGCTCACCACTAGGCAAGCATCAACATGTCTATTCTAGACTGATCCTGACACAGCCTTGGTAAGGCTGTGTTCTCAATAGGAATATAGGTAAAGATTTATTATATTTCAAATGACTTACAGGCAGAGTCTTGATGTCTTAGAGCAGTCTAACTAGTCTGGCTATCTCAGAGCATACATACATACATATATTGGAATGTCCATCAATCATGATGCAACCTCCGACTAATCAGGTGTTTCCACACAAACAGTCAGGAGGTTTGCCACCATGTTGCATCATACATAATAGTTTCTTACATAATAGTTCAAGTAATTAACACATACTTAGTTAATAGTTACACAGATTTGGCAAGGGTTGAGGTCAAGGTTTGCTGCAATGTTTGGGGATCGGCAAGCACATCTGTGGGCCTCTAGACATCCTACGGCAGAGCTGGACTCCTAACAGTCACTCTCCTCAACTTGCTCAGACTGGCTGCTGAAACTTAGAGATGACCTACACAAGATGAAGAAGTTAGCAGCAGATCAGCAGGCCACAATCCAATGATTACACCTCTGTGTATATAGACGGTCTTCAGCAACTCATGGGAGGAGCACAAACGTCACCTCACCACAGTATTCGGTGATCAGTAGGCAGGGGAGGAGTTCATTCCATTGTTGTCCTTCTTGTGAGCTACTCCTAATCATCTGGAACAGAGAGTGATGGAAGCGCTCTACTGCTCCATTAGACTGGGGGCAATAAGGTGCTGTTTTTGTGTGACGAACTCTAAGGAATTTGAAGGCTTCCTTCAGAACTGCAGAGAGGAAGTTTAATCCTCTATCAGAGAGAAATTCCTCTGGTACTGATAGCCAGGAAATAATGTACATGAGGGCCTTCCCCACTTCTGTAGCTGTTGTCTTCTTGAGGCGGATGGCTTCTGGATACCTTGATCCAACATCAATGTAGCTAAAAATGAACTGGTTCTTGCTATGAGTGAGGGGAAGTGGCCCCACGATATCATTAGCCACTTTCTGAAAGGGTCATCAAATTGGTGGATTGGTAATAGTGAGAGGGATGTGGTTATTCGTCCTCTTGGGAGTCTTTTGGCATCTTTCACAAGATCTGCAGAACTGTGTTGTCTCTTTTCCGATGCCAGGCCAGAAGAAATTCTTTAGGGACCTTGAATTTTGCTCCTGTATTTCCAGATGCTGGGGCCGAGTGAGCCAGCTTCAGTACTTCTAGTCGTCGCGATTTCGGCATGACGACCTGGGTATAGGGTTCACCGAGTTTGTATTTTATCTTGCCCATTAAGACTCCATTGTTGGTCACAAATGGTGAGTCTTTCTTATTGGCTGATTTCCAGAGATCCTTCAGATTGTGATCTGCTCTTTGGTCCAGGATGAGATTGGCTGTGTTATTCTGATGTATGTCTGCTTCTCCACTGGAGTCAGTGTCGCTGTCTGGGTCTGTCTGGTGCGACATCTTCGTCCTTGGAAAATTGTAGTCGGACCCTAGCGGATCTTCAAGGTAGTTGGGTTCAAACCCGTCTTGGGCCTGGTCAGCTTGATCAGCAAGGTCTTGTCGAGCTTCTGTCTGGGTCTGAGCTCTTGTCTGGATGGCTAAGATGTCTTGGGGATCTGCTGCTGTGGCCTGGTGAATGAGTTCACGGATATTTCTGAATTCTGCCAAGGAGGGTATCATGTTCAAGGTTGTCAGTCACTGCCATGTTGAAAGAGACTTCAGAACCTGGAAGGGGACATAGGAGATCAACTGTTAGATTAGCCTCTGACCTACGCCAAAATACTCGGGTCATGATGGATTCTGATGGTTCTGGAACTGGTAGATTCCACTGCTTAAATTGTTCTATGACGCTAGAGTTGATGAGAGAGTGGTCCGCTCCAGAGTCTAGAAGGAATCTGATGGGTTTGCTGAAGATGCTGCCTACCAGAAATAACTTGCGCATGAAGGTAGGTGCTGGGGAGGTGTTGTCCTGGTCGTCTGTGGAGACGGCAAGCACATTCCTGTCGGGACACATGGCTCCGAGGTGACCCCACTTCTGACAGTTAAAGCACAATGGTCTTTTCTCTTTTTCAAAGTACTTCGCAAGCTTATGCTGTGGCTTGAATTGATTCCCACAGCCCTGTGCTGAAGTGTTAGTAGGTGGTCTGACTCTGCCCTGCTGCTGGGAGGGAGGATGTGGCTTGGGTTGATCGATCTGAGACTGTGTCTGAGACTTGGTCTGAGCTTGAGGTTGTTGTTGCTGAGACTTGTGACCGTTGAATGACCTATATGGCTTCCGGTAGGTGAGTTGAGGGTTCACAGTGTTCCTGTTCCAGGCAGATTCACTTCCTCTGCGACTGTCAGAAATATATTCATCAGCGATGCTCAACAGTTCCTGCAAGGATGAGGGTTTCTGGGCCCTCACATGGGTGGTTATTCACGGGTTCAATTGTTTATAAACGATTTCCCTGGTAATGAGATCAATGACTTCTTTGATGGAGGTGCAATCTTTGGTGCAGGTTCTTGCTGCTTCAGCTGTTCTGTAACCCATCTTTGTGATGGTCTCTGTTTGGTTGACTTGGGATTGAACCTGTTATTGAACTGTGTTGATTTCGATACACCCATATGGGCATACGATTGTCGCTTGAGGGCATCATAATCGCATAGCTCTTCTGTGGGCATTGACATAGCCAAGTTAGTCAAGTCTCCTCTGAGTAGAGCTCTTAATTCAGTGGCCCAGGTACTTTTGTTCACTCCATATGTTTTCATGTGGGCCTCAAAGAGGGCAATATCTTGTTGTCCTTGAGTTCCACTGGAGATTGTTGGGAGAGTAGGTGGTTTAGTCTGCTGAGCCACTGTGATAGGGCTGCCTATAGATGTCTCATTGGTGTGCTGTTGGGCTTGTGGAAGGCCGTATTTTGTATTTGGATCTGCTCTAGAATACGAAGAAGAGTAGGGTCAATGACAGGAGTTGCTGCTTGGGCGACTGCTTCAGCTGCCGCTGGCTCTGTCCATGAGACATGGCATGTTTCAGTTGGCTGATGCTGAAGGGGGTCTTATTCCATAGAGTGTTCATTTCTAATATTGTCTGCCATTCCAGTTTTGAGGTGGTTATTGTAGAAGCTAGATTGGGTATGGGCTTGTGACCATGCCACCATTCTGGAGTCAAATTTATCGTCCATCTCTGTGTTGATTGTATCCAGGTACCGATCCCATTCTTTGATAAAGGATCATCAATGCTTTCTGAGCGTGCTAAGAAAAACAAAGTTAGACAGAGCAAGATGGCTTACTGTCCCTGTTGAGGTGGTTCAGGGTCAAAAATTTGCTGATGAGTCTGTAGGTCTTAGGGTAGTAATGCTTGTCCTTTGCAGCCGTTTGCAAGGGAGTAGGCACTGGGTCTGCAGTCTGTTGGGTGAAGAGGTAGTCTGGTCTGAGGTGTGGGAGAGTCTGCTTCGAAGGCTGAGTTTGTCTCGGTCACTGCCACCAGATGTTAAGCGCTCACCACTAGGCAAGCATCAACATGTCTATTCTAGACTGATCCTGACACAGCCTTGGTAAGGCTGTGTTCTCAATAGGAATAATAGGTAAAGATTTATTATATTTCAAATGACTTACAGGCATAGTCTTGATGTCTTAGAGCAGTCTAACTAGTCTGGCTATCTCAGAGCATACATACATACATATATTGGAATGTCCATCAATCATGATGCAACCTCTGACTAATCAGGTGTTTCCACACAAACAGTCAGGAGGTTTGCCACCATGTTGCATCATACATAATAGTTTCTTACATAATAGTTCAAGTAATTAACACATACTTAGTTAATAGTTACACAGATTTGGCAAGGGTTGAGGTCAAGGTTTGCTGCAATGTTTGGGGATCGGCAAGCACATCTGTGGGCCTCTAGACATCCTACGGCAGAGCTGGACTCCTAACAGTCACTCTCCTCAACTTGCTCAGACTGGCTGCTGAAACTTAGAGATGACCTACACAAGATGAAGAAGTTAGCAGCAGATCAGCAGGCCACAATCCAATGATTACACCTCTGTGTATATAGACGGTCTTCAGCAACTCATGGGAGGAGCACAAACGTCACCTCACCACAGTATTCGGTGATCAGTAGGCAGGGGAGGAGTTCATTCCATTGTTGTCCTTCTTGTGAGCTACTCCTAATCATCTGGAACAGAGAGTGATGGAAGCGCTCTACTGCTCCATTAGACTGGGGGCAATAAGGTGCTGTTTTTGTGTGATGAACTCTAAGGAATTTGAAGGCTTCCTTCAGAACTGCAGAGAGGAAGTTTAATCCTCTATCAGAGAGAAATTCCTCTGGTACTGATAGCCAGGAAATAATGTACATGAGGGCCTTCCCCACTTCTGTAGCTGTTGTCTTCTTGAGGCGGATGGCTTCTGGATACCTTGATCCAACATCAATGTAGCTAAAAATGAACTGGTTCTTGCTATGAGTGAGGGGAAGTGGCCCCACGATATCATTAGCCACTTTCTGAAAGGGTCATCAAATTGGTGGATTGGTAATAGTGAGAGGGATGTGGTTATTCGTCCTCTTGGGAGTCTTTTGGCATCTTTCACAAGATCTGCAGAACTGTGTTGTCTCTTTTCCGATGCCAGGCCAGAAGAAATTCTTTAGGGACCTTGAATTTGGCTCCTGTATTTCCAGATGCTGGGGCCGAGTGAGCCAGCTTCAGTACTTCTAGTCGTCGCGATTTCGGCATGACGACCTGGGTATAGGGTTCACCGAGTTTTTTTTTTATCTTGCCCATTAAGACTCCATTGTTGGTCACAAATGGTGAGTCTTTCTTATTGGCTGATTTCCAGAGATCCTTCAGATTGTGATCTGCTCTTTGGTCCAGGATGAGATTGGCTGTGTTATTCTGATGTATGTCTGCTTCTCCACTGGAGTCAGTGTCGCTGTCTGGGTCTGTCTGGTGCGACATCTTCGTCCTTGGAAAATTGTAGTCGGACCCTAGCGGATCTTCAAGGGAGTTGGGTTCAAACCCATCTTGGGCCTGGTCAGCTTGATCAGCAAGGTCTTGTCGTGCTTCTGTCTGTGTCTGGGCTCTTGTCTGGATGGCTAAGATGTCTTGGGGATCTGCTGCTGTGGCCTGGTGAATGAGTTCATGGATATTTCTGAATTCTGCCAAGGAGGGTATCATGTTCAAGGTTGTCAGTCACTGCCATGTTGACAGAGACTTCAGAACCTGGAAGGGGACATAGGAGATCAACTGTTAGATTAGCCTCTGACTTACCCCAAAATACTCGGGTCATGATGGATTCTGATGGTTCTGGAACTGGTAGATTCCACTGCTTAAATTGTTCTATGACGCTAGAGTTGATGAGAGAGTGGTCCGCTCCAGAGTCTAGAAGGAATCTGATGGGTTTGCTGAAGATGCTGCCTACCAGAAATAACTTGCGCATGAAGGTAGGTGCTGGGGAGGTGTTGTCCTGGTCGTCTGTGGAGACGGCAAGCACATTCCTGTCGGGACACATGGCTCCGAGGTGACCCCACTTCTGACAGTTAAAGCACAATGGTCTTTTCTCTTTTTCAAAGTACTTCGCAAGCTTATGCTGTGGCTTGAATTGATTCCCACAGCCCTGTGCTGATGTGTTAGTAGGTGGTCTGACTCTGCCCTGCTGCTGGGAGGGAGGATGTGGCTTGGGTTGATCGATCTGAGACTGTGTCTGAGACTTGGTCTGAGCTTGAGGTTGTTGTTGCTGAGACTTGTGACCGTTGAATGACCTATATGGCTTCCGGTAGGTGAGTTGAGGGTTCACAGTGTTCCTGTTCCAGGCAGATTCACTTCCTCTGCGACTGTCAGAAATATATTCATCAGCGATGCTCAACAGTTCCTGCAAGGATGAGGGTTTCTGGGCCCTCACATGGGTGGTTATTCACGGGTTCAATTGTTTATAAACGATTTCCCTGGTAATGAGATCAATGACTTCTTTGATGGAGGTGCAATCTTTGGTGCAGGTTCTTGCTGCTTCAGCTGTTCTGTAACCCATCTGTGTGATGGTCTCTGTTTGGTTGACTTGGGATTGAACCTGTTATTGAACTGTGTTGATTTCGATACACCCATATGGGCATACGATTGTCGCTTGAGGGCATCATAATCGCATAGCTCTTCTGTGGGCATTGACGTAGCCAAGTTAGTCAAGTCTCCTCTGAGTAGAGATCTTAATTCAGTGGCCCAGGTACTTTTGTTCACTCCATATGTTTTCATGTGGGCCTCAAAGCGGGCAATATCTTGTTGTCCTTGAGTTCCACTGGAGATTGTTGGGAGAGTAGGTGGTTTAGTCTGCTGAGCCACTGTGATAGGGCTGCCTATAGATGTCTCATTGGTGTGCTGTTGGGCTTGTGGAAGGCCGTATTTTGTATTTGGATCTGCTCTAGAATACGAAGAAGAGTAGGGTCAATGACAGGAGTTGCTGCTTGGGTGACTGCTTCAGCTGCCGCTGGCTCTGTCCATGAGACATGGCATGTTTCAGTTGGCTGATGCTGAAGGGGGTCTTATTCCATAGAGTGTTCATTTCTAATATTGTCTGCCATTCCAGTTTTGAGGTGGTTATTGTAGAAGCTAGATTGGGTATGGGTTTGTGACCGTGCCACCATTCTGGAGTCAAATTTATCGTCCATCTCTGTGTTGATTGTATCCAGGTACCGATCCCATTCTTTGATAAAGGATCATCAATGCTTTCTGAGCGTGCTAAGAAAAACAAAGTTAGACAGAGCAAGATGGCTTACTGTCCCTGTTGAGGTGGTTCAGGGTCAAAAATTTGCTGATGAGTCTGTAGGTCTTAGGGTAGTAATGCTTGTCCTTTGCAGCCATTTGCAAGGGAGTAGGCACTGGGTCTGCAGTCTGTTGGGTGAAGAGGTAGTCTGGTCTGAGGTGTGGGAGAGTCTGCTTCGAAGGCTGAGTTTGTCTCGGTCACTGCCACCAGATGTTAAGCGCTCACCACTAGGCAAGCATCAACATGTCTATTCTAGACTGATCCTGACACAGCCTTGGTAAGGCTGTGTTCTCAATAGGAATATAGGTAAAGATTTATTATATTTCAAATGACTTACAGGCAGAGTCTTGATGTCTTAGAGCAGTCAACTAGTCTGGCTATCTCAAAGCATACATACATACATATATTGGAATGTCCATCAATCATGATATAACCTCTGACCAATCAGGTGTTTCCACACCCACAGTCAGGAGGTTTGCCACCATGTTGCATCATACATAATAGTTTCATACATAATAGTTCAAGTAATTAACACGTACTTAGTTTAACAGTTACACGGATTTGGCAAGGGTTGAGGGCAAGGTTTGCTGCAATGTTGGGGGATTCCCAACAAGATGCCAGCATTGTATCACAATGGATTGAGTTGAATGCATTATGAAAGTCAAGTATAAGGCCCATTTTTTTCTTCAAAAAAACCCTCACCTCTTTCAAGGGACATAACTCCTTAACCACACCCTGTATATATGCTCAAAAGGTAGTGGTACTCCAGCGATTGGCTACTCCACCAATCACCCTATCTAGACCACTGATCTCAGTCTCAGCCTTCTCTACTTAGGACCTTACTCCAGCATCAACCCTTGGGTTGACCCTCTCTCCCTCTGTCCCTGTCAGGGAAGTAAGCATACACCTTGATATACTAACTACAGATATCAGTAAACACTCCTGAGTGTCACTCTGGTGCCTTACAATACATATTATATACAGGCAAGGAGCAACTGGAGGAATCTGGATATTAAGGGGTAGCATGATGTCAAGCACTTATCAATAAGAATTTTTAATAATACAATTTCAAAGCGGGGGGGGTGGTAAAAAGGTTCCAAGGTGGGGTAGCCTTCCCCCCCCCCCCCTCCTAAATGAAACCCTGACAGTTATTTCTTAAAAGTCAACTGATCATATTGCTGTAGGATAGTACTAGTCTATTTGTCATAATGCCCATTGTTGTGTCCTTGGGGTTGTGGTGCTCCAGGGATTGGTTACTCCAACAATCACCCTAGACCACTGATCTGGACTCAGCCCTCTCTACTTAGGACCTTATACATGATGCCTTCAGCCTCCTCAAGATTGCATTAGCCATACCAAAACTTGTATTTCATTACGTTCTTCTCCCTGTTTTACCTCCAGTAAACTTCAAGTGTTTGACTCCCTCCAATGTTCAATCCTGGGTGTTACTAATACCCCACTCCATGTTAGCAATTCTGCTTGATGTCAGGCATCCCTTCCATTGAAATCTGGTGGCTGGGGAATCAGAACTGCTGTAATGCATGCACCATCTACATTTCTTTACATCTACAAGTGGTGCTTGTGATCCCATTGGAAAGTCTGGCTGAGGAGCTGGGTTTGGAGCTTAACCGTGAGAAATGTGAGCTTATCTGTCAGATCCCAGAGACTTTAGGGAAGTCTCTCTGTGCTTCTTCTTCTTTCGTTTGCTCGTCAATGTTAGATCACCAACTCTGTCGAGGACAGCCACGCTCGTGTCTCATCGTCCAAACTGGCTATCCCGGGCTCGCCATTGGGTGGACGGTGTAGGGGGCAGGACTCGATGACGTGATCGACTGTCTGTTCCGGGTGCCCACATTCACATGCGGCCGAGTCTCTCAGTCCCCATTCTTTCATGTTGGCGGCGAAGCGGCCGACACCAGTTCTGAGGCGGTTGAGGGTTGTCCACTGCCTGCGCGGTAGGTCCTCGCCTGGCAGCTCGTCCGGCGTCTCCACGAATCGATGTAGCCTGGACTTGCTGGCTGACTGCCACTTCTCCCTCCAGCGGTGTTTCAGCCAACCACCTTTCGAGACATCGTCAGGTGTTGAGCGCAGGAGCTGATGGGCTTGCTCCGCGAACGAGTGTCTTGATTTGAGGCGTTGGCGTATTGGGGGCTCGGTGGCGATATGGTGGAGAAGGTGGTCCTCATCATTGATGGCCTTTTGGGACAGGGCCAGGACAGCTGCTTCGCGTCGCAGCATTGGTGGGGCAATGCCGGCGAGGATGGGTAGATGGTCAACAGGTGTGGCACGCAGGCAGCCCGAGACCGTTCGCAAGGCGGTATTTAGCGTCGTATCGACCTTCTTGGTGTGAGTGCTCCTGCACCAGACAGGGGAGCAGTACTCCGCGGCGGAGAATACCAGCGCCTGGGTAGAGATGCGCAGCGTCTTGGTCGAGGCACCCCAGGTGGTACCAGCTAGGCGGCGTATCAGGGCGGTGCGGGCCGATATCTTTGCCGACAGGCTTTCCAGGTGTTGGCGGAAAGTGAGGGTATGATCTAGCTTGACCCCGAGGTATGTCGGATCAGCCTGGAACTGGAGTCTGTTGTGCTGTTCCAGGACTTTGTGTGTTCAATCCAGGGGTTGCCACTCTCTTAGGTTCTCCTATTGGTGCTATGGAAGCAGTTGAGGTGCTGCTTAATGAGACGATTGACACCTTCAAGTTTATGGGATGCAGACTTCGACATCTCCATGCTCATGATGCCTTTTGTTTGCTTCATCATGCATTTGCAATTCCAAAGCTACTGTACTCTTTACGATCTTCTCCCTGTTTTTCTTCATCTAAGCTTCAAGATTTTGACTCAATTCAGTGTACCATCTTGAGTGAAATCACCAACATTCCTCTCAACACTAAAGATCAAGCTTGGGTATCAGGCATCACTTCCTGAGAAGTTTGGTGGTTTGGGTATCAGAAGTGCTGTGATGCTTGCACCTTCCGCCTTTTTGGCATAGGCTTCAGGTGCTTTTGATCTTATCCACCAGATTCTGCCTGACCCTAGGTGATTCAAACTACTCTGAATTTGAAGATGGTTTGGAAATTTGGTGTCCCGGGTCATAGCTGTGACCTGCTATCCTAGGTCCTCCCGATTTCCTCCTGAACTCGAGTGTGGATCTAGCTTCACAGGTAGGTAATCAGGGTGCAGCTTGGAAGGAGTCAGGGGCTTGGATCCATGCCCTTCGCATGTCTACACACTTCTTTGTCATAGAGAACTGGGGTTTTGGAGGGGAGGTATCTTTGTTCTTTCGGGGATCATAGAGATATAGCGCTTGACTACCTGTAGTTGCTGGATCACAACTATCAAAGACTATATACAACCACACCCATAGTCATCGTTGCCATAGCAGAATGTATCACCCTTATGAAGGCCAAATCATATTTATTGATCGACATTGGACAAATAATACTTTGGCTAGAAAGAGCAAGGTTGTTAATATATACATGACATTTATGTATTTGTTGTTTTAATGATTGCTATTATCCATAAACTATCCTCCAGACTTTGCTCACTGAATCCTGCTTAAAACAGTGAACTTATAAAATCTAGGTAAACAGTCATCTCGGTGATACGATCATCTTTAGGGGGCAGTCAACAATTACTTCATTTGTTTAATCTTGTGACCATTTCCAAAACAAGTGATAATAAACAATACTCTTCTCAATAATTAATTGGAGTTTTTTCTTCAGCTAGGTGGTCTAGCTTTCATCTACCCAAAATGTCAAGTGAGAAAATTCAATTTATCTACATTATGTCGACTGAGAGTTTGTTGAGGAGAATCCTCTTATTTTCAATCTCGATAGTTGTCAGGGAGCATCCTGACACTGCCTCTGACACCTTTGGGCAACGAGGAACAACCTGTGGGAATCACTCACCAGATTACTCACCTACATCAGAAGGTGTAAAATCACAGAGATTAGAGTAGATCCCAAAACCACCACATGAACTGTGATAGAATCTATAAAAGAGAAGAACAGCAAAGAGAAAAAAAGACAGAGAGAGAGAAGAGAAAAGACAAGAGTACTAAAGGAACTGTATATGACAGTTTGTGTACGATACAATTGGTGTATGAGACAATTGTGATTCTATGCTATTATTATTCTTTACCTTTATGACTTATCAGAAGGGTTGAGATTGAATTGGTCAAGCTAGGTTTATTGATAAGAGTTGCGGAGCATCTAAGTCAGTAAACAAGAGGTTGGCGTCGCAGGAACTGCAACAGAGTGAGCTTCTCCTGACATTGGTGGCAGCGGTGGGATCTAAAACAGTATTGTATCTGAGTGAAAGACAATCTGAAGAGGAATTCCTGGTTGGTCGGAGCATTACGTTGCGGTTAATTGCTTTTTGTTTTGCTGTATTAGCAGGGAAACGGCTCGGATATTTAGTACCTAGGAGCCTGTGAAACAAAACCCTACTCTATGCATATTTCAGTTTTATCCTTTTGTTGTTGTCATTTATATATAGTGACAGTATCTCAGTTAATTTCGTTTCTGTATATGCAACCCGCGATCATTTCTCACGAATGAGCACGGCAAGGAGAAGACCATCAGTTACGGAGTGGGAGTCTTTTCCAAACTCCTAGGGATTGTATGGCAGAAGAAGTAACGATTGATGAAGAACCTATTATGTCTGGAATGCTGCGGATCACAGGATTCGTTCAAGCAGAAGAAAGACAGGCACAGAGCATGGAAGAAAGACTTCAGTGAGTGGAAGAACGAAGGGAGCGTGAGCAGGCAAGTCAAGAACGTCAAAAAGGACGTTGGGCTTAGCTCCTATCATCACGATTTCCTCCACCCTCATCAGCAGTAGCACCTACCAAGATAAACTTACAGAAGTTTAGTGAAGGCACCAACGTCATGGGTGCCTACCTAAAAATGTTCGAGGTGACACCCAGCGCAAATGTTTGGCCACCCTACATTGGGCAAACTACTTGAGGAGTTTGTTGTCTAGGCAAGGTTTGAGAGCAGTGGCAGCTCTCCCAGAACATCAGACTGACTATGGGGTAGTCAAAAGAAGCCCTCCTAAATGTCTACAAGGTGACCTCTGAAACCTACAGAGCCAGAGTATTCGACCAAACGTTTGACCTAACCAACCCCAATGGATGGTTCAGAACGTACAAGCAGTCCTTCCATCAGTGGTTGGACTTCTCCGACAAGACAGAGCAAGATACCATGCTTTATTAGCTCACACTGAAGAGTCTTCCAGGGTGGCTGTTAGGGGCAGATGCGATGGCTGAAACCCGACACCTACAAGGATCTGGGTGAATCTATTGGACATTATTTGTCTAGCCAGTGCCAAGGGGGAGGAATGCCTAAGAAACCCGAACTGAGAGAGGGCTTTCGACCGAAGCCAAGGGACACTGAGAACCGCCCCAGACATCCAGAGGTAAAGAGAAACAAAGGTGTCAACTCTCCACCTGTTAGGGACCTGAAACAGATCGAATGCTTCAGGTGCGGGGAAAAGGGACACTTTCGAAAAGATTGTCGGGTACACGTCAACTTTAGTCACGATACGTACATCCGAACAAATTTACCATCTTGGACAAGAATGGCCAAGGTCAATGGTAAGTCCGTAGTGGCATTCCTTGACACGGGCTGTTCGAAGTCAATAGTGTATCCAAGGGGCATTGACAGTAAAAACTGACTAGAGTGGAAGATCCCCTACACCATAGCTAGTTCTCGAAAGACTTGGTTTCCCGCCGCGAGAATTGAGCTACAAATAAATGGGAAGACAAACGAGCTGGCAGTAGGTATATCACCTCACATCAACATGGACATGCTCTTAAGAAAAGATGTACCACACATCAGGAAGCTACTACGAGAGATGCTTCAGGATGATGTCGATGATTAGACACAGCCAACAGAGGAAGCGAAAACCTCTGATGTGGCAATAGTGAGACACGAGAGCCCAGATATGGCAACAAGAGAAACAAGAGGAAACAACATCGACACAGCAAGAAATCAATGGAGCAGAGATCCAGGGTCTAGATTAGTCCAATGGAGACAAACCTGAGGTAGAGTTGGGTCAATTGTTCAACTTTTCTCAGACAAGACTGAAAGAACACAACTGACTACCAGCAATGAGGAAGCAGAACGAACAGACCTGGAGAAGATTTCTCCCTCACCACTGGGTTCACTCCAACTGCTCGACCCATCATTGAAGGATGTGAGAGCGCACGCTGAGAAGAACACAGGAGACTTCTTCTGGGAGCAAGGTCTGTTAATGAGAAAGCCTTATCAGAACCAGAATGAAAATTTAGTTGTGGTACCCCGAGAATGTAGATCTGAGCTGCTACGCATGGCATACAATTTGCCCACAGCAGGACATTTCGGCCATGTCCAAATGCTGGAGACACTTAGACGAAGAGTAGATTGGCCCACAACCGGTGAGTGACATAAACAAAGTTTGTCAATCCTGTCCAGTATGTCAATGTGCAGCACCTGCATCGCTGGTGCGAGTACCTCTCAGACACTTACCAGTAATATCAACACCATTCCGAAGGATAGCCATGGATCTGTGGACCACTATCATGGACTTCCGCAGGAAACAAATACGTCCTTGTTGTCGTGGACTATGCGACAAGCCAGAGGCATTTCCGTTGAATAATTCAACCACAGAAGCCATGATTAAATGTCTAATTGAGATGACAGCTCGACTGGGGGTACCCGAGGAGATACTAACTGGCAACGGTACCAATTTTATCTGAAACAATTCTATACTTTAACAGGAATCAAAAAGATTCGGACTTCACCCTACCATCCCCAAACAGATGGATGGTTGAAAGGTTCGACGCTCCATGAAGCAACTACTATTGATGGTGACACAAAAGAATCAGAAGTAATGGGACCAATGCCTACCTTATGCCTACCGAGGTACGGTTCATGCATCTGCGGGATTCTCACCATACGAGTTGATGTTTGGGAGAAAAATGAGGACGCCATTGGATGCTCTTACAGATCACTGGATGAAAAAGGAAGAAGAAAACTACATAGATGTTGTCGAATACCTAAGGTTATTACGTGAAAAGATAACCATTTTCCGAGAAATGGCCCAAACAAAATAATGAAGAACAAGCCAAACGAAATCATAAGAAACACTATGATAAAAAGACAGCGAGTAAAATATTATGTGTGGGTGATCATGTTCTTTTGTTTCAACCCAGGAAACAGAACAAATTAGCGAATGAATGGAGAGGACCCATCCTAATAACAAAGAAGTTATCAGAAACAAATTACGAGTTTGATATGGGAGAGGGTCGGAAGAGACACCGACTCTTCTACATCAATGGACTGAAGAGATAGAATGCACCGGAAGCTGCGGTATTCCTTGCGGAAGAAGAAGACGAAGTGACATCAGAACATCAACCAGCTATACTGACACCCTCACAGGAAAAGGAACTGGATGAATTATGTCACTCATTCAAGGATGTGATCAGGGATGAACCAGGATGGACGCACCTGATACAACATGTGATTCACACGGCTGATAGCAGCCCGATTAGGCTTCCACCTTACAGACACACTAGTCACGAGTATCTCCGAAAAGGGATCAAGACACTGCCATTATTACACCCTCTACAGTCCTTGTGCAGCAACCGTCATTTTGGTGCCAAAGAAGGACGGAAGTAAGCATCTTTGTGTAGACTATAGAAAGTTGAATCAGGTAACACAATCTGATCCCTACCCGATCCCTCGGGTAGAAGATTTAATCGACGAGGTCGGGAGAGCCAAATACATTAGAGCATTGGACCTCACCAAAGGCTATGGCAAGGACCCATTGATAAAGAGAGCCAGCCCAAGACAGCTTTTATCAGCCCATGGGGGAAATACTAGTTTAAGACGTGGCGTTCGGTTTAGTGGCTGCACCTTCAACGTTTCAACGATTGATGGACCAAGTCCTCCAGGGAATACATCATTTCGCAGCCACATATTTGGATGACATCCTAATCCACAGCAACAGCTTCACAAGACTACGAGACGCAGGCCTAACAGTGCAGAGTAACAAGTGGAAGTTTGCCTGTAATAGTTGTGTCTATTTGGGGTATGTGGTGGGTCAAGCACAAGTACATCCTATGCAGGCTAAGATTAAAACAGTCCAAGCCTTGGCCAGACCCCTTACGAAGAATGATGTGAGAGCTTTTTTAGGCTTAGCAGGGTAACTACAGGAGATTCATCCCTAGCTTTGCTACAATTGCCATGCCCCTCTCTAACTTAACAAGGAAAGACCTGCCTATTAAGATAACATGGAATGATACTTTGGAGAATGCTTTCACTCAGTTAAAAGAGATGCTATTTACTTATCCTATTTTGATAAAACAAAAATGGGACATGCTTTCATCCTGCAGACAGATCCATCTGCCACAGGCATAGCATACGTGCTGAGTCAGAAAGATGATCAAGGGGAGGAAAGCACCTGTTAAGCCTATGGATCTCGAACGCTTCTAAAACGTGAACAACAATACTCCACAATCGAAAGGGAAGCATTGGCGATTGTTGAGGGGGTAAAGCACTACCTAGTCTACTTGAAAGGTTCCAGGTCTGAGATTCAGACAGATCACAACCAATTAACAAGACTGAGTCATCTTAAGGATATGCATGGACGTCTTGCGAGGTGGGCATTATCATTTACAACCATTCGACGTTACAATCAGACATAAGCCAGGCACCCGAAATGGCAATGCAGATGGTTTATCTTGAGAGTTTGATGACTTTCGTCCTAAAGAAAGTGGAATGTCAGGAAGCACCCTGACACTGCCTCTGACACCTCTGGAAAAGAAGGAACAACCTGTGGGAATCACTCACCTGATTACTCACCTACATCAGAAGGTGTAAAAGCACAGAGATCAGAGAAGACAGACTACCCACAAACCACTACATGAACTCTGATAGAATCTATAAAAGAGAAGAAAAGCAAAGAGAAAAAAAGACAGAGCGAGAGAGAAGAGAAAAGGCAAGGGAACTAAATGATCTCTATAAGACAGTTGGTGTATGATATAATTGGTGTATGAGACAATTGTTATTATTATTCTTTACCTTTATGACTTATCAGAAGGGTGGAGATTGAATTGGTCCAGGTAGGTTTACTGATAAGAGTTGTGGAGCAACTAAGTCAGTAAACAAGAGGTTGGCATCGCAGGAGCTGCAACAGAGTGAGCTTCTCCTGACAGTAGTCCAATAAGATCAAAAACAGCAATACTAAGCATTTTCATAATAAACTCTGAATCCTAGCTACCTGTTGAATTGGATGAAACTTGCTATTTTCTCTGTCGGATTTATTATTATTATAAAGTAATGACAATGTGGAATAGTGATGTGTTGATGTAGAAAATTATGTAAGTTCAAGGACAGACACCAAGACCTAGTGGAATATCATAAGTCTCCAGAGAGATTTGTTACAAGTCTCCGGGAGGGTCTACAATCTATGGCTTGTCCTCAGTATAAAGTCGGCTAATATTAAGTTAAACTCTGGAAGAAGTAGCAAGTGGACAGTGCTATTGGAGCCCCTAATCGCTGACGGAAGAGGTGTTTCTTCTCGAGCGCTGTACTTTATCAAGACGAGGAAAGACAGTGGCGGAGAAAACAGTGGGATAGGGTGGAGGGAGGGATCTGCCCCTCCCACTCAATTTTTATACTGGGGGGGGGGGGGCTAAGCACCCTATTTTTGGTCAATGTTAATTTGATCAACGAACTGCCTTCTATAATTACAGATAGAACTTTGCAAGTTATGTAGGCAGACTGCAAAGATCATACACTAGATGTTCATGGTTTAATTAGTACTGAGGTTCTTATATATACTGACTTGTGCATGTTATTATAATTTAACCATAATTCATTAGTGCAGTGAGGCGCCTACACTGACACTGACTTGTGCATATTATAATGCCAATTAACCAAGTTGCAAGCTCATCATCTAGACCACATGGGCACATAGCATTATAACCAGCTACATTATTATCTAGATACGAAGTTTATTTATAGGATCATAGCTACATTATGTCTATGCGACAAGCCTCACACTGAAAAGTTGGTCCAGTAAAACTAAAAAAGCTAAGAAAACTGACGAACTGGAGAATATTTAAGAAGCCAGTGATTGTGATGAATCTGAAGCAATGCTTGTCGTCGATGGCAGTGATGAAAAAGGAGATACTCGAGAGAAAATATGTAGAGCAGCATTCAAGTGAGATAAACTCTATCTAACGAACCGCTAATTATACTCAAACTTCAAATCAGTGCATGTCACAGCTTTTCAACCAGTTGATAAGCCAACACTAGCACTACTAGTATCTAAACAGAGAAATGTTCATCAAAGTGGTATATATAAAGAGTTTCTTTGGCTTAGTGTTTGCATTACACAAAAGAAAGTCTTTTGTCTTTATTGTCGTTATAGCCAACAAGCATGGTTTACTTTCATTCAGCTAAATGGGGGACAGTGCTTTTACTAAATCAGGATTCCAGAATTAGAAAAAAGGGTTCATTCGGAAAAGGGAGGAAAGCACTCCAGTCAGTGGAGAATTGCAAATATAGCTGGAACCACCTGTTGTCCTTTAACTGCTTGGCCAATCCCATCCTGAGTCTGAAACAAAATCTAACCTCTTCAAGTCTTCAGTGAGCCTAATAATATGCCACTCTATCTTTCCAGATCTATACAACCTCAAGCTATCACCAATTCAAGGCCAATCAGTTCATTCTTTCTCTTCACTTTCCTCTTCCACTCAAAGGCACAAGCTTTCATTCATTCAGCTTTCTCCTCTCTGCTCCCTTCAGTTTTCTCTACACTTCCCACACACCCTCCATCCCGTACACCATCTCACCCAACGCTTTAGAAAATTTCATTCTAGCCTCTCCTCTGTCAACTCAATTAATTCTATCATCCTACAACCTTCTCTACTGCCTATCCATAAGACCACAGTTCATGTGCTCAACTTGCGCCTAGTTAAGTATTCCCAAGCCAACCTTCCTCTTTCAGCATCAGGTCGTGTATAACACTCGATTCTGGATGGCTATCAGTGATTAATAGTTAGTCTCAATCAGCTAATAAATGAGGTAACGATGAGCTGTTAAAGAATTGTCTATGTTCTCTAATTATGGTATCTATTAAATTATAATTTGGCCCAGTGTATGATAATATGATTAATGATAAACATCTAGAGCTCTCCTATTCTGATCTGCAGTGCTGCAACATTACATTTGTGTGCCTCAGTACATCTCTAATTGCTGTGTGAGTTTAATTATGAAGCTGTCAAGTCCACATTCGGGTAATCAATAAGCTACCCATAGTACCTTCAGGGAACCAAGACAAAGTCAACACCCCTGATTATTCTGGTATAGTTGGAGAAAATGTGCACAACTTGCTTAGGATTGGTCCATTCACAAGAAACTCATCAACAGAGAACTCCAAAATATATTTCAATGCATATAAACAACTAATCTGTTCTTCAACTGTAAGTTAGTAAAGATCCTCTAATGGGTAACAATAGCAACAAGCTATGGAATATGCTGGTATGTGTAGGTATGCTTGGAGTTGGACTTTGTAGATCTCTGCCTTGATATACTCTTCCACTGCTCAACTAAAACAACAAACTAAAAATCAAGAGGGAAAAAACGTAAAACAAGTCAAAAGGGGTTTAAAAAATATGGATTGACCTGTAACGAAGAGAAGAAACCAAACTTGCCCAGGTAGACCATAAGCAATAAATTATGATGATATTTACCATTAAAGTCATATCTGCCACAATTGTACTTTAAAATCTGTATCGATTGAGCACATGTGGGGGATCCTGGTACTCCTGCTACAACTACACGTTGCTCCGCCAGGCAGTATCAGCAATCTCCACGACGGAAGTCCTTTAACAGTCTATCCACCTGTTACTTAGATGACCCAAAATCAGCCAACCGCTGCTGTATCCCTGATCACTGATCAATTGAGTTAGGCTTTTATGGTACAAGAGTAAACACAGTGGTGCAAAGCGGGTGCACCGTCCCACACTACAACAATAACACGCAATACGCAATACTCAATATACACATCGGCCGTAACTAACTTCTATATCTACAAGTCGTTCTCTTTACGAGCTGTTCGATCCTCTCCCACCACAGTCGTTCTATTATTCCTTATTAGGTCCTGCTGTCACGTTCACCATTCCTTCCGTCAACCAATCAGATGAGGGCACAAGTTCTTCTAGAAACTTCTTGACCTCGCCCTTAAAAGGTTTCTGTGTACTCACGAGTGCACTTTCTGGCGACACACATCCTGTCAAGACGTTCTCACTCTTGTTCACTGGCTCCCGTTCAGCAACAGTCAGAGGGGGTGCCATCTCTGACAGCACAGTCGTGTTTCCTTTGTCGTCAATCAAATAGAGTTGTTTCTTTTAGATAAATATATATTTTTGTTCTTTTCTTTTTGTATGATTTTTACAGAGTATTATTTCAATTTGAAATTATCTGTTGTGCAGAATCTATACTGGATTTATTAAGTGATGGAGTTTCAGAGGAAGTACTGCTGATCTTCCCAAGAAAACATTGATGTACGTAAGGATGAATTGGTCTAGTTTGGTGCACACTTTCTATAGTATAGAGATGGCCGCCACAGTGGCTGTGTGAATGATTTGTCCAAATTCTTAAAGTATTAAAGTGTGGTGGTAATATGTGGTGGTAATAAATGTAATATCAACAAGCTCTCAGGGCTATAAATAAGTAACCTATCCCTCAGAACATGTATATACACTATATCCCATTATTTAAAGTTTATAACAAAATTAATGTGAACATATCATTGGCATATTCATGGTCTAACAGAACAGTGGATTTGTAGAGCTATTAAGAAAATTACACATACTTCAACCTGCCTCGGTGTTGATCCAGGGTGTCCCAACGTACTACACCAAGCCTTATGTTGATCCAGTCAATGTCCCTATGGAGCTATTGTCAACCTGCCTCAACCCAGTGTGATGTTGGTCCAATTCGTGTCCCTCTAGATCTGTTGTCAACCAATGTACCCCAAGTCAGAAAACTATGTTTTATCCATTATAAAAACACTGACTGTTTATTTTGGAATATTTATAATCTTTGTTATTCTTTTTTATTAGATTTTGATTTTAATGCTACTATAGATGATCTTAGAAACATAGCAAAGGTAAGTATGTTATAGTTTATCATGTGTTCACAGCAAAATTATCACTTTTGTATATATTACATATATTATATATATATATATATGTGTCTAAATTACCACTAGCAAAACATAGAGTGTCGAGTGAAGATGTGTGGCAATTTAAGGGTGGGGATCAAAATATATGAGAATAGTGAAATTCCAACCACACAATGAGGATTTATTGCTCCATGTAATGAATTTAGATAAGCATACAAGTTTGAGGCAAAAAGGTTTTTCACAGCCTAACTCTCCTCACTTTCTACAGCATTGCTCTTTCTCGTCATTTCTTTGTCCTGTTTTCATCCATTTCTTTTACTTCATTATCATTACACTGAACCATATCTTAGCATTGCAATTAAGTACGAGCACAGAGTTAATGATGTTGCACTTCATACACACATACATGGAGGTCGTTTATTGCTCTGTCTGATGAATGTCTCTGCTACTGAGGCATAATTCACTCCACATTCAAGACAATGGTGGCAGATTAGTTTTTTTGGTTCGATGTCACAATTCCTTTACCCTCCCAAACCCACCTCCCAAGCATGTCATGGAGTTGTATATCGGTTCTCCATATTTCAAAATTAAACATAACCATGCACTAACAGACATATTCAGCTAATGCCCCACATACTATAAGGTATGGTGATTTGTCAATTTAACAGACTTAATCAACTATTATGAATTCTAGTACACTGTTAAGTACAAACTCAGGGTATTTTAGAAACCTGCCCATAGTCTGCAGTCATGCTTATAGTAAGTACTGGCACATGATGTTAGAATACTTTGGGAAGAGCTAAGTTCAGAACGGTATGATTCTATACAAAATGTGTCGATTCTACTTTGTAGTTGGTATGAGATGGTAAACTTGTTCTTATATGTTATCTCAGGATGATACCGAGGCTGTTGTGCGTGTCTTAAAATTCCTGGATTTATTTGGTCTGAGAGGATATAATTCAAGTTTTGGGAAAGTGTCTAATGATATATTTAGTAAGAGAGCAATTATTGTTTTGGAATGCTGTGTCAATATTGCTTGTGTGATGTAACAACTGTTGCTATGGTAATCCTTAAAATGCTGAGTGATATGTCATATAATGTTATGGGGTCTTATATAGAGTCGCACATTATAATGTAGTAGAAGTAGATGGTATCACATCTTTGGTAAAATATATCATATTTTACTGTTGGTTTCACACCATGATATGCAATGTCACATTATGCTAAGGAGTGAATATTTACACAAAAGCGCCATATGGTGGGAGTTAACTTAGCTATCAATAGCTTGCTTCACTCATTAGAGGTGAAGGGGATCCTGTTTTGTTTTTCTCATGCACATAAGTGCCTGTTTTAGGTTGTTTTTTAAGGTAATTTTTCCTGGTCTAAAAAACATGTTCTTATAAATAAGCTTTGTGGTTATTTCTGTAACCTCTATACGCCTCAAGGTCTTGATAATACCAACCTAACATACAGACAAGTTAAAAACATGGCACATGTCACTACCCTATGCTTTGTTGTTTTGGTTGCTGTGTATGGTTGCAAGGGTAGGGATACCAGAGTTGAGTATTTGTATGCTCTAATCGGATTTAAGTCACAGTGGATGAAGGTTGTGAATGGCCTTGCAAATAGGAGGTAACTAACATGCCCAGATAAACTTGTTATCCAACTCTCCACCCACTCCCCTTCACCCGTACACCATCCTACACCATTGAAGTAGCTGCTTCTATCTCTTACTTCTACTCATTAGTGTGGAGTGGTGACCAGAAAAGAGTTGTGAAATAGTATTACAAGCCATTTTTGTAAGATAAATGCTGGCTCATGTTAGTAGCCTTCATCTAGAATCTGCATGCTAAGCTCAATGAATAATTGTTCACAAGGTTAAAGAAGTAAATAGAAACAAGCTTACAGTAAACCTTCCAAAACTAAAGGATCCATCCTGAAGATACCTACCATCTTCTCTAATCTCATTAAATGTGAAACAGATCATAGACACACTCATCATTCTGACTATGTTAAGCCTTAATCTCAACTCTATTCAAGACTGAATGTGTTCCAAATGCATTAACTTGGGTATGCATTCAAGTGGATGGGTGGAATCTATTTGGAATTTGTTCAGATTCTTGTTTGCCAAGTAACAAGTACCTCAGTATGCATCTAGTGATAAAGGCTATGGCATAGGTCCCTAACTAAATAAAGATGTTATCAATTGCAAGATATATATACTTCAAGGAGCTATCACATGCTGCACACTTATAATATATGTTTATTTGATACTTGAAAAAGTACTCTCAATGAAATCTCAGTTTGACATAACGAAATTACAATGACCTTCTCAACAATCAATTTGAATTTTACTCTCTCGACGTTTCGACTAGATGCTATAGCCCCATCAGTAATAATTATTATCAGTAATAATTATTATTCCAGATGAAGGTTAGAGCATCTAGTCTAAATGTCGAGAGAGTCAATTTAAATTGATTATTGAAAAAGTAGTCACTAAAATTTTAATCAACCTCTAACTGACCTTGCCAATTGTACTACTCTATGTTGGTGACTGCAGGGTTTTCTGCTTATCGCTTTCCTAAACATGCAGCACAATTGGTTACTTCTATCTGTTGTACTATTATACCCTATAGAAACTGCACTCCATTCTCAGTAAATTTTTCCATGGCAGTTCATCTTATAAGTTACAAACTTAGCACTTATACAAATCAATTTAGAGTTTTGTGGCTAACATTTTTATGAATATTGCAATATCTCATTTTAACAGCCAAATTTCAATAAATTCCTAACATTAAGATTTGAATGTGATAGATCATTTAAATCAAGATTTTCCACTATATTATGTGAAGATATAATACACAGACAAATAGTAATATATAGTTAAATGATGGTATTGCACATATTCCACCATAAGTGACATAAAGAAGATGCATAACAACTATCGAAAAACTATACACATGCCTCAGTAAGGAAGAGAAGAAAGAAAGATGGAGAATAAGAAATGAGACATCACCTTCGCTTTCCACTCAATGCCTTGCATATATTACTAGTATACATATGAATGTGACATACTATCATTATATATAAGAATGTGGAATGTGTATGTGGGGAGGTGCTGGTATATGTGGAGTGTGTTAGTGTTTATGTTTATGTGTATGTATATGTGCATGCAGGTGTGTCATGAATATAGTTGTGTTGTGTGTATAGTCTTGGAATCTCAGAGGTTGTAATTTCCACATTGTTATTTTGTCCATTGATAAAGAAAAGTTGCAGCTTCCCGTTTGTAGGTGACTGGAAGTCAGTGGCAAGTCAGGTAAGAATGGTCTAGCTATATAAAAAATGACCTAGCTATAACTAGCTATATAAAGAATGGCCTAGCTATAACTAGCTATTATAAAGAATGGCCTAGCATGGCCTAGCTATAACTAGCTATAGAAAGAAGGTCTAGCTACAACTAGTTTCTATCGAGTGACAATTATCCACATATTGATATGATAGGTTGGAGAAGGAGCAACCTCAGAACACTGTTGCAAAAAGTGGAAGACACTGAGGGATCAGTATGTAAGGGAACTGAAGAATAAGAGTCCCAAGAGGGTGATGCAGGTCCATGGTTATTTCATGCTGGCCACTGTTTTCTGTCATCATTTTTACACATCATTTGTGAACATTGAATTCCCCAAGAACCCTATTCCCCACCACCTACCAATTATCATGAATATGTAAAATAATTATTTAAAGCCAATTTTGTGTACTGATATGTTGAAAATATTTACTAGACAAGACAGTTTATTATTAGCAAGCATAGTGTGTTTATGTATGCTTGTATTGCCAGGGGGCTTCTCCAGCTGTTCTTGAGAAGTAGTCCCTGAAGCATCTCTCGTGGAAGCAGCGGATTGTGAATACCTCAAGATCAATTGTAATTTATATAATGAACAAGGTACAAAGGGGGGGGGTGGAACTCTGCTGCTTCCAGCACATGATATGGACTGCATTCTAGTACATGGCTCCTCGTCGATGGTACAAACTGTTTATCGTCCCGTACGAAAGTTGAAGGTCAGTGAGGTCTGCAAAATCATAGAGGATACTTCATGACAGAGAGACCCAAAAAATTATAATTTTTTAGCACTATACTTGTGAGTTGCCTGTAGCAAGAAATCTCAGAGCGAGTGCCAACCTTTCACCTGGGGAGATATCAGCTCTGACAGAGCTGTCATGACTGTGATGGGTCAGGTATGGTATATATATATATTTAGGTAACTTTTTATTATTTACACTATGGCACATACAAAGCATACCAAGCATACCTCAGCTAAAAGAGAGTCAAACCTCTCCCTAGACATCGTCAAATATCTGAAATGACTGGGGTCAGACAGCCTCATCTCTTGTAGGAGATTGTTCTAATCTCCATGCTGGGTACAGCGAGCGAATATAGGGCGTACTCACATCCTTCTCTTCCGCTTTCTTCGTCTCCTACTAGCCAATAGCAAGATTAAATCAAACACTTCTTCGTTGTTGTTGTTAGTGCTGTCGCTTTTGTTGAGCGCGTTTCGAAATGAATAGGGTCAAAGGCTGGCCGAGCGGAGCGTTGCGTTAATTATGTTGTGAATTTTTTTAAATTTTTTTTCTTTTTTTTCTTTTCTTTTTTTCCCTTTTTTTTTCTCCTTTTTTTCCCCAACTAAAGCAATAACTAAAGACATGAACATAAATAACTAACCGACAAACGCAACGCAATGCAATGCAATGCAATGCTACGCAACGCTCCGCTCGGCCAGTGTCGTGTTGTGAACCAGCCTTAACTCCCTCCTTGGTCTCTTTAGTTGCTGGGGTTTGTCCTTTATGGTGTATCAGGGGCAGTCAGGAATGGTTGAGTGCTCAAGGTCATGAAGAACATTTTATGTTGATGTGACATCTGTGTAGATTTTGAGGTTGCTGGCATGGTATGTGTTACTAGGTATCTTGTCAGTTTTTTCCCGTTTTTTAACTTGACACAGCCTTTACTGTGGGACTCAACAACAGTATATGGACCAGTCCAGCAAGGCTCCAGCTTGGATCCCATCCTGCGGATACACATCGACTCTTTTTTATATAGATTATGGACCCTGTTATAATCTCTTTGGTTGCTCTCATGGTGGCAACAATCATAATTCTCCTTCTGATGAGACTGTGCACTGTTGATGTTGCTGGAGACAGTGAAACAGAGGTCTTTACAAATGGTGTGAAGTGTCTGCAGAACATCAGGGTTGGCTGAATCTGGAAGTGGTACTGCATCACTCTCATTGGCAGACTTCAGGTCAATGGGCAGCTTGGCAGTACGGTTATTCATCACTCCGAAGGGCATGCAATTAGTTCAAGCATGGATAAATGTATAATAAGCAAACAAAATGCCTGGTATGTACTGATTCTAATCATTGGCTTGGTCATTGATGAGCTTACTCAGAGCCTTGATTGTACTGTTGTCACGTTCACTTTGGCCGTTTAATTGTGGGTGGTATGCCGAGGCTATACGGTGATCTGTTTGGAAATAGTCCATAAGCTTGATAATAACTTTGTTTCTGATAAGTCTGTCCATGCAGCACAGTCGTCAGACAACAGAGTAAAGGAACTATGCCACTGAATTTGAGCTCTTGTCCGCAATAGCTGTGGCTTCAGACCACTTGGAGAAATAGTCTGTTATTGCGAGGATATACTTATTACCACTTGTAGCTTCTTGAAGAGGTCCGATAATGCTAACCCCAACCAGACTCCATATCTTGGCAGGTACAGACAGGTATGGGGTTGAGGGATGGAGCTTCTTTGCTGACTGGGATTACTGACGAAACACTTTGGACATGCCTTCACATATTCTTGTACACATCGTTCGTCGTGTCTTTCCAGTAATATCACTGAGATATTTTACGGAAGGTTTTTTCTCTGCCAAAGTGCCCTCCTGTAGCTGAATTATCATGACAGGCCTTCAGAATGATGAGAACATGGGTTTGAGAAAAGAAACTGAGACTTTTCATTCACATGCTTGGCAGGATCCAGATCATGGATATCCTGAGGATACTTTCAGTCAGCATTAATCTGGTTATGATTTAAAAAAATTGTAAAAGTTTAATATAATTTAAAAAAATCAGCAACCTTAAGATTGTTCAAAATGATTTTATTCCAAGAAGATAAAATTCGGATTCAAAAATAATAACCCAAAATGGATGAAAGGTAGGATCAACCATCTTATAGGCATTAAGAAAGGTATTTATAAGAGATAAAAAAAAGAGGGGAGGAGAATTTGAGGCAGCAATAATTTAGTTTAAACTGAGACGTTAAAAATAAAATAGCAAATCTAAAAGAAATTATGGGAATAAAAATTGCTAGAAATCAAAAGTAAATCTGAAAATTACTGAATATTTAAGTTTTTAAGTCTTAACTTAACATATGAAGAAAGAATTGTAACAAACTCAGATAGCAGGTTTAAAAGATAGACTTAGAAATGAGGTGTGGGGTGGTATTAGCCCACCAGGGCCAGAAGATGTGAATTCAGGTCCCGTAGGAGTGGTAGGATTATTTCAGAAGGAAATAAGTCAGGTCGTCAGCCTTCAAATGATATTGATTTGGATAATGAATACCAAATTTTTGCACAAATGCTTGGCTGGATCGATACACTTAGGGTACTTTCGGTCATCCACTGGTGTAGAAGTTCAAAATCTGGTAGTACAGGTTATCATCCATAATAGATTTTTTGTTAATAAATATGAATTAAAATGTACACTAATTAGAGGAAACACATAACAACACTAGTCATAAGTTTAAGGCACAATGACAGATAAAAGCAAGAGCTCCAGTATATATACATGACCTCAATCTATCCTCTGACAACCGCACACATAACCTGACCTGATATTACGAATTACAGAGAGATAATGCTTTCTTTATGTTGTCCTGTTTGAAAATAGAATTTAGTGACATTTATAAAATCAATCAATAGTTTTACAAACTATTAACTTAAAAACTAAAATATTCAGTAATTTTCGGATTTACTTGCAATTTTTATTTTGCTGTTTTATTTTTTAACCTCTGTGCCTCAAATTCTCCTCCTCTCTTTTTAATCTCTTATAAATAACTTTCTTAAGCTTATAGTTATGATGCTTGATCATACATGTACCTATCATCCATTTCGGTTATTATTTGTAGACATAAATTGCCTTCTTGGAATAAAATCAATCTTAAGGATTTCTGCCAAATATTTGTATTCATTATCTAAATCTATATAATTTGAAAGCTGATGTCCTGTCGTTCTTGGTCATTCTGAAATAATTGTACCTCTCCCATGGGTCCTGAATTCACTTGTTGTAGCGCTTGTGGGGTAATACCACCTCACACCTCGTTCCCAAGCCTATGCTTTTTTGAAGTCTTCTGTCTTCTCATTTATTAAGTTGGTCAAATGTGATGACTTTGTGATTGCTATTTCCTAGTGTTTCACGAATTTCTAAATTTGTAATTGTATTTTATCTATTAATTGATACTAAATCCAGTATATGACTCACTCGAGTTACCTTATTTATGAAAAATACAAGGAGGGATAATCTGGACAGGGAGATATAGTCTGCTCTAGCCAAAATCACATAAATTATGATGGGAAAAAACTCTTGATTTTGACTTATTTATGAAAAACACAAGGGTGTATAATCTGGACTAGAGAGGTATATTCTGGGCTAGCCAGTTTATAACCCAAAGTATAAAACAGGCTAGCCCAGAATATACCCCGGGGTATAAAATAGGCCAGCCCACTTTAACCCCAGGAATAATTTTGTGGGAGGTTAATGTGGGCTTCTACACTGGTTCCTGCTTGTCTCCTTTCTCAAAAAACAAGAGGTTTAATGCAATGTGCGGCAATCTTTTGAAGAAAGTCTTCTAGAAACATTAGCACAGGATGGGAAGAGACTATTCACAATAGCAGATGCTAGTAAGTATTTATTACTACTTTGATTAAAAAGGTACCAAAAATATCAGTTAATTATATTAGTTTCGGCCATGTTGAAGGCAATACTAGTAATGATTATTGCACCACGCAGTATGCAAATATTCAAATATTTGATTGCGATGGAGAAGTGTGCCATTTTGAAGATGTTTATGAAAATAAATACGTTAAACGGTTAAACGAAGATCCCAAAGGATATCCCATAAAAGGAATTGAGCAGCAATCATCTTCAGATGACATTGGAAACTGTACAATGAAAATCGAATGATGAGTGACTGATCATGTGACCAAATGTAATGTGGACTGTGGACAGCAATTATAATTAAATATATAGAGACTAGAACAAATCCTATTAATCACAAGATTAATGTATATGAGTATTATCTTTTGAAGTCTTCTTATAATATGTATGTAGTTAACACTAATTATGTATATCCTCAAATATTAAATAATGTTAATCAATTAAATAATGTTAATCAACAAGAAAAATTCATAGTTAGGTGCATTTTATCATAATTCAGAAGCCGTATATAACCACGTTGTCTAAGGCAATAGTACATACTATCACCAAATTGGAATGCTCGCAGTCATTGCCATAAGAGATGCTGTATAATCTTCTAAGGATAATGTTACATTTGCAAATTCCATCCAAAAATGTATGTCCTTTGGAGTTACTGGATCTGGTATTTTGCAATGGTCAACATGTCATTATTGAGTTACCCAAATTTCTTTACCTTTATTTTATTTTATTCCCTCTGCCAAGAATATTAAATCCCTAGATTGTTTGTAGGTTAATTTGTCTCTCTGTAAACAAAAACTTAAAGATGGATTATCACGAAATTTATGGGCACGTTAGGCATGGGTCAGACACCATTCAATTAAATGTTGGTGATCATTTAGGTATAAATGTTGCAAAATAAGCTACCTTCACCAGAAACAGCATGGCAATTATTGACCACTTTGTCATCAGAATTTCACAAGTATTGTATATATTATGTTGTATGCACAATAATAAAACAATGATATCATTTTCCATTTCATTAGCTCAAAATTGGTAGCTTTGCCAGAATGTACTAGATTCCCAGCGTATCTTCCTCTTCTGCCAGGAATGAATCGTAGCCTAGCTTGATGTTCTCAGCCAGCATTTGTACCTACAGAGAATCATCAATCAAAAGCAGAAGTGTCAACCAATTGTTACCTTGCTTTACCCACCAAAGTAGAGTAGAGTGGAGAAGAAATGAGACAAATCAGTAATAAGTTGAGCTGCAAACTGAAAATCTATAACACACATTCAAGCTAATAATAGAGCACTGAGGTGTGGTTAGGTCAAGCATTAGTGAGCATATTAACAAAATTGCACCCTGAGATTCCACAGGGATGATGACTTTTGCCTGATGTATTGGTTTCATCAATAATCTAATTATTTTCACAAAGATATTTGAGTTCTACTTGGGATTGTCACGTACATTACACACACAAGCTCAAAATAGGTGTTTAGCATTAAAGGGAAACTGCAGTACATTTCCAACCCCCCCCCCCCACCCCGTTTTGGATAGTTCTAGCTATAATAACACCATGTAAAAATATTACATTTTAAATTGCAGTCTACAGGGAGTTACAAGCCATTGTAAATGAGAATCATCAAGTTAGGGTGATAGGATGTGTCTTGTTAAGACATATATTGTGAGAAATCCTACCACTCGCAGTGCATTTGGTAGTAGTTCAGCTGTAGAAGTCAATTATAAGGAAGCACCTGCTTACGTGTAATAGGGAACATGACCATACCACTCCTTGAAGAAAGCTCTGGTACTTAGCTCCCTACCATCAGGATCAGAAAGGGAAAACTCTGACAGTGTAGATGAAACTGAAGATGAATTGGCAGTAGTTCCAACCCCTACTCCATGTAGGTTTGAGCCTGATGTTTACAACCTCAGACAGTTCCATCTCTTTTTCTACTGAAAGGTCTGATTCAGAGGACAGGCTAGGTGATTTGTCATGGTATACCATATTTTTGCTGAATATTTAAAATGATAAGAAATATCCATAAAAAGGTTATCAACTGACACTAGTAGTTTCTTTAAGACTGCAGTAGCACAGAGGGTGACAAGATGGCATGTAAAACAAAGACTGAGGATATAGGGATTGTTTAGTTTAAATCTACTTAAGACAGAATTATTTTCCCAACCATTACTGAAGCTTTACCATAGGATATTATGAGAATCTTAATACCTCTGATAAAGTATTAAACAGAGTTCTGTGCAGTGGCTATATTACAGATAAACATTGCTAAGAATTGTGAGATATTCTTGCATCCCAGAATCTTAGTATTCTTGCAAACACCTTTTGCAAACCTTGGACATCACCCCCATTGAAACGGATAAATAAGGACCTGATGCACAAGCTCCAATTTTTTTTTTTATTAAGTACTGAAACAAGGGTAGAATTTATGATAGCTAATGTTTTCGTCCTTCGACATGATAATCCTTCAGCAATTTTGCTGTTCTTGAAACATTTCCTTGGTTTGGTAAAGTAGTCTGCAGCAGGTTAAGTTCAGCTACGAAGGTGTGTAATACAATTCAGCTGTAGTAACTTGTTTATTGAGTGATTGTTTCTGTTCACATAATAAAGATGCCATGGATTAGTCAAAGATTTGGCACCATCCTTGAGGTGTTTACTTTCCATGTCCAGCTATTGAGAAATAAATCAAACATATTATGTTGCAATGAGCAAAAGTAGCTAATCCCATAGAGAAAGCTTGTGGCCTGACTATAAAATGCTGGACAACAGAGTCAAATGATCGTAATACACCCGTTTGTGGCTATCATATTAACAGGGTAAGTCTTGTTGTCCGGCATATTTATGATTAGCAGGTGCTTTTTACATGCAACTAATACTGAGTGAATTTATTATTATGGCTACAAACCTGAAATCCCTGGATGAAGGTAGTTGTTCTCGACCCCTGGACAAAATTGTGAAAAGGGTGGGACTGTCCAGGATGGTTGGCAGCTATGAACAACATATATCATGAATTGCATGTTTTCTATAACCATGTGTGGAAGTGTCTTCCTTGTTTCTCACAATTATGTTGGGTGAAGGGAGAACCTTAAAAATAGGGGGCTAATTCTAGGTTGACATGTGGAAGGAGTGGCATCTCTTGTGTAGTTTAGCAAAACGGAGATTATTACAATTACCACACTCTAGTAAGTAAGAAGGATGATGAGCTACATTCACCAGTAATTGAACTGTGTATTTTCTGACATATCAGGCACCTTTACTCTTTCAAATCTAACTGCTGACCTAATATATTACACCTACTTACCACTCACCACTCTCCTCAAATTTTTACACCACTATAAATTACACCTAGGGATCTATCCTTTTGGGCAGTGAGATTGCGTTCAGAGTAAATAAATAGGCATACCATGCACCCACCCGAGTATGTTGGACACTGATATCTTGGAGGGAGTCCACTATTTTGTGGGTTTAAAAAAAAAGTGTCATAACTTAATCCATTTCCAAAGATTATGGTCTCAAAATGTAGCTCATTCTAGGTGCTTTCCAATGACATTAGAATAATGGTGTTGCAATAAACTAGGACTGAAACATGGGAAAAACCACAAAGGTCCTTTAAAACGTTTAGATGCACTCCTGTACCCCAACCACAGGTCTTCAACACTTGGTGATATTAGAGTAATCACAGATACGTGTTTTCAATAGTTTGTTTGATTTTTTTAATTTTATTCCCCCCAATATCCCCAATTTCATTTTTATGCTGTCAGACTGACTATATCACATCAGAAAATGACTGGATTGGTTAAAAATGTATTGAAAACAAGGAGTAATGCAAGAGCTTTCATAATATATAAAAAGTATTTACTACAGACAAAAATTGAATGAGTTACATGGTATCATGTGATGTCACTACATGAAAATTACATTTCATACTAAATCAGTACAACAATAAAATAACATGAAAATATTGATGAAAGAGTTATTTTATGACAAATTGAGTATATGAATTTCAGTTTGGGGTTCAGCACTGTAAGTACAAGCATCATCATCACCCCAAACACCAAGAGATGCCAAAGTCCTCCATGGGGTAGAGCTCGCTCAATCAAACCCTCAAGGTTCATAAGTTACCCCCTCGACATTTATAAGTTCACTCTCATATTTCAACCTAGCAATTCTCTGTTTATGCCTCCTTTCCTTCTCCCACTGAGAATCATATAGCTTAGACTTATAAAGCCTTGAGCTATCATCACTTGCAAGCACTTGGGCACAGAATGGACTAGGCTGTGCTTGCCCTAGTTGTTCAAATATGGGCAGTAACGAGCACCTACCCTCATTGAACGTAAGCACAACCAGGTGAATAGCCACCTGTACCGAGGTGGGAGAACTAAAGTCAGCTTTGCTACAACGGTTCCAAATGAGTGCATTGAAGGACTCATTTTGGTTCTGTGTAGCACCATGCACACAACGAGCTAGAAGGGCACGTTCACAAAACGTGCCCCACTCGATTTTTACGATCGGTGTGAGATCAAAGGGTATGAGTGGTACTTTGTCAGGCATATTATCCAAATTGTCCTACAGCACGATTATACCAACACCATGTACCTGGGTCAGAAGGGCAGTAATCATGCTGTGGATGACCGTCATGTGAGCACGAGTGATAAAAAGAAGCCCAGCAGGCACGCACCATCTCATCTAAATGCCGACATTGCGCCTAATATTATTTCCATAATATTTCTGAAGCTTACATATCCACGCATCAGTAAGACACCCCCTAAGAGCACGCAGATCCTAAGAGCAGGCAGATCTTTCAGCTTAGCTTCAGCAGAACGCAAAACACCCAATTTTGTATCGACTTCATGCTGCAACTCAGATATTTTACCAGAGTCCTCAAGAGTACCCCCTTGTGAGCGTCGCTGAACACCACTTTGGGAGCCCCCTCTAGAACTCCAACTACGTCTCCGTGCAGCTAGCTAGCTTTTAGCTGTTGCAAGTTCATCTTTGGCAGCTTTTATAGCTGCCCTAGCGTCTTGCAGAAGGGGTGCAAATCGGGTCCTTAGCTTATGAAGGTGCATGCCTACGCGCTTCTGAACATGTCCCACACACTCGTGTTTTACAATCTGGATTTCTCCATAAACCCTTTCAGCATTCAACGTCCTAACAGTTTTGGTGTCGCCATCACTGATGACCGTTTTATACCTAAGGTTGTACTTCGAAATAGACCTCGAAAAGAGTTTCCTAGCACAGGCGACCTCCATTGCTGGAGACAAACTATATGTGTAAGGGTGCAGTGATCCTTATGCCACTCATACATTGCTCATACTCGGGACCCTTTTCAGGCCCTTTGTATAATTTGCAACCCGAACAGTACTTACCAAGTAACTCTGTATCGAGGACTTCCCTCATTACCCGGGACATGACAACACCAACACCATACTACGCAGTAAAACCACGTTTGGACCAAGTACCATCATAAGTGATGGTAATGTCCAAAGCTCACTGGGGACGACATTGTACTCAGCACGTAAACGTGCCACAGCACCTAATTGATTTTGACGGACACTCTTACCCAGAACACAACAGATATGCTGGGTGTGTTCTGAGTAAGAGTTGCCAGTCAATGGAGGGGGCAAATCTAGAGCTGCAGACAATGTGGCAAGTACTGTCCTCCCCTTTCCCATCAACCTAGCTCCGAACACTGATTTGCTGTTCAAACCCTTAGCCTCACTGCTGTATGGATCAGTAATTTTATACTTCCAGCTACACCCATTACAGTCCAGAGACAACATTGTGACTAACCCTCTTCGGTTACCTACACCTTATTAAGAAAGACTAACACTTGAATTGCAGGTTGGACATCTCACAAAGTCAGCAATGTTGGACAAGATAGAAATGCTGACAATGCGATTGCCTGTACCCATACAATCTTCATCGAGTAGCTTGGCTTTACCAGCCCCACTAGCAACCTTTTTCAATTTATGTTAACTAGCAGTCTGAGAGTGCATGGTAACAGGAACAGAGGTTGAAACAGATTCCACAGCAGTCTGCCTCAAAATTGGAGCAGATTCCCTACAAATCTGCCCCAGTCTTGATGCAGACTCTGCAACAATCTGTCCCAAGATAGAAGCAGACTCTCCAGCAATCTGCCCCACTCTTGAAGCAGATTCACCAGCAATCTGTCCCATGGTTGAAACACTCCCTAAAAATCTGCCCCACACTTGAAGCAGACTCTCCAGTAATCTGCCCCACACTTGAAGCAGACTCCCCAGCAATCTGCCTCATGCTTGACACAGGCTCCCTAACAGCCTGCCCCAAACCAACAAGTTCAGTTCTCGCATGCAAAAGGCCAGCCTCAACAACAGACTGACCTGTTCTAGCTGGTACTCGGGGAGGACCTACTACGGACTCGCTACTAGTCTGAACCGGGGGGTTTGACGGCGAAGAAGAGCCAGCATCACTCGTGTCTTCAGCTTCTATTCTCATCTTCTTCACCGGTTTTACCCCAGGGAAGACTTTGGGTCTCTTCTTCCGACGACAACTGGAATGATGCATGATAATAGCGCACTAGAATCAGGGCCGTATTATCCATAAGGCTGACTAGGCTGAAGCCTAGGGGCCCACCAAGAGTAGGGGCCCACCAAAAACAGGGGGCCATGCGCAACCTTTTTTTTCCGTACCGAAAAGTAAACGTGAGATTGGTGCGCGCATCTATTCCTAGGGTGTGTTTATCGGTGGGCAATATTTAGTTTCTCCTCGTGTCCGAAGAACTGGAGGCTTGATAGAGGAGTTCTAGGTGCTATTCCTCTCTAGGATTACTTACTGGTACTTCATTACTCAATCTCAAAAGGTTTTCAGCTGATAATAATAATAAAAAGTAAAGCGAAGAACTCTTGTTACTAAGGTGAGGAACTAACTTTACTTCAGCTAACCTAGTAGTTTCTTTTATGACTGTTAGATCAAGCTAAATAGTGTATAGTAAATAGTTTAGGTAGCGCATCTAAATAGTGTAGAATAGTAAATAATTTAGCTAGCATAGCTAGCTAACTAGCTAGCGCTTCATGAATCTAGCTAGCTAACGGACCCAAGTAGCTAACCAGCTAGCGCACCCATATAGCTAGCTGGCTAAAGTACCCAAGTAGCTAGCAAGCTAGCGCACCCATATTCCTAGTTAGTAGTTAATAGCTATCTAGCTTAGCTAAATAGCCTTTTCTTTCCTGAGAACACTGTGCTGGTTTTGTTATTATAGTCCTTGCTCACATTCAGTTGTTCACTTATCAATATATTTTACATATAGGATTGCAGCAACATCTGTGATGAAGCAACATCTGTCATGTAACATAACCATGAGACTAGAATGAAGGTATACGTAAATAGATTCAGTTTTATACGTCCTCTGTGAGTGGTAGGTCTGAAAGCTGACGGCTAGCCACGGTACATCTATACAGGGTGAGGTGTCTGGTGCCATCCTGCCGTTGCAGAAAGCACAGTCACGCCTCTGACTTCCTCACACTTGGTAATGGTCTCCCTTGCCATTCAGCCTGTTGGGGTACTTCTCAGCCAGGTTTGGCCCACTTCGGCAACCTATGCTCAGCATGTGCATTGGTCCTGCCAATGGTAAACTTTAGCGTGGTGGGTCCAAAGAATAGCGGAAAACAATCTTCTGCATTTGGCAGGATGGAGGAACATTAGGTCCTGGTTGAAGGATGAATGGGGTGCTCTGTGGAGCAATGTCGTCATCTAGAATTTGAAATGAAATAATAATGGTTTATATGTAAAGTTTGCTTGATCTAAAAACATTTGTCTGTGTAGTAGCTAATAATATTAGTGTTATTATTCTTTTTGCAGGAATATCATACCTTCCCCAGCAGTTGTCCAGATATATTGGCGGGCATCCACACGGCTGGTTCCACTTCATATGATCTTCCTCTCCTCTGCTATCCTCTTCCTGCAGCTCTTCCCTTCCTCTGCTGTCCTCTACCGGCAGCTCTTCCCCTATTACCACTACCTCCCATTGACATCTGCTGACTTAGACCTCTCACTGCATCTCTCCCCCTATTCCACTTGCTCCAACATCCATACTTGCACTCTCATTCTTGATCTCTTCAAAATTGCTACTCATATCTATTTCTCATCATCACTACAACTATTTGAGTCACAGTATATACAATCACCAATGCTATTATCATCTAGTAGAGTCTTGGTATATATCATAACCACAGGCCATTCACATAGTAACAACCACGAACAGCGTAACTGAACAGGGTAGCTAACCACAGTAAAATATAATATCCGGAGAGGTCAAGTTAAAATGGCTGTCACGATATCGTGACAATGGTCTAAAAGGGTGACAATACTACTGTCCCGAATACGTGAAAAAATTTTAATTAAAAATAAATAATTATTTACATATATAGTACAATGCAGTATAGAGTACAATGTCCTTTTAAGTAAGTAAGAACAATAAATAAATAAAATTATGGACACGCCTGCGTGTACGAAATCGTGACAATGTCCGCTAAGTGTTGCACTATTAAAAAAAGGAATGTCCGCTAAGTGTTGCACTATATTAATTTTAAAAAGAAATTGTGGTTCAATTTATGTGAAGCGCAGTCAGGCGGGTGGGCCCTTGGGTCACCCCGCTCCCCAATATTAAATTTTCAGTTGGTCAAAATGATGTAAACAATGGAATGTACTGAGTCCCAACGACAGTTGCTCTTGTGAAACTGGCGCCAGACTCTCAGCCTGCGGCCGCGGTATGAACACGCGAAGAGCGCGGGGGGGGGGGGGGGGGGGGGGGTGAGGGGGGCTGCCGAGGGGCCCAAATGAAGCTCGAAGCCTAGGGGCCCTGCCTTGGGTTAATACGGCACTGACTAGAATCACACAGAGGTTCGATCAAAGTTGGGAACTGAGAAAGAACAACGTGGCGTACGCAGCAGCAGACCTTTATCCCCCCCTTTGCGCAGAGAGCACGGTAATGACGGAATAGTACTGAGCAATATTTTAGCCAAGTTTCAAGTCTTAGCCATGAACAGTTATTATATTATATTATGAACGATCCAACTTATTGCGTTTATTCAGGCTTCTTCTTGTTCATCGCGCAGAGTTGTGCAATGAAATGGGAGGATAAAGAGTATCATAACTCAGAATGGTTGACAATAAAATGTTGAAACTTGAAATGCAGCTAGTTTAATAGTGAAATAGAATGATGGGGGGGGAAAAAAAGATTAAAAAGAGGGAAAAAGGATCTTCTCCCCCCTTACAGATATATATCTTGCTAAGTTCTCTGTATTAATCATCAAACTTTCCAGTAAGCTCGTGGTTCTATCCTCTACCTCTATTTGTTATGCACCAGTTATAACTTCTATCTTGCTGCTCAACATGTTTTTGGTATAATAGCCCATCCAATATGTATTCTAATGGTCTTTTATGGTTTTGACATAGATTTGTATCTTTGGGAAACACAGGTGGAATGTGAAGGTAAATCATCTCTCAAACTCTTTTGGTTGCTATTTTCCAGCATTAAGTCTTGAGTAGCTATAAGAAGTTTTATTGATAGAGCAATACAAAAAGTAGAAAATGACTGGTTTGATTTGTTGACTTGTGTTCATGTGAAGGTGGGACAAAATTATAAAATACAAAACTGGTCTGAATTTGGCCTCCATAGATTCTTCACACTTTACTTTATGATTTTGATATTAGATAGATTTCTCGCTGTGCTCTCTTTTGATGTTGCATAAATATAGCTATGCCTAAGTTACATGCAGCCAAAGTGGAGGTATCTCAAAATCTTAGCACCTGAACTGGCTGCAGTTTTGGTTCCTGATTGGAAAGTGCTAACCAGTTAATAAGTAGCCTACTCTACGAATATAATCATTATGCGGTATAGTGAGACAAGTAGTAATGCAAGTGTGCTATTCCATTTGGGGGGAAATGACTTTCAGAAACCAAGCCCAACTACTTTGTCTCATTTTAGTCATTTTGTGTAGAGTAGGGCTTCCTCTAACTGCAAATACCAATAAGATACCACAACTGCGAACAGTTCAGGTACTCAGATTTTTTAGCTATCTCACTTTGGCTGTAGGAAACTTTGGCATAGTTCTACGTGGCAATCTTTTTAGTTTGAAGAAAGCACACAGAGATCTGTCTTCTGACATTATATATCAAGTTCATATAGTATAGTGTGCAGAATCTATGGAGCTCAAAAATCTAACCACAAGGTTTGTAAATCTCTATGGATGTAAGTCGACTTATAAAAAAAAATCAAAACTCTCATTCTCTAGTGTTTATATTGTTCTATCAATTACATACAGTTGTTAGACCTGATACTGGAACATAGCAATGAGTTTGTGGGCTGTTTTTACTCAGCATTCCAACCTGTACTTCCAAAGAAATTCGTGTATAGCAAAATCATTAGAAAGCATATTAAATGGCTACATTTTGATATGTCCATAATCAGATTCCCCCACCTCCCACCCCACCACTCCACCTCCCACCCCACCCCATCACCACCATGCTCTTAAGATGCATGCATTGAATATACAATTTAATGTGAATAAACTCAAGATTGTTTCTATTGCATCATATTCTGTTCTTGCGATTTCGATTGCAGTGGCTGAGATTATGATATAAAGGGGAGGGGAGAGGGTTGAACCAGCAGGAAGAAAACTGGAAACCAAACATTCAAATGCTGCATGCTCCTCTCCGAATATTACACACATTCATGACATTAATACCGGTATTATTCACACATTCCTGGAACTGGACACTTATTATACACATGCCACCACCCATGAAAGGCAAAACTAAGCCCAACACAGAGTCGAGCAAGTTTTACAATACACTACAGGCTCAGTCTCAATGGAAGAACAGGATGACAGAAAAAGAATAATAAGAAGAAAGACATGCTTAAACATAATATAAAATGTGGATCCTCCTCCTATAGATCTGAGTAAAACACAAGGACACTCCTCAGATCTTCATTTCACAGATGGACCAATTCATCAAGGATCATCAGCTCCCAAGTGGTTCCTTAACAAACAGACATGGGAGAGAGTAGCTAGTTGGGTTCAGATAGACCTGGAATAACGCAAACAGTATCTGTAAGTTACACAAGTTAGAGCATTGTTAATTACTAAAATGCCATGAAAACTCTATCTTTATAGAGGCAGTGCATGACCTACCAAGAGTTTATAGACAGCAGGTAAAGGATCCCATACAGACTGTGGCCCAAACCACCATGTTACCATGTGTCATTCAGAAACCACCTGACTTCCTCAGAAGATCGAGCAACCCACACCTGCCAGTGCAAAGAAGAGAACCTCTAAAACACTTTGGAGGCTCCTAAAGGTTCCTTGGGATGTATGGATGAGGGTGCTTGTCGATGAAGATGAAGCGGACATTGTGAAATGACTAGGGAGAGATATAATGCCAGACTGTGTATGTAAGAAATCCATACAAATGTAACAAGAAAGATCATGTTCACAAAGACCTAACAGACAAACTCGCCGTATTTTCTTGATTAGAACATGCACTTGAATAAAATGCACTCTCAATTAGAAGAGACGAAGATGACTAAGAAGACCATGAAACTAGACGAAATATACATTCAACGAAACTTTAAAAAGAGGACGAAGATAAGTACAAACACTATACTAACGACAATTGTTGTGATCCGGTGAGCTTGTGCAACAATGCACACATAATCAAAGAAATATGGTAATTTCATTTGATGTGACATAATTATGACTTTATAGGTAAGGAAGAATTCAGACAATAAATATTTGGTCGATATTAATCACTTTTGCTGCACTAAAATATTATATGTCAACAATTGTGTGTACAATATTACTGCGTTAAGTCACATCCAGACCACACCCACTTCCTGGCCTGACCACTTTAAAATTGCCAGAACTGTCTCTCCTAATATATAGGAAATAAGAAGAAACTCAAGTAACGATTGAAATTTTGGGGACTATTCAACATTTGAATATATACACAAATATATTTTAGTTTTCAAACTGAATAACAGTTCCATTCCTAACAACATTTCAAGCCAAGATGGAGAGACAAACATAGTATGCTTAGTGCATTAGCTATATCATTTGGCCATGTATTGAGGGTGTGATACGAGTGGGAGTTGCCATGGTGCTAGCTATGGGCATACAGTTGGGGTGCATGATTAGGGGATGTGGTGGTTGCACAGCATTGTTGAAGAGTAAATTGGTGGAAGATATGAGCACACAAAATGGAATAACATAGAGAAGAAGGGTCATTTCGTGACTGATGAGGGGATTACTCAGGCTAGTCCCAAATTATATCACTGTGCCTATGGTTTACATGTGGGATCCTGAGTGACAAAAATCTTAATTTTCATGGAGTTCAGGTTTGACTGCACACATGGACCTAGCTCTATGATATCACAGCACAGAAGTTGATGATTAAAACTTTCTACCCTATTAGTATCTCGACACTGATTCCTGAAGGCTAGAGCACCTAGTTGAAACGTCGAAACATCGAGAGAGTAAAAATTCAAGTTGATTGTTCGGAAGGTCATTAATATTGCATTCGGTATTTCACTTCACCACAAGTCTTTGAAGAATCCCTGCATCCTCGTTACAGTTCTTCAAGGAGCAGCAGAAGTCAGTTTGAGGCTCCTTCCCTTGTAATTCACATGTTACATTAAAAAGGAATATTACAAAAAATATATATAATATACCGGTATATAATTTAAAGTACTTACTTATCGACAAGTTCCTTAAACAAAGTACATCTATGAGTCCTTACTCAATCCCTGGTGATCTCTGTAGCTGATCGGCCAAATTCTTGGTCCATATAGCAAATATCAAATATAGTCTAAGCCACAACATAGTCAGTCACATACAAATCAGATTTGAGAAATACATGTCATACTCATATATAACTAAAGGGGCATATATGTATATAGCTAAAGGGGCATACATTTACATGTATATAGCCAAAGGGAAATACAGCTAAAGGCTAAAGGGACATACATGTAATATAGCTAAAGGGACATACAGATAAAGGGACATACAGTAATATCATGTTACCACCATGCCAAGTAACACATGCATTTTTCAGGTAAAGTTTATTGGTCACATAGCATGCTACTGAACTACATATATCATGAAATAATTATAGTTCAGTACATGCATTATAAACACATTAACATGCAAGCATAAACTATGAGACATCGACACATAACTCTTTTTTCTAGTTATCTGAATTGCGGTATATCAGAAATAATATTACACTAACATGCAAGCATAAACTATGAGACATCGACACATAACTCTTTTTTCTAGTTATCTGAATTGCGATATATCATAAATAATATTACACATTTTTGGAAGATAATTAAAATTTTGAAAGTTTCTGTGCAACAATGAAATGAGCAGCCTTCATAGTAGAACAATGTAATAATAATAAGCAAGAACTATATGTTAACTACAAAACTCTCAGTTGTCATACCAAATCGCAATGACTTTCTCTTGAATCTAGATGCTCTAGCCTTTATCATAAATAATGGTGCTAGCCAAATAAGAGCAACCAAATACCAAAGTGCATTTCAACATACCATGTACAAATATTCCACAGTCAGAAATTTTTGTTGCGGCATATATAGCTATATTTGTCTGCAAATTGAATGAAGATTGTTATCTGTCATTATATTATACCAATCGTATACTCTAATCTCCCCAGGTTCTTTGTTCAAAATTATATCGTTGTTATATCCTCAAGTTTACTTACAAAGTATTTCATGAATACTCATAATTATGTCACCTTCTCACCCCCCAAACCAGGCTTGATCAAACCCAAGTTAATTTATTCACTTTTCACTATCAGCACTTCCTGGGTTGAGATTGTTTATCAATGTAATAATTGTGCTTTATAACATAATAAAATGTTCCACATAGGCCAGAATCCAAATACTGCAATTGTTTGTTTTTGTTGTTTTTAACTCCTAATGTACAAAATTCTATATACATGTACTTTAAAATAAATACTTTTGCCAAATGCAGGTTGGTGAAGTTCCATTGTCGGTTGCAAGGTCTATGCATTATAAGTGTATACTGTGTGGATTTTCCCCTAAAGTTCAGAGGAAACCTCTTGGAATTTAAACATGCACCTACTTGCTGACTCAGCTCAGTTTGACTGGATATTGCATGTGTACCAGCAGGTTTATGATGGAAGCAATCCTTTACCAATTTACAGTGTTTTGCCTGGTAGGACAGAGTGATGAATCAGGACACACAGATGGAGGTGCTGCTAAGGAACAGATTAGTTGTGGCAATTCATGGCAGAGTTTGGAGCCTTCTTGTAGATGAACATATATGCTATATGCAGGTTATGTGTGGGAAGAAATACTAGATAGATACATAGATATGAGTTCTCGAAGATTAAAATTTATGGCTTTAATAGTTTCTTAGGCTTCTTGCTTACTTCTTTCACAAAGGATCCAAGGCATATTCAAAGTATTTTTGGGGTCAAAGTGGCACCAATTATAATACTAAGAAGCTGCCAAAATGAGTGATATAAGCTTTGTTGTTTTTTACGCTATTTTAAAATAGAGGTCAAACCAATACAGGAAGTGCTACTGCACTCCTAGATATATACAACATTCAATACATGGAAAGGTGCAATTACTGGCACTCAAATTCATATCAGACATCTTATACAACAACAGCATAAAACTGATGGATATAATATTAGTATATATTGTAATAAACTTTTCAATAATCATTGAAATTGTATTCTCTCGATGTTTCGACTAGATGCTCTAGCCTTCATCAGGAAGCATCTAGTCGAAACATCGAATTATTGTAATGTTATTATGTCAAGTGGGAGTTCATTAAGTAGTAAGGTATTATAACATTCACAATTCCTTTCTGCCAGAAATTGGGATGATGGTCTTTATTTCAGACATACAGCCAAAGTGTTATCAATGTGATTTGCTTTCAAGATTCAATTCTGTGATTCACATGTTTCTATGTATCTTACGATTTGCACAACTGATATAATAATAATAATATGTTGGTAGTAAACTATTGCATGTAATTCACATAATAATATAAGCAGGTCATTGGGGTACAATTCCCGAAAATAACACATAGAAGGAATACTCTACCTTTCCACTTTCAACATGTGGTAACCAATTCTCATGCATTATTTTCTTATTGCCCTTTTGCAGACCTCAGGGTATCTATGTAATGGTAAAATGTATACATATACATATTAGGCCATCCAAAAAGCTATCACATGCTGCCTGAATAGTTAATTAGTCATGGATTAAAAAGTATATAGTTGGTAAAAATCAATAGACTTATGTATGATCTTACATATTGTCCAACTGTATGATGGATATCGCAGGATTTTGTGTTTTGCTCCTCTATATATACTTGCATTAATTGGCTTCTTCTTGGCCACTAACAGTTTCCATTTCCAGAACTCATCATCAGCATTGGAGGATAGCATGCCAATACCTACCATCACTCCCGCCCCCCAACCCACATGTAAGGTCTACCTTCAAGAGTGATGTTCATTTCCAAGTCAGCCAATGAGGGGGTTACAGCAAGACACCTCTTCTTGGCATAGATTTTTCCACCTCAAGCTTAGAACAAAATGAAATCCAAGATGACATTGAACCTGGGGTCATGGAGATGAACTGTAATGCATCGATGTCTAGGAAGTAACTGAGAACTGCATCAACCGGGTATTTCAAAGAAAAGAAGATGTGAAATAATTAGCAATGACAGATACCTAATGTATGTAATAGTGTAATAGGAGTAGATGTGAGGTCCTTCTTGGATATGTGTGAGGAATTTGAGAGGGACTGTTACTGGTGCATAAGATGTGCAAAATTGTAGGGGCTGGAAATTTTTTGTTCTTGTGTTTTTTTTACCAAAAAAGAATTGAAAAATTTATCTGTTGGGGAAGGAGCTATTTAGATATCATGTGTCCACCTGTGATTCTGTGATCACAATATTGATGGGGAGTTGTGGCAGTCTTCATTGCTCTTAGGAAAAATGACAGACATAACCCTAGCCAGTTCGTTATAGTACTGTATGGCTGGACCTATTTGGCAGCTAGTGCGGAGATGAGGTGCTTGTATGTGGCTGTTGCAGCATATCAAAGGTCACCTGTTGAAGACATTACTTGGGGGTAGAAGATGAAGGTTTTGTTTTTGAGAATTCTTTGTTTGTAGGCCCATTTCTTGGTCTTCTCAAGCTTGTGGTAGCATGAGGCGAGGTTGCTTTGTTGATTGTGTTCAAAACACTGACATCAAAATATGTTCCCTCCCCATCTGTTCACTGCAATATCAAGCAGTGCTCCATCTGGAATATTGGATGATGCTCCTAATAGGTGTTCGCCGGTGACTGCAAGTGTGGCTCTGTGCATACACAATTGCGTACCTCTAATAGGAGGTTAGGCGGATGAAATCCCTGATCTTATTGTCCCTTATCATATAGATCCTTTTGGACAGGACAAATTTTTTTGATGGAGAATGAAATATCGCAGTCAGATTTTTTTGTGCAAGGTGAATCCGAACTCTGTCATTGGGTTGGCACACCTTATCTTGATTGAGTGTCATTGATCTTTTTAGAGAGCTGGATAATGATGGTTTTAAGAGGCTGGCTGCCTCCGTTGTTGTGATTTCTTAAGTTGTGGATTTTCTCCATGACATCCAATTGCTCTTCTATGGACTTGTGACTTGAAGTGATGCGGTAAACTCCTTGGTGGTTCTCTTTGTTGGGTTGTTCACACCCAAATTATGGGCAGATCCAGGGGGGGAGGCTTATGGGTCTCAAGCCCCGCCCTTAATTCCCCCCCCCCCTTCTCCTTTTTTTAAATGGTGCACGCCATCCATATGAAAGTAAGAGAAAGTGCCGTGATGTTTCTGGCTGTGCCACAAAGCGACTTAAACAGTGTGGAATAAAAGATTACTTTTCGAGTACAAGGTAAATAGTCAGCTATAGTTAGGTGGCTAGATTAGCTACGCTAAGCCTAAAGCCATCTTGAAATAGTTAGCCAAATTTTCCAGTTTCTGTACTATGTAGCTAGCTAGCTATTAGCCTCCTGCAACATCTAGCTTAGCTAGTACTGTACCAGTAAAGCTGTCTATGGAAATGGAAGTGGAAAGAGGAACACGAACTAGCTCTGACGCTAAATACTCGAGGACAAACTTTATTTCACACTGATTCATGATTATTTTCCCAACATATGTACTTTTTGGTAATTTCAACCAGTTACTTCATGTGAGTGCGAAAGGTGTTACGTTTTCTCAAGACTGCTCTTAGAAGTACGATATCTCAGGAGCGACTAAATGCACTTGCAATGCACAAAGCATTAGTATTACACCAGAACAAGTGGTTGAAGAATTTGTTATGTGTCAACCTCGCAAAATATTGGTATTATAAACCCTTACACCACACAGATTATTGCTTTATAGCATCAAACTTCTGTTTCTCTGCACTTATTGTTACATTACCCGCTATTCAACGGAACATTTTTTTAATCATCAATGATAGTCTGATTATATCCACCCTTAATACTACATGAAATGATTAAATGGTAATGGTAAATATGTGTTTACATTTACCCTCTAGCTATATGCTATACATAATGGTGAATATGACGTGGTAGGCCACTGATAGTCGGTAGGTTTTAGAGGGATTTTGAGGGAACAGGACTGAGGTTAGGCATACCTGTGGAGAAAATATACAGTACAGGGTTTCATACAGGGTGTGGGGGAAGGCCTGGGATCTCCCCCCAAAAACCCATTTCTTTCCCCCCCCCCCATCCCCAAGAATTTTCACAATAAAAATTTGTATTAATAAAATTTCTTATGTAATACATTACAGTAACAGGAAAAAATAGGAGTACAGAGAAGAGAACATAGAAGAAGCAATAGCAAAATTAATTCAAAGATGATAAAATTTTAATATTAGGCATGTACAATTTATTAACAAAATTAATATAATTATATATAAGCGGAGATATACAATAATGTATGGTGAAAATTGCAATACAGTGAGTAAATTATAGTAAAATTTGTCTGTATTTCTGTTTAAAAATGTATTAAAGTCCACATCGGTGAATGGAGGACCCTCTATATAATACTAATTTTCATTAAATATTCTATGTTCGAGTCAGATAGACGACTGCGTTGGCGAGTTTTAATCAACTTCATTTGACTAAAGGAACGCTCTACTGTTGCTGTGCCAACAGGAAGTGCCATTGTAATGTTCAATAGCTTCCACGTCTCAGGGAAGGACTGAGGTTAGGCATACCTGTGGAGAAAATATACAGTACAGGGTTTCATACAGGGTGTGGGGGAAGGCCTGGGATCTCCCCCAAAAAAACCATTTCTTTCCCCCCCCCCATCCCCAAGAATTTTCACAATAAAAATTTGTATTAATAAAATTTCTTATGTAATACATTACAGTAACAGGAAAAAATAGGAGTACAGAGAAGAGAACATAGAAGAAGCAATAGCAAAATTAATTCAAAGATGATAAAATTTTAATATTAGGCATGTACAATTTATTAACAAAATTAATATAATTATATATAAGCGGAGATATACAATAATGTATGGTGAAAATTGCAATACAGTGAGTAAATTATAGTAAAATTTGTCTGTATTTCTGTTTAAAAATGTATTAAAGTCCACATCGGTGAATGGAGGACCCTCTATATAATACTAATTTTCATTAAATATTCTATGTTCGAGTCAGATAGACGACTGCGTTGGCGAGTTTTAATCAACTTCATTTGACTAAAGGAACGCTCTACTGTTGCTGTGCCAACAGGAAGTGCCATTGTAATGTTCAATAGCTTCCACGTCTCAGGGAATATTCTTCCATACGTATGTGACTTGTTCATCTTGTCCAGGTTTTCTTGCATGCTAAATATCTTCCACTCTGAAAGAAGCTCATCGATGGATGTGAGGTGTAAGTCATCCCCGCATACTCAACCTCTGCTTCTTTTCCATAGAACTCGGCAAGAATCTTGATTTGCTCGCTGCCGTACGATGGTAAGGATGCTTCAGCGGGTAGTAGATAAGGACTGAATATGAACATGGCAGTAACAATCATGGCTTTATCAGTAAAAGGACTCTTAATATTGAGAAGAAGGGAATCAACATATGGAATTGCAACTAGAGTTCGATACTCGGCTGTGGTTGTGATAGAAGACCAACGGCTTCGTGCAGATCCATGTGTGCCAAGTGTTTTTCCTTTAACAGAGATATTTCAGACTTGACTGAACCCAACCACTCACTTTTTTCGTCCTTTAGATGCTTGAGTTGATCTGTCGTGATTTTCAGAAGTACCGGTAACCTGCTCAAATCGAGTAGTTTTCTTTGCATCGAAACATTCATCCTTGCCAGGATATCCAGAACTTCTTACAGGAACACAATACTAGCAACTCCAGTGTAAGTAGCAAGGAGAGCATCAATATCGTATGCTTCAGCATCACCTGATGTCTCATACAGCTGTTGTAGGGTGACGATAAGGGCAGAAAGCTCTTGGTAAATAGCCTGTACACAGCGTTCGTGTGAGAGCCTTCTGGTATCACTAGGCTTCACAATCTTAAGCTCAGGTAGCATGAGGACAGCCTGGACTGCTTTGAGAGATTCAGCTTTCTTGGGTGAGTAGAAGAATTCCATATATTTCCAAACATCTTCTTGATCTCTGAAACACAGTTAGCAGCTTGCATGCTTGCTAGTTGAAGCCTGTGGCAGGCACAGTGGATGTAAAAGGAATGTGCAGCTAGAGTTCGCATCCTTTTTTGAACTACATTGCATCCTCCACCCAAGGATATTTCTGCTCCCACTCCTTCTTGTAGCTGAGCCTGGGTTTGTAGAGTTTCCTCTTCTGCACTTTGGAACACACTGATCTACCTACTGATACTTCGGAAGTGATGGAAGTCAAGGCATCACTAGTCGATGTAGTTGGGACTACATCTTCGTCGTCCTCAGAATCTTTACTAGAGCCAGCACTCTGTTAAAAAAGTTCCTGAGGTCCATTTGTGTAGGTTTGTATTTCTCTGGGTCGTATTTAGTTGCCGAATGCTACTAGCTGAAGCATTTGCTCCTTATATATATACAAAATTGAGAATAAATCTAGAATATTCTGTGTCAGTTCAATCATGTGTTAATCTAGAATGTTCTGTCCATGTGCTATTATTCTGTGGTTAGCTTTCGTAATTGTAGTGTTGATTTAATCTACACTACAATTAGGAAAGCTAACCACAGAATAATAGCACATGGACAGAACATTCTAGATTATGACACAATTGCATCTTTCCACAAAACTATCCTGTGGCAAGATGCAATGGTGTCATAATCTAGAATGTTCAGTCCACGTGCTAGTACTTTAACTATAGCTCAAAATGTCTCAGAATCAATCTGAGAGCATCGATTTTGCCAAACAAATCTGGGGGGACAAGCCCCCAGACCCCCCGACTTGGGACTTGCTTACGCACACCCATCATGTAAACGCCAAACGTTTTTAGTTTCCCCCCCCCAAACTGTAAATCCTGGATGAACCCCTGCAGTATATATATCACACAACTGAAAGAGTGATCATGAGAAAGTGTTGGTGGTCATGCAAACTCTTCCTGCATGCAATAGCATACAAATTCTTATTTTTCAATTAAAACAGAAGTGAAGCCTCTCCCTTAATAAAATCCTGGATCCGCCCCTGCAACCTGCCTAGCCTAACCAGCTGTGGCAGAGATCACATAGGCACCATTGGGAGGAAGTCTTCCAGTCAGGGCTGGAATGAACTTTGTCTGAAGGATGTCTTCTAGATGGTTAAGTAAATTGCTAATCACTGGGATAGCTCTTGCCATGCAAATCCACTTGTCTGCCATACCATGGGTAGTGGCAGAATAGGCTGCAAGAAGTTGGGTGTCTGCAATGGGTAACAGCTTTTCCAGTTCGTACCACAACTCCCTTATTTGCTTGCTGACATATTGTTCAGTGTACTCTGGCAAGCCCAATGTGGCACCTGTTGAGATGTCGACCTAAGTTTCTCTGAATGCTTTGTTTGCATTTTGGAGACGTTGCTTATTAGTGATTGATTTCTCACCAAAAGCCGTTTTCTGTCATTTAAAGAGTAGAAACAGTTCCATAATGTTGAAAAGAAAGCTAATGTGCTAAGAATGAGCAATTATAGATCCAAAACATCCCAATTGGAGCAAAATAGAGCTTCTTTTGGTTAAAATGAGGAGCTATCTCACCAAAAGCCGTTTTCTGTTGTCTAAAGGGTACAAACAGTTCTATAATGTTGAAAAGAAAGCTAATGTGCCCAATTTGACAAGAATGAGCTCAAAAACGTCACAATTGGAGCAAAATAGAGCTTTTTTCGGTTAAAAAGTCGTTTAAAAAGTAGAAACAGGTCCTTTGAAAAGAGCTAATGTGCCCATTTTGGCAAGAATGAGGTAGTTATTCATCAAAATGCTCAAAAACGTCCCTTTTGTAGCTTCTTTCGGTTAACCAGGTTTTTGTTGCATTGGTTTTGAGGCCAAAAGGAGGCACCATCAACAAACGTATTGTTTTGATCTTTGTAGGTGTTTATGAGGGTGGTCGTGATAGAGGGGCAAAGTAGCCTGATGTGGCGAAGTGCAGATTGTTGATAGAGGGAATAGATGGCATTGCTAGCATTCACCAATAGGATAGCCTGAGTGTTGTCTTTCTCAAATGCATGTGCTATGGCCTCTGCATTACACTTGACTCAGCACCAAGTTGAAGTTACCCTGCGCAGCAGCATCTCGAATGTTCCTGCAGGTAATAAACAGGAAGGCTTCCGCTAGAATCTTGCCACTGTCACACACACATATGTAGTAGATGGACACCAGGGTTTTTATCAAGTGCCACAAGCAGGGAATGGTGAGACTTGCACCACTGGATCAACATAAGTTGTGCTGACAGATTTGGCTATTGGGCTAAAGTCAGTCAAAGACTTAAAGAGGTTGACTTTAAAGTGGTACAGAGTCTCTTCCGACTCTTGCTATTCATTGCAGAAGGTATAGTTCCAGAAGTGCAGAAGATGGTTGATATAATTAAGGCACATTGACACAGTTAAGGGTTAAAGGATGTATGAAAACTGGTTTCTCATTTGATTCAAGAGTGAGAGGTGTAGTGGCATTTGTGGGTTGGCCAGGTGGATGTTTGTTTTTCGACACACCCAGAATGGTCATGGAATCACCATTGATCGAGGTGATGGTGTTGTGCATGTGTACTACACCACCTTTACCATTAGTTGCTACAACTTTTTAGGCAACTCAACCTCCTCAGTCAAGAATTACTGGCCTCTGGCTGGATGGAAGAATTGGTAAGGATGAAAAGGTGGCATTGCTGTTGGACAAGCCGAGGAGGGAGTAAGCGATGCTGTGATGGAGGAGGTGGGCGAGTGTGTTATGTGTTGAGTACGGAAGTGGTGGTAGAGGTCGAAGGAGTGAGCTAATGGATGAACTTTGATTCCCAACCTGTCCCCCTTTTTGAGCTGACACATGGGTATTTGTTGTATAGCATATATATTTTTCGATTTGTTAGTGTTATTTATTTTATTTCTGTCACAATGTGCTATGTATTTGGTGGCCTTAACAGGCTAAACAGTTAATTATGGATGCAAGTCTAGCTCTAGCTATACCCATATTTTATCGCTTGGGCCTGGCTGCTATTCAGAATTAGCTCCTTCCAAAGCATAGCCAAGAAGTGCTTCAGTCTATTCTTCATCTCCAATAAACACTAAAACACAAGGAATTTTAAGCCCAAATCTCCAGAATAATGCTTGGGCTCAGTGACTTGACAGAGCATGGTCTCTCTCTGGTGCAAATATACCAAACATATAAAATATATTTATGTCCTACAATAATTCCATTTCTTTTCTGCAGAAGCACAGGGTTAACCTATATCTTTCCAGCATGGTAACTTCACTGATGACTGTATTCCATATCTTGATAGATGTGTTATCCTCTGACCATAGCTTCAACTGGAAAAGTTGTTCTCTTCATGGCAGCTGGCTAAATAGCATCACTTACCATACATGTGACCGATCAACCATGCATGCAAGAGATATCTATGCCCCCCTCTCCCCCAACCCATATATATAATAATTTAATAGTGACATTGCTGAGCCTGTTAAGGCCACCACATACACAGAACTATATAAATGTAACGAACACTAATAAAAGTATATATTATCAACAGTGCTTAATAATACTAATAGCTAAGAGACTGCTGCTCAAGGACGGGGAAGGTGAGGAGACCAAAGATCATTCATCATCTCGGCATACAACTGTTCCTTTCTCCTCTGTCACCTTCACTACCGTATGCATAACACACTCTCTCACCTCTTCCATCATTGCATCACTTACTCCATCCACAGATTTTCCTAACAGCATTGCAACCTTTCCATCCTTATCCACTTTTCTATATTCATCCAGCCACTGTACAGCCACCACAATTCTGAGCACCTCATTGACCAGTATCAGTCCATCCCTCTCGAGTTCCCTGCACATCACCAAGAAATCTCCATGTCTTCACCTGTTCCACTATCACACAAGATACATCTCTCATCTCTAATTGTCCTACATCTATTCTTATCCTCTAACAACCCATCTGAAGCTGTCCTCAGTCGAAATTGCAAACTCACACCTTCCTAATGCTATGGACCTCACATACCTCACCATTCTTTGCCAAATTATATGGGGAGGGTGGGGGGATTTGTTTGTTTCAGTTAAACTGTTTCAGTTAAGCTGTTTCAGTTGAGCTGTTTAACAATGCCAAAAGTTGATGCTGAAGCTTGATGTAGTACTGGTAGCTGTTAGTGATCATTCCCCTTGCAATAAATAAAATTATAATTCCGTTTAAAACTTTAGATCAGGAGGTTAGAGTGGGTATGACAATTCATGTGAGGTGTACGATCGGTTCGAGAATATCCTCTGGACTGATGATTGCAGGGTCCAGCTTGAAACCCACTGTTGCTTTTGTTGTAGGAAAATTGCTCAACCTGAAGAGCAAACCAAGGTAATCAAATTGTCCATATTATGTTGGTGGTGTGCATTTTTTGTGTTACGTGGTCATAACTCTTTTTGTTCTTAACCCTATGAGGTTGACATGGCTGTTAAAATATTGCTCTTTTAGTAAGATTTCTGATTATATATATACTTCTTAGTTCTATTGCAGATGTACTACATTCTGGTGTAAGTTATACAAATCCAGGATATTTCCCATATTGATCATTACCCGCTCACTCAGCAACCCAAGTGTCTACAAACTTGGTAAGATTGAGAGTAACAACATGCATGCAATATAAATATGTAAACTAGCCGAGCTTGTGATGTTCTTTGGTACAATGAAAGGTCAAGGAAAAGCTTTCTATTTTAATTTTTAATATGGGTGGCTAAACCTTGTGGGTGAGATGTTACCTAAGCCATTGCTATGAAATAACTAATTCATAGATCAAAGCATCCTGTCGATGTTCATGTGTGGGCAGGCATCAGTATACAAAGGAAAATGGGAAATGCAATGGCATCATGTGGGCGCCTCTGTATGAGGGGAAAATTGCTTCCCTACCTCCGAGGTTTGCCCTGATCAAGACTATGACCTAAAGCACACTTCCTGTTGGGCAACAGGATTCTTTGAGTCAAACTCTAAGAAATTGGAGGAAAACTCTGCCAGAATCTCCCAACACAAATCCAATGGAGAACTTGTGGCACAAGCTGAATGAATACATGAGAAGAGAAGTTAAGACAAGAAATAATGAAAAGTTGTTGGCTGGTCACTAGAAAAATTACTTCTGCTTTTCCACCCGTGCGCTTGACCACATACTTACATTTTAGCACCTAATGAAATCAATTAGGACTTCCTCTAGCCACTGGTGCTAATTTCAACTCGTTAGCACTTTGCAATCTGGAGATATTTCTGCACAAAATCAGTCATTCAGGCTTTGAAGTTCCCTCCACTTTAGGTCCAGTAACTTGGCTATAGTTATATTTATGAAAAATATTTTAGTATCAAAAGAGAGCACACAGCGAAACCTATCTTTTTAGCTTTATATCAAGTCCATACCATGAAGTTTACAGAATCTACGGATCTATAAATTGGATACCACAATTTGTTGTTTATTTTTAAAATGGTCCTGTTCCCCCCTTTACGGCTAGAGCAGTATAGAGCTAGACAAAAGCAATCATAATGGCTAGGATTTTTAGCCAAATAATCAAGCATTAAAGTATTTTCTAGTCAAGTATAATAGTTTTGTGTATAATAATAATGTAATATCTTAGCAAAATTGGCAAGTTCACCAGCTTTACTTAGCCACAACAGTGTTTAGCAAAATTTTTACTGCATCTCACTGCACATTATAACAGAGCTGAAGCTTTACATGCAAACTGCAATTATTGTTTTATTTTAATCCTAAGCTAGGTGGCCACACTCTATCTACCAGAGGACCAGCTAATGTGAAGATACTTTAGTACAGTAGTATTTTTAGTATTACAAGAGAAAAAAACTTTTAATATTATACAAACGATAAATTATGCTGGATTGTTTATTTTAGATATGGTGACCTTAATAAATGTAGGTAAAGGGTGACATAATTTGGTTCAGTATTCATAGCAGCATTAGTTTGCATATATTTGATATATATGTTAGATTGAAACAATATTCCTGATGAACCCTAGAGCATCTAAACGAAACGTCGAGTGAATAAAAATTGTTGAGAAGGTTATTTTAATTAAAATAATGGTCTACTATATAGTTATGTTGTTGATGCATTGACAATCAACTTTAAATTTACTCATTCAGTATTTCAGCTAGATGTTCGAAACATCATTATTCCTGAAGTCTGCCATTCTACAAGGGTTAGCATGAAGTGCCCACTATAGAGCATTGTTTATATAGTTACCAAATGATGGAACTCTAAAGGAGCCGTATTGAATGTTATTTATGCTACTGTAATCGAGCAAGAATAGGTACCAACACAGAATCATATACACAACTCATTGACACAAGTTCTGTTCTATATATTGCCTCTCCTCATTTCTAACCACAGATTACTCAGGATTACTGATACAATAATTAAGTGACAATTTCCGGTACACACTATAGATACTACTATTATATGCAAGTTGAAATAATATACTGCTCCCTCTGCAAAAGAATCCGACCCGGATTCCAGTATCAATACTGTAAATAGTCTGGTACATTATGTGGCCGGGGGATAGCAAGTAGGAGAAGGAGGAGGATCAGTATTTGGCAGAAGAATGACGTTAGTTCCAGGTGGTGGAACTGTAGGAGAGAATGGTTGAGTACGAGATCGTTGACGTGGTAGGGCCTGGGGGAGATGTATATCCTGCGGGCAGAGTTTAAGTCAATTGAAATGCACCTCTAGTCAGTGGTCATCCTGATGTGATAAATCCCTTCAGAAAGATATCACACCACTCTGTGGGACCCAGTGCATGGTCGAAGAAGTTTTTGGCCAGATCTCTAGGAATAAATGGGGAGTAAAGCCATACCAAGTTACCTTCCTTGAAGGTGTTTCCATAACCATGTTGGTTGTAGAACTCTTTTTGTCTGTCTAACTTGTGGGTGCTGATTCTAGCTGCTTACACAGGTCAGCTACATGCTCAGGTGAAGATGTCTCCATGTTAGGGGAGCCTTAAGGACATCAATAGGCATGCATGCCTGGTGGTTGAAACATAAAGAAGAAGAGAATGAACCCAGTAGTGGAGTTGATACTGGTGTGGTAGGTCATACAATGGTTGGAGATGATTTTCTCAAGTGAAGAGATTATCAAATGCTGGTTTTGCAAGCATTCCAAGAGTTCTGTTCTATCGCTCCACAGGCCATCTGATTGAGGGTTGTAAGGTGAAGTGCGAGACTTGTTGATACCAAGGAGTTTGCAAACTTCTGCCATGAGGTCAGATTCAAACTGACAACCTTGGTCAGAATGCAACTGTTCTGGGGGTGAAAATCAGGGAAAAACTCATCTGTGAACTTCCTGGCTACCTCCTGGTTGGGGATTGGATATACCTCCATCCAATGCATGAAATAATCAGCTACTGTTAACATGTAGGAATTACATGCTTCAGATTCTGGAAATGGCCCCAGGATGTCCACTGCCACGAGTTGCATTGAGTAGCCAGTTTTTACACTCTGTAGGGTTGCACGGTTCTTTGGGCAAGGCACCTTCCTCACTGCCTAAACTAAAACTAAACAGCTTGACCAATCAAGTACAGCTAGAACAAAGTCCATTAACCTCTGGTAGATGGCTGGTGCATTACACAGCCCAAATGGCATTACGTTAAATTCATATAGCCCTGCAGACCACTGTTTTCCACTTGTCCTTCTCAGCAACATCCACCTGCCAATAGCCACTTAGCAAGTCAAGAGTGGTGAACCACTGGGAACCAGCCACTTATTAAGGGTATCATCAACTCTTGGTAGATGGTTAGCAACCTTGGTGGTCACTTGATTAAACTTCCTGTAGCCATTGCAAAACCTCAGACTGGTACCACAGGCAAGGCCCACGGACTGCTAGAACGCTTGATCACATCATTTTCTAGAATCTTGGTGAGTTGTTCCAGCACTTCCTATGGGCGTTCTGGATGGAAATATCACACTCTCTAACAGACTGGATGAACATCTCCTGTGTCGATCTCATTGTTCAACTTGCCTGTGAAACCAAGGTCATCTCTTGAAGTAGCAAAGACATCTGTAGCAAGGTAAAGAGTTCTTCCTTCTGTCTGACTACGAGACTTTCTACATTCTCTTCCACTAATTTCCATAGCATTTTTCTTTCCTTGAAATAATCTCTGGTGGCAATGCTGCAGCCATTTCAGGAGGTTCCACAGGTACAACTGTAGCTATCTTCACTCCAGCCTTGAGTGTAACTGCCTCTGCTCTGGGATTCAGCAAATTCATAGGTATGGACATACCTTTTGGCAATATTAGTGCTCTTGTGATCATTGCCCCTTGAAGGCCTTCCACTAGGATGTCCCCTCATCTACATAATCTGTAGTGTCTGCCATGGCCAACACCTCAGCACTCAGAGAAATGTGGACAGTGTCAACTAGGTGGACTGCTGGTTTTGTAGCTGGCTGAAGTGCGGTATATGTGTCACCTGATCCCTCTCAATAAGGAGCTCCCTCACCCACAAATCAATAGTGGCTCTATCGTCCTGCAAGAAATTCAATCCAATGATGGCTTCTGTGGTAAGTGGACTTACCACCTGCACATTAGATAAAAATTGCCTTCTCAACATGGATATTTCTATCTCAGCCCGCCCGAACACCTTAATCCACCCCAACTGTCAGCAGTTGCCTGGCCCTGACAGATGAACATCAGAGACTATATTATATAAATAATAATTATAGCTTAATTGTGAACTTGTGACTGGTGGATGGATGTCATTGGTAGAATGTAACTTTGAGGTTTTGTGACCACATGGAGTTTTGGTGAGGGTGAATGGGAGGCAATAAAAAGAGACCTGCCACGCCCAGTTAGAGAGAGAGAGAATAAGTTGAGTGATGCAAAATAGCCTGTTCCAGTAGCTATTCAATTGTGTGGAGTATTATACTGATTAACCATTGATCCTGGGACTGGAGAGAAGAAGCTGGGGAGGGACATTGATAGAGAGTGAAGCAAACTGTTATAGTGACCATGAGTAGGATCTTGTAACAGCAACTAGACGCTTTCCTGAACACAGTAACAACTCAATTGCATTGCCCACATTGACTCGCTCTCATATTTCCGAAGGAGTGTGATGGAAGTCCCAGTATCAAATGACCATCTTTCCAAGTACTTAGTTCATAATGAGACACCTATGGATAATTGTTCTATAGGTGACATATTATCATACTCGGCCTATAATGTATATGTTCCTTGGTTGGGTAGACTCAGCTGGAGGATGCATAACATTCCCACCTTGCCCCTCCTAAAGGGTCCTACAGGTTAAGTCATCTTGCTTAGTCTTCCCAGACAGGCCATCAACATTACTTTGGACTTTCCTGGTTGGTAATGGACAGTGAAGCTATAAGACTCGAGTCTGAGTGACCATCAAATTAGTCAGCCTCCAGTGTCCTTCATATTGTTTAGGAAGCGGAGGCAACTAAAGTGAATGATTCTGTCTACATTGGCTAGATACTCCTCCTTCATTGCAGATGGTCCAAGTAGAGACTAGCATCATGCTATTTTTTAGGCAGACCAAGTTTCTCCACAGGATCCATCTGACTTAGAGAGGTCCAATTCTGGATGAGCAGTCCTAATTCAGAAAAAAGAATTATCGTGTGTCTTCCACTCTCTGGATGACATTGGTGAGCATCAGGTCAGTCTTCTGCTTAGCCATTAATTTTTCAGGGTCCTCCATCCAATGGTAATAGCCGGCCAGTGTGATTCTCCTAGTATCCCTCTCTGCGATCTGCTGCTCTTTTTGCAGTCACCAGCTAGGAGAGGTCATAGCTGAAGTCAGGTAGGTCATCAACAGAGTGTGTTCGAGATGTCAGAGGGTAGCTATTCTGAGTTGTAGCATGAGACAAATGTCCTAAGGAAGCCCTCACTAAGTCAGCTGATTGTGATCCCTCTCCTTCCCCTTGGCAGAGTCCTCTAAACCTCTCCACTTTGCAATCTCTGCCAGTCATGTAACCTCGCTCTTGGAAGCTCAAAACATATGAATCCACCTCGGCATCTTCAAGGTATTCGTCCCATCAGTCCTCTGAAGACAGATCTCCTCATCCTTCTTCCATTCAAGATAGCACTCCTCATCTAACTCGAGCTCAGAGGGCCTCTCCCCTCTCTCAGTCAAATTGATGGATCTTATCATTCTGCTATCATGTTTCCTCATCTCTCAGTCTCACTTCACTTCATTCCTTTTGATGAGCTTCTTCGGTGTCATTTTGCAGGTGGCCAAACAATAAGCGCATCTTGGCCACCGACACCTCAGAAGATGAAGTGGGTTCTGTGATAGCCGCCACTTCCTCTGAGTAGACTACTTCTACTTGAAAACACTTGGCTTCTGAGTTATTGTGTATGGGGTAATGCTCTGTTCCTTCTTTGGTCGAAGCCAGCTTTCTGTCTGTGGTATTCGACATCTACTTGGAGAAGAAGACAGAGCAGCACCAAAAGGCACGATATAGCTCAACAATGGCTACTCAATCACGAGTTGTAGAGAGAGTGGAACTGTGCAATTGAATGATCTCGTAAGCCTTAACTGCCACCGGTGTTATGGATTAACCCGACTGAGGGGCCAGATTACCAATAAGATATAGCTTAAATAGTATAATTTAACTTACAAACAGTTGACCAATCTCAGCATCCTGTGCTTGGGCTTCATTGGATGGCATCCATTAAATATGCTGCCCCCCTGAAAACCAGGCAGACTTTTTAAGGTAATAATATAACTGTTATCCTATAAATGTCCTTATTTCATAATAGGACACCTCTCAATAGATGATTATCACACTCAGCCTATAATGCAAATGTTCGCTACTCTGCTGGAGGATCTGTAACACACACCCAACTTGGTTTGGTAATTTAAACACAATTTTCGGCTATACCTCTACCCTAGATATGGATATTGCCTATTCTGGTGCCTCAAGCATTGGTTCATATTTTGTTTTTTTGGCTTAAAGTGCACTTATTCATATAGTTTATAGAACCCCCTTCCCTCAAGTTCAAATGTTCAAGTGTTGACTAGGGAAATGGCTCGTTCCCAACCCTGATGGCAAATATCCCATTACTGAGGCTGCATTCCCATGCTGCACAGCTGCAGAAATCCATTGAAGAAGAATGTTCTTTTCGTAAGTCACTGACTTCAGGCGGCGTCCCAACTCCCTGAAGAATGCCTTTGCTTTAGGCCCAAAGGATCCACAAGTCTCTACCGCCATAGGTACAAACTTCTATTTGAGTCCAGATGGGTGTACTTCTCACCCTTCAAAATGTCCACCTGGGCTGCCACTGCACCAGCCTCAGTGACTGCAGCCAAAAGTTTGGATGGGGAAAAGGTGTCACTGTAGGTTATATCCCATACCAAGAGTCTACCACTTGACCATAGAATGATGGACATGCCATCAGATCTCTTTCCATCGGACCGAAGCAGACCTGAGGGCTCCAGCCGAGAAGGGATATTTGCAGCAGTTAATGACCATTTAAAGCAACATGGCGAGAAAGCCTTCCCTGACTGTACCTGCAGCTCAACCCATGCATGCCAAACTGGTTGACATCCGATTCACAGTAACTACAAGAGTGTGGCTGGCACAGGGGTGCTCCAAGACGTATCCCAACTGCTATTCGAACTACATCATCGCTCATTCGGAGACCCAGTGAGGAGATTGGCAGGGCATTAAGCCAGGCACCTGACTCACATGCAGACACTGTGAGGAGACGACCTCTGGTTTTGGGGTCACTAGCATTCCGCAAAAGTGATTCTGCCCTTTCCAAAATACGAGTGATATCCTACGACTTCTGCTGATGGGAAGCAGGCGGAGATGGAGGAGGCAAGACAAGGTCGTCACCCCAGAGTGAAAGGGCAACCTCAATCTCAGGGTACTAGACTGCACTAAACTGAGGGTGGAGGATATTATGGTGAATGAGATTGGACGATCCATCAGCAGAAGCCAAAAAGGCAGAGGGAGCAAGATGAACAGCACTCCTAATTCTAATTCCCCCATGGTTCACTAGAAGGGTGGCTTGTAGCCAAGAAAGGTCATTCTTCTGAAAATCTATATTAGTGATATTGCTGAGGATCGACTTGAGAAGGTGGACATTGGCTGGGAGATGACAGGAAGAGAAACAGGGAGTAGAGAGGAGAATGTGAATCATCTTAGGGATCGCAAACGAGCGATGCAACAATGTGATAGCATCATGCGATTGCAAATGACAAAGTCTATCACCCATCAACTGCAACAGCTCTGTCTTCTCCCTTACACATGCATCCACTGATTGTAAACCTCCAATAGGAGATCCCAAGAGATTAGCATTCTCTGGGTTAATGATGCCAACTCCTGGAAGAGTAATGAGGACGATCCCTCGAGAGGTAGGATCCTTGCAGATCAATTCTGTCTTTCCTCTGTTTAGCTCAAGGCCCAGAGCACCTGCTTCAACCGCAATGGTCTTGAGATCAAGAATTACATCTTCCCTTGTTGCCTCCCAGAGTTCCATCATCCAGATAAAAAACACAGAACTCTGACCTCAGCTTTGCACACAGTTTCTGAATAGTCAGGCAAAAGAGGAGGAGTCCCAGTGAGAACCTGCTGATCCCATTCTGAAAACAACACCACTTCATCAACCCATGAGAGTAAAGATGGCGAGCAGTATACTGAGTGGACAAAAGGGAGAAGCTCGGGAATGTACCCAACATGTTGTTCCGGCAAATACTGTTGAAGGCATTTCTGAAGTGCACCTAAATGATCACTTGGTCTTCCTTGAGGTTCTGGAGGTAGATATGAGCAGCATGCACTGCCACTTCAATCCCCCACATCACTCCAAAACCTAACTGCCGAGGGGCCAGGAAATCAGGAACTTTTTGCATGGCATGAATGCAAGCACACTTAGCAGCAAGTCTGCGCAAGGTACAGCCCACAGCGATAGGGCAAACCCCACCATCCTTCTTACGCAGAGCTACCAGTGAGGCACCAAAGAAATGAGGACGGATGGATACAGATGTGTCACCTCTTAGGTTTAGAGATACCAAAGAAGTGAGCGCCAGATAGTTAACCTATATATACCAAACTGCATTCGACTTTGAGAAGACTAACTGCTTCACTGGAGGAAACAACTGCTGACCGAACTCTTTGTAGCAAATATGCCGGATACAATCCTGTTACCTACACATACATGTGCAACTAGATATAGTTGGCTAGTCCCAGTACAAGCATTGCCCATATGTGAGGACAATATCTGATTTGGTAAAACATAGTTATCTCTTATTAGCTGCATAAATGATTTTGACATGCTGCATTTTGGTATGTATCATCTTTACTCACATATTTTCTGTAGTTTTATGGATTTTGGAATAGATATTCAATTGTTTTTTATGATATTCAAACGTTAAGTTAGTAATTTCATTAACTAGAATAGCACCAATGAATTTTATATGCTTTTATAATAGGAGCAAACATTCCAAAATAGGTAGGGATATGGACTAGTAATCCACACATGCTTATCTAGATAATATTAAAAAGGAGCCCTGGAGACAGGATTACAAGTAAAAGTAAGTGTTGAGATTCGTTATGAAAAGAGTGTTTGTTAATCGTCGTAGGCTGCCTATTTTGTAGAAAAGTACGAAGTAATAAAAAAAAGTATAATAATATTAAGACTACTAGCCAGTGCCACACATTTAACATATTATGGGCATGTAGATTATTGTTACATTACTACTACTATTATTGTGATCATTATTCATTATTATTATTACTATTATTCTTCTTATTACTGTTGTTATTGTTGTTGTTGTTGTTTTGTTGTTGTTGTTGTTATTGCCGTTGTTTTTTCTGTTGTTGTTATTGTTATAGTTATTATTATTACCATTACTACTACTACTACTACTACTACTACTACGTTATTATTATTATCATCATTATCACTATAGTTATTATTATTGTTGTTATTATTGTTTTTATTATTGTGATTATTATTGTAATTATTATTGTGATTGTTATTGTTATTGTTATTGTGATTGTTATTGTGATTGTTATTGTGATTGTTATTGTGATTATTATTGTGATTATTATTGTGATTATTATTGTAATTATTATTGTGATTATTATTGTGATTATTATTGTAATTATTATTGTGATTGTTATTGTTATTGTTATTGTGATTATTATTGTAATTATTATTGTAATTGTTATTGTTATTGTTATTGTGATTGTTATTGTGATTGTTATTGTTATTGTGATTATTATCGTGATTATTATTGTGATTATTATTGTGATTAATATTGTGATTATTATTGTGATTATTATGTGATTAATTATTAATTATTATGGTGATTATTATTGTAATTATTATTGTGATTATTATTGTGATTATTATTGTTATTATTGTTGTTGTTATTATTGTTGTTATTATTGTTGTTATTATTGTTATTATTATTGTTGTTATTATTGTTGTTATTATTGTTGTTATTATTGTTGTTATTATTGTTATTATTATTAGTAATATTATTGTTGTTATTATTGTTATTATTATTAGTAATATTATTATTATTATTATTATTATTATTATTATTATTATTGTTGTTGTTGTTGTTGTTGTTGTTGTTGCTGCTGATGCTGCTACTACTACTACTACTACTACTATTATTATTATTATTATTATTATTATTATTATTATTATTATTATTATTATTATTATTATTATTATTATTATTATTATTATTATTATTATTATTATTATTATTATTATTATTATTATTATTATTATTATTATTATTATTATTATTATTATTATTATTATTATTATTATTATTATTATTATTATTATTATTATTATTATTATTATTATTATTATTATCACATAAACAGCACACCAGCATTTTCAACAGTGCTTTTGTGAATGTCTAGAATGCTGTTGTATAACCACAATGCTGTGCCCAAACATTGCTTTCTATGGTGATCTGTTTCTGTTCGTAGTTTTTTATATGTTCTTTCCTCGATCGACCAGTCCCCAATGTTCAAAAGAGCTCTAAGGCAAATGAAGTAACCTTGTTTGCCACCCTGATATATAATGTTGTTTGACAAAAAAGTCCCTGTAATCAAGTTAACTACATGCCCTCTCCAGAACAACTCAATCTGCATGAGATCCCATGAGTGTGGCAATAGCACCTGCTTTACCAAAAAAAAATTAAATTTAGACAGCACTTTCTTTCTTCAAGTAGAGAGTTGATGAGAGCGCTGATATAATTATGACTTGCAAACAGTTTCCAGTATTTGATCAGTTTTCTCGGTAGTGTTTGTTACTGCTGCCTTAACCTTCCATTAGCCTTCACTGTTGTCTGCTTAACTTTGTCCCTGGATGGATAGATATCCATCTGTATCACCTACTCTCTTGGGTATTTAACTGATTGCAACCAACGTATAGCTTCATATAAAACATTTATCAGTCTTTGGATCATTCAATTACTCTTCAAGCTTCAGGATATCACAAACTTGTACCATCCTCTAAATATCCTTTTGAAAAATTCTAATTTTTCTGTCTACTGCAAAAGTTGCATTTGATCTAGACCATACAGCCACTTTAGTATATGCGCATTCAGAGCTTGTAGATCTAACTCCAAGTGGAGACTTGGATCTTAAAAACCTGACTGTTTTCTGCTACATGAGTAAATCAACACTAATGACATGCATTTTCAAACTTCTCACTTCCCTGAGGAAGAAGTAGAAGTAGTGTTTGTATGTTAGTAAAATTTAGTATCTCAATGAACTCTCAATGGTAATACAATGGCTTTCTCGATATAATGAACTTAAATTTATTCACTTAATGTTTTAGCTAGATGCATTACACTTCATCAGGAATAATGAGATGCTAAGACTCGTGGTGGTTGATTACCTGTGGCTAGTTATCCACCACATGATGCAGGCAACATGTGATATATATTACTGCTTAAATGTATATAAAATTGGTCAATTGGTCAAGGGAAGCCATAATTGCAATTTATATAGGCAATGACTAGGCTATTTTAAGATAACCAAATAAAACATTTAAATTATTTCAAACCAGGTTCCTGTTGTGGAGGATTTACCTTCATTCAAAAATGCTAACATGACTACTATATCTCTGAATAAAAATGTACTTATTTGGTATTTGGCTACAATACTCCAGCCTTTATCAGGATGGCTAGAGCATCCAGCAGAAATGTCTAGCGAGTGAATTTTAGGTTGATTATTGAAAACAAAACATTGTACCTCTACTACACCACCTGAGAATTTGTTCAGAACTCAACTACAATTCGAGTGATGTAAATTATGCTATTACAATTATTGTCAGTTATTGAAAATATTGTTTATGGTTCATTTTCGATAAAAACATATCATCTTCACAGATCATGTTAATGTAGAGCCATATATTATTGTACAGTGGTTAATGTAATTTCTCTCTCACCTGGAATTGCTGGGAGTGTTTAAAGATATTGAAACAGCATCACTGAAGCTGTAAACCAAGTCAGAAGACCCTAGCAATCACTTACCTTAAACTCTGGTTATTAAGGCTTAGAGCACAAAATTTTTATTTAGTGAAAATTTCATTATCACTGTGAAGAGCCTTAGTTAGATGTTCTTATGGTAATATGCTTGCAAGTGGTGATATCCATGTCAAGTACTAATGCTGTGGAAAGCAGAGCAAAGAAAAACAAGTACAAACTCAGACTGTCACAAGTCAGCCCGAAGTGCGATAATTGTGATAATGCTTGGCTCATGCACACCATCAAACTTTGGCAATCTGAGTCCGGGATAACCTGATACCATTACACAAGAAAGTAATGCACTAAGTACTTCAAATTTGCAGGATGAAAAATATTGCACATAAACAATCTCACACATGTTTTTTGATTGACGACACTCAGATTACGATATGGCACTGTTGGTGGCAAGTAGTTTAACAAATTATTAAATCCTAGGTAGATATAAAGCCCTGAATTAACAAAAAGAGCAATTTGACTTAATTGGCATTTCATTAGAAAATTCATTATGGTATCATTCCTATAACATGGTGTTTTATTAGATACTTTCAAAAGGTCATTATCCAAATCACTTGTGTAATTATTATTTATAATTATAAAAAAACATTGGTTCAAACATTACTAGTGAGCTAAGCTATTAATGCTACTTGCAAATATTAAGATCAGTCAGTGAATTTTTAAAAAACTTCCCCCCTTAAATTTACATCTTCTATTGCGGTTAGACTGTGATCTCTCTTTCATTATCCCTTCCTTTGTATCGAATATTTCCAATGCGAGTGCTGGACAAGATATTCTTTTCTTCTTTTCTCGGTTGTGCTAGTTCAGAATCAATATTCGGACAATTTTTCTTCCCAATAGACATATCTTCCAACTCCATAGGAGGGATGGATGAACTCCTGTTGTTGTTTAAGATGCTTAAATTTTCTATTACTGTGTCATTCATCGAAGAAGTTTTGCCAGCGGATTGACTTTTACTCTGGTCTTTGTACAAACCTTTAATATTCTTGCTGTTTTTTGAAGTGCAGTTTATAAAAGCAGATTTAAATCGGTCAATGCCCAGCAATTTACTCCAAGTCTCACGTGTTTCCTTGGTAATGTAGCATAAGTATGCAGAGATGAACAGACCTTGAAGAGAAAGGGAGATAGTAAACAAAAATTTACCAGGCTTCTGGAATCCTTTGTAACTGATGGTTGGAACAGCAAATAACCATGAAAATCCAAATAAGAATATTAACCCAGCCAGACTGGTAATAACACGAACAATTGTTTTTGTATCCAGAGATTTCTTCTCACGAGACAGCCTTCGTTGTGTTTGTTTGATTAATTTGTAGACAATTATGACGAATAGCCCACAGTTGATGAGAATAACTGTAAATATTGGTCCCATGAAAGTTATCCAATACACAAGAGGGTTGCTGAGGAAACAACTGAAATAAAAGCATGGAGTATGAAAAAATTATATGAGTTTAAGTGTAAAAAAGATTATTTTACTTGTAGCATTGACAAGCTTGACACCAATCATATGTTAGAATGTGTAATGTTCAGGCATGATATTAATGAATTGCTTTCCATGTAAAGATACAGCTCATCATTATCTTCATCAGAGTTCTATTATTATTCTAAGTAAGCTGAATGTTGCGGAGGTAGATGGGTAGGAGGGTGGGTAGTATTTAAGTAAATCATGCCCTATAAAGTGGGACCTCACCCCTTGTAGACCATGTAATCTTTACTGCCTTGAGCAAAATAGTGTGCACCTCTACAAACTTATAAATGCATTGGTATGTGCATACTCAGAAATCGATTTAATAAGTTCAGTTTCAATGTGTCCATGAATGCAATTTTTGACCTCGGTAGTCATAGAATAACAATTTCGACTAATGAACAAGCAGAATATGCAATATATATGACAGAGCAAAATTTATTAGGAAGTATATTTTTCCTTATACTAATTATTTTGGCTGACTTGAGATTGTCTAAATGAGACAGAACAACCAAAAAGGCTTAAATCTCAGTTACAACTAAGCTTATGATCTAATTAGCAGTTCAAACACATTTCAGCTGCTTTTTGAACAAATATATCACTCCACAGACTTTAAACCAGTTGTCTCCAGGTGATTAAAGAACATCAGTGTGATTGTAAGAAATGAGAGCTGACCAAGTCTGTGACTAGGCCAAACATGCATGGAAAGAATATTATCTGATCATATGATACCTTAGTTATAGCTACAGCCAGCAGATGTAGAAAACTGTTTGTGAAGGAGGCAGTGCATATCCATTATCATTTAGTACTTCAACAGAATTATTGGTTGGAGTTAGAAACCTTCTCAACTCAAGAGTATATGCAAGTTAAACCCATGGTCTTTATCTATCTTATCCAGTGTAGTATTTCTGTATTGCAGTAACCAAATACAGTATGAATCATATGTACCTCATGTGAATTTTTTTAGATCGGTCCGCTAGTTAGTTTAAATCGCCATTACTTTGTGGTATTACTTCAATATCACCATGAAGAAGGCCAAATCATGTTGACTTAAATTAAGCTGTTATAAAGATGATTATTTGTTTATCAGTAGAAAGTAAATTTTGTGCTTATTGAATTATGAAAAATGAATGAGGCAGACTAGCAATATTGTAGTGATTGACGATGCTGTTTCCCACTATAAATTAACCATTTCATTAACTAATTAGTATTTCTAGGAGAATAGGGCTGGACTTAGCCTTGTTAGCAGCGATTTACATCATGCTAACTATAACTGAGCTAGTGTATTTAAAGCTGTCGTGTTGCATAATTTGTTAGATAATGTTGAAAATGTGAAAATGCAAGCATTTGTTTGTAATGACTTTCTCAATAATCAACTAGAATTATTCTCTCGACTTTTCACTAGATACTCTAGCCTTCATCAGGAATAATGATGAAGTCTAGAGTATCTAGTTGATACGAGATAAAAATTCAAGTTGATTATTGAGAGAGTCATTGTAAATGCATTTGTATATATTTAAAAATAGGCAAAGACTACAATTATGTCTTGTAGGTACTTTGCTTAAATTTATTTTTGAGCCTAAAAAGATATCCTAATCACGCTAATAATTTTTTTGTATATTATAGTCTATTATACAGGAGGTTTTTGATTATAACCTACAACTACACAAGCTTTAAATATAATATATATATATAGATTTATAGAAGTAGCTACATGAATCATTAAAAAATATGTATTTGTACACAAGTTGTTTACCTAATTTGTTGGAGGTTTTAGATTACAAAACATAGAAGGCTGGACTTTTTGGTCTCCATATGGGAGAAAGTTAATCAGAATACAACTGAGCTTTCCCAAGATGGTGTAATTCCATCTGGAGAAGCTGAGGATAAGTTAACCAAGGCTAAATATTGCATGCACAAAATATATTTCTTCTATTGAAAATTCGTAAGTCTTATTCAATCAAGAATCAATGCAGTCTTTTTGGTATAACTTATTTTGGCCCCTTTTTTGGCAACAGAAGGACAAAGATACACAGAAATTATAACTAACAGTACATTTTAAAATTTGAATTTCTTGTGTTTTTTCATGCCTATGTCAGCCACAGCTATATAAGTGCTGTGGTCACAATTTTGTGATGGATGCTGTAAATACTCTTACCGGAGTGGTTGCATTTTTGCCCAATGATAAGAAGGCTACATACAAAACTCGTTGCTAATTGGTAATTTTCAACCCTGGGTATGTGTAAGACTAATCCTGAAACTAGTAGCTAATATAGCTACTGATGCTCCAAGAAGAGCTATCTGGCTTTAGTACTAAATAGTTAAAATCTGCATGGCAACATGAATTGCTCAATATAGTTTATCCAAATAGTAATAGCATCATAAACTGCAATAAAAGATGTAACTAGAATATGTACTAGATATTTACTAGACACAATTTTGACTTTACAACTGTCAGCCCTGTAAATCTTTGGATTAGTAATTATAAGAAAAATGCAACTTACAAGTTTTATGTAACTGAAAAAATTCTTCAACACTAAGAGTTAATTAAGAACTTTTAAGTACTTTGGAAGATTTTATTTTAACTAGTGACCATATTCACTAATTAAACTGGGAAGTTGCCAATATGAAATTTACTGACAGTATAAGCTTTAAAATCACCTTCTCAATAAACAACTTCAATTTTTATTCACTTACCATTTCGACTAGACGATCTAGTCTTCATCAGGATTAAAAATTGAAGTTGATTATTGACAAGGTGATTTTAATGCTATTATGTCAGCTGAGAGTTCATTTTGAGTTTATTTTCCTGATGAAGACTAGAGCATCTAGTCGAAATGTCGAATGAATAAAAATTGAAGGAGAAGGCGATTTTAATGTTATAATGAGTTCATTGGGAGTATAAGCTTTATATGATTTTTCTATCAACATTTAAAAAGAAATAAGGAATATTACTTTACTCCCAATAAATTGTCTAGAGGTTAAAGTTTGTCTTACAGTGTATCCCTCCTTATGATGAGGTCTGTAGAATTTCCCCTGCCATTAGCCATGTCAATAATTAAAGGTACTGCCACAGGAAGTATGGGAGTCACTGCAATAAATATATAATATAATTATTTTGATTTTTTATCAAATATTACCTCTAATTATCATCTAATTATGCATCCACTGTGAGACTACAATTGTTTTTCAACACAAATAGGAATGAGATGTTAAGGGTGGGTGTGTAGGGTAGAGGGGGTTGAGAACATAATATTTACATTTTTTAACTTACACCAGCAAAGAAGTGACGTAATAATAATCACTTTCTTGGATACTTGAAAAAAGACAAAGGCCACTTTCTGAAACAAGAGGATGGACTCAGCCATCATCCACAATATGGATGTCAAAGTGAAGTAGTGGATTAAGACAGAGGCAGTAATGCATCCACTAACTACTGCTGTTTTGTCCGCTCCAGCCACAAACACTATTAGCATGAAGAATATGGCGAGTGAGAGCTGGATGTGGAACTTGGTTGCCTCTCGATCCCTCACTTCCCTGTGTAAAAAAAGAACGACTTAATATCTGTTTCCGAATAGGTATTTTATTAAAACAATAAATAAACCTCTTAGATATTTTATGTAGATTATTTGACTAATTGAAATAAAGAACAATAAAGCTACACTGTGGGGAATATAATTAAAAAGTAAGACTTGTTAATAATGAAAGGAATCTCTTGAGACAGCAAATTTTTAGATTGATAGTTGTTAGAAGTAGATAAAAATTACATTGTACAGTATATTTTGAATCTTCTTCACTTATCAAAAAAATTATAAAAATTGTCCAATTAGGGTTTACAAAATCGTACTTTTTTGGTTTCATATAAAGTTTTGTAATTTTTACGAAAATATTTTTTGTATTTATTACTAATAACATGTCGCAAATAACATGTTGCAATAACATTTACCTCTGCAAATACTCACTTAGGTGCTAGCAGTGTAATCACAGCAATAATCAAGCCAATCACAGAGAGTGTTAATCCAATGTAAGTGATGGTAGAAAGAACCGAGTCTATTGAGTCACTGTTAGTGAACTGAAGAGTACACATAAAAAACACAGATAAATCACACAGTTGTCAGGAAATATATCTGAGACCTAACTATGATTTTAAAAGGAAAAAAGATCTGTTTACTTGTAATGTTAGTCCTATGAATAACCAATTTAAATTTGCAAGTCTATCAAGATATATATATATATATATAAAAGACAATGAATTCATATATTTGGACTTCAAGCTATAAATAATTATATTGAAAGTTCATCTTTTTATTTAGCAACTTACCCGATATTTTATATGATACTGCAATTTGTGATTAACTCAAGTAAGTTTTCAACCATATTTATGCTGACAACATTAGTGGTACCTTTGTTATAATTCCCAACTGTTATAAAAATTGTTGAGAAAACTAATGCCGAACTGCAACAGTTTCTCTTCATTATGCCTTGACATTAAGAACCTGTATAATGCTGTAAAACTTGTATAAGAACCATGTGTTTTTGATAAACTATCCAGACCAAACTATCATGTAAAAGTTACCCAAAAGGGTTTTAAACAAATAATACATTGGTTTTGAACATTTGAAACATTAAAGCCTTGGGTTGAACATTCAATAAACTTCTCAATAATCAACTCGAAATTGTTTTCTCTCAATGTTTTGACTAGATGCTATAACCTTCATCAGGTAATATTTGCAACATCGATGGCCATTTAATTTAGGACATTGAATGTGTACGGCTTTTCTGGGAATGGCTTCATTGGGAGCTAAACTTATATGTTACTGGGGCAATATCTCATGTGTAGTCTAGCTTCGATTAATTTTTAACTTTTGACAGTTTTAAGAGCATTTTCACCACCCTGTGTAATATCGTATAAGATAACTATTTTTGAAGTTTGTAATGCAACTGTGTTCACTACTTGCATCACTTCTCCTTTATCCTCTACCACCCCCTGGGAATTGCCAGTTAATTTCACTATTTTGTTTTAGAGTAGGTGTGGCATCCAGAAAGATTAGCTTAACAACATTGTTACAATACTTTTACTAGTCCCATTTATGTCCTGTGACAGATACACAGATATGTTATGGGACCCATTCAAACAAAACTTATGGTTTTTAAGGACATTAAAGGGAGGCTTGCAGGAAAAAATAATACTTTTTTTTGTTGCTGCTATCTGCTGCTATCTGCTCAATAGGATGTGCTGAGTATGTATAATTTTTTTTAGCTTCTAAAAACAAACCCTTGTTGAGTTAGAGAGCCTTCTTTGGCCTCATTTTGACAGCCCCCAGGTCACTTCCTGTTTTGGGGCGTGGCCTCGCGATGATGTCACCAGGAGACTGATTTCGATGGCTGATACACAGGAAACAGAGGACTATGTCTCTGTAGCTAGCTCTAGCAACCTGCACCTCTCATTTTCTTCTTCAGCAATTGAAAGTTCTTCTGAAATATCAGATATACAGGCCTAGCTGAAGAGCAGGAAGCAAGTGGAACAGTAGAGCCTTATCTCTATGGACCTTCAGAAGCTGAGGATAGTAGTGTAGGCACTTTTGAAAGTGATGATTCATTGCAACATTTGGTGCAAGCCTCCGTTTAACGTCAGCTTTAATCCAACCATATTCTTGATTTTGCATTTTTGTACTGGAAGAACCTCCATTTTGCAGTATTATTTTTAGCTGAACTCTAAGTTGGATTTCCCTCACCTTTATCCCAAGTACAGCAGATATTAGGAGAACACTTTACTGCTTGGGAATACGAGATTAATAACAGCTGATATGGCTACAGAGCATAATATAATCAAAGAAGACCGTCAAGGTTATTTCTAGTTGATAATTCTACATCATATAAAAATTTAATCTGGATGAAAATGTTTATCACCTCCAAGAATGTTGAGATGTTTTGTTGCTCAATTCTGCATGCAGCCTAGCAATAATTTATATTTTGCATAAACTCTACATCTCTAACTATTTGTTCTCTCGTACACGTTTATTAGATCAGCTACCTCCTATATTGCCATAAAATGTTCCTCCTTTACTTCGGTATCATGTGTTTTTAAAAGTGGTTAATGCTACCATATTTTGAAAAATAAACACTTATGGTTATGACCTTAGAACTCATACATTCTTCACAATCCACAAGCTGGTCGTTAGCTCAAAAGATAGATATTAATGTGAGCTTTCTTTTATTACTAAAATGTATTGTATAGATTTAACCATGCCAAAGTTACGTGTAGTCAAATTTGGGAACCACAAAACCTGCAGACCTGAATTCTCTGCAGTTCTGGCTCCTGGGTGGAAACTGTTAGACAACTATAAGTGGCAAGAGAGAGTCCAACAGACAATTTTTCATTATGCACTACAATGTAGTCAAGTGTGTCGGATTTAAGTAATTGGCAATGATATAACTCATTAATTATTCATGATATTTGTTTAATTGTTAATAATTTTTCCTTTGCAAGTAATTGTATATATTACCCAAGTGTACTTCATTACAAGAGCTTTCTATTGGTCTGCATAGTTTTAAAATTTAAGCAACTTATAGGTGTTGACCAGAAAAATCTGCCCAGCAAGTCAAGAAGAACTCGTTTATCAAAAATACATGTCAATAAGCACTCCCATTAATAAACATACAAGAGTATTTACAGAGCTTTGCAATATGAATACATGCTTTAATGAAAACAGACATTATGTAGGGTATGGTTTGCTCTTGTGATGTCCAACACTTTCCAATCAGAAGTCAGAACTGCAGAAAATTCAGGCCTGCAGATTTTGAGGTTCTCAAGTAAAACTATATTTAACTTTACTATGGCTAAACCTATGCAAAATATTTTAAGTTTCGAAAGAGAGCACAGAATAGCCATCGTTTGAGATATATAAAAAGTCCTACAAGGAATGGGACACTCTTTAAGCATGTAATTGACTAACTCATAGATCAAAAGCTATTTCATGTTCAAATTTATAACCACATCGGAGTATGATTTGCAACATGCAATGTATTCACCGATTATTAAAAGGATATGATAGTTCAGAATGGCTATCAGTTTGATTTGTAGCTTATTTAAAACAGCAATACTTGCTGAGTTTGACCTTACAAGTTATTTTCCAAAAAACAAAGAGGTTGCCGAGAAGTTAACCAAGTCACCTACATGAAAACATCACTTAACATATCCCATGATCCAAATAATTGGATAGTGGAACTGTTGGTAGAATAATGTACGTAATATGCTATCTTCATCTTGTTTTCAAGAGGCTAATTGCCAGAATTGTTGCCAAGAAAGGCAACATTGCTACAGATTACCATTGGTACAGTAGACCAAGTTAACTGTATCGATGTTGTTGACATAGGAATAGCTGTCAAGCAGCAAAATTGTTGCATAGATAATACTTTGCACACAGCCAACCAGATCACATTTTTGTTAAGGTTAGCTCTTTCCCTGCAACAAGAAGGAAGGCTAAGTTAGATGGCTCTTTTCATATTAGGTTATTGGTCAGGTCATCATAGGATGGATTAATAGATGCTATGAGAGTTAAACCAACATTGCTCAGACAAATTTAACACATGCTAAATTTATCTCTTGCTAAGTAGTTCTTTTTGTGGTATTTGTTGTGTTCTTCCTGTTTTACATTCTTAAAACTGAGTTTACAGATAATTTATGTGTAATAAGAGTTGAAATATAAAGCCTGTGATGCATTAGAAAAAGTGAAAACAAATTTTAAATTTGACAGCCCAAAATTTCTTTTACCCCTCCCTAGTCCCAGAGGTTAAATCTAAAACACCTTCACATTTGAAAATAAACTTCATGATTTATAGAAACACAGAATGCTATTTCATGCTTTAGGCATATGAACAATACCCTCCATATATTATAACTTTATTTGCAAAACTATAAAATGTATCAGCTTAAACTATTATGTGGAAAGAGCACTCGATAACCTAAAGATAGCACCATGCAAAAGCTATTTTTTAAGCTATAGCTATAACTGTTGTTTCTGGCTTGGTCCACAAAAGAAAGTGTATAAATAAAAATTTATCGGATTAACTATAATTATACCAATTTTCTAAGTTCCCACGGCCTAGGCTGGCTATGCATTTTACTTGTCTAATATGCTGTGGTTTTCATTAAGTTTTGTGGGAAAGTTATAACTACAATCCTCAGGTTTACTATGGGTGCTGCATTAATCTAGGCTTGGTACAAAGAAGAAACTACACAATGAAAACTTAGCAGCTTAGTCTAGCTTCACAAACTATATATATAATTATATGGTTTTTGCATCCGAGTGCTGTTAGAAATAACAACTGTGTAAATAGCATCTGCATGGGTCTAGGTCAAAGAAGGAAGTCCATTGATAAAAAACTACTCTGCTATTTAGTTTTCAATAGAGCACCTGATTGTTGTAACAAAGCTTAACCATAGCAGTAGCTGCACTGGACTAGCCTTCAGCCAAAGAAGGAAGTACATTGATTAAATGCTTTAATACTCTAGCTACTAGTTGATATTAGAAAACATATAACCATGTTTAAGAGAAATTTTTGTTGGGCATATATATATTGTCAATGCATTCGAAGAGTTCAAGATATAGTGGACATGCGTCTAGGATACAATAGGAAATGCTATATAGCCGATGGAAAATAATCCCAAATACTAGAACCATGAAAAAAATCAGAGTATGTGTATACTAAGATTGTAGTTTGCAATTACTTTTGAGATGTAGTCACCGCATAAAAGGTTGCTGAGTTTTAATTGCAGTATTTTAGTGCAGATA